>VZTD01003899.1:184219-242529 GCA_013397725.1 Rhagologus leucostigma | reverse complement strand
GGTCCCCATCCTCCTGCAGGCTCCCGCGCGGCTGCTGCCGCGGGCGCGAGCGGTGACCGCCTCGGGGGTAGCCCCGCTCCGTGCTGCAGCTGCGGACCCGCGCTGGCTCCGTGCAGGACGGGCGGGGCAGCGCCGGCCGCGGAGCCACCCGGGCCGGCCCGCCCCGGGGGTTTCGGCGGGGAGCCGCAACCCCACATGCTGTGCGGCGCTGGCGCGGCAGCACACAGTCTGAGACATTTTTCGTAGGTATGCAAGTTTTTTTTTATTTCTTTAGTGCTGGATGCCTTCATATGTATTCCTTGCATAATGGATGCGATTAAGTTTCTGGGTCCTATTAATGCTTGACCTGCATGCCACTAGTTACATGCAGCTGGGTAAAGTGGTTAACCACTCTGCATTTATCAGTACACCAGTACCTTTGCTCAGCACATCCAGTGGGCCATTTTCTATTTACCCTATTGTGCATAACCTGATAACATCAGAAAACTTTGTGGTTAAAACAAACAAACAAACAAACAAACAAACAAACAAGATTATATATGGCTTAAGAGCACAATGAGTATCTTGATCTTCCCTCTTCCCTTTCTTTCTGACCAATATAATTGAAAGAATTATTTTCTTCTTTTTTTCTCTGCATAAAAACCACAGAACAATAGAACAGCCCAGACCAGAAAATTCCAGGTTAGTTTTGAGCCTATCTGGACCAGGCTTTTATTCTAAGTAACTCATGGACATTATAGCTTAATCATTACTTAGTTCTTTGGAATGGGGATATGAATTTTAGGTCATGCTGGAACCTTAATAAAAAAAGCCTTAAATTTTTACTTATAATGATCTAAGAGCGGCTGAAAGATCTACTTAACCCACTTTTTCCCCTACCCACCCTGCTTGTACACTGTACTGTTTGCTGCTCACAGAGAATTGTTAAAATTTTATTTCCTACTAAATTCTACTCTACCGCTGACAGATGACACATTTGCAATGCAAAATGTATCTACAGAGCGGATATCCTTGTTTAGAATAAAGTTTGTAGCAGTTCATTAGTCTTTTTAATTGAAATTATGTAATATTTAAGCTCTTCACTTTCTTGGTATTATTGTAAATTGTGGTTACTGTGAATCTCCAGCTATATAAATACAGGATGAGGCTAGGGAGTAGTTTTGCCAAAAAAAGCAGACAGGGTTTACAGTGGAACGGAAGTCCAACATGAATTAACACTCTTAGATTTTCACCAAGTTTCCTTCCAGAGACTGGGTTTATAAACCACAGTTTTACAACTGAGATATTTCTGGCCTACTTCAGCTAAAATAGCATCTACTTTGGAAAAACACATTTTTACGGAAGATGTATAAAAGAAGTGAAGAAATCCAGAGGAGGAAACTCAAAGGCCTAATGAAGTGGCACGTATGCAAAACCAAGAAAAAGAATATGAAAACAAAAGAAGAAAAATCACAGTATCTGTGAGTGCTTCAGAGGGGGAAGAGAATAAACTTCACTCAAATTCATGACAACGGGTCAAGAAATAACAGACCTGAATCAATTTTTTTTAATAGTATTCAGGGACTAGTATTATTAAAACCAGGAAGAGACACCTAACCACAGTTAGGAACTATACAAAATGACAATCCCTATTCTACATAGCTTACTCCTAGTTATAATCTGACAGGAGAGAAAGTTATGCATGTGTACTGTACTTAAATGCTCAGCTTATTATCAACAAACCTAGTCAACATGTTTTCACTATACAAAAGTATACATAACACCAACTCTGCCACTAAAGGAGCAACTAATTTTCAGAGTGGTCTGAGGGAGATCCAGATTCCCTTTTTGCAAAATGCAGTCATGTGTCAGTCCCCAATCAACTTGTTCGATGAGACTTTTAAAAGGGCTTACAATGGTTTATGTACTCTGAGTCGGATGCAGAGGAGAAATACTGACAAGATATTCTCAAGAGGTCAAAACAACACAAAAGTATACTGGGAAACTAGAAAAATCAGAGAAGTTTGGCAAAAGGTTTAGTACAACATCCAATCAACATAAAACACTTCTCACAGCATTAACTTGGCCCATTCAACTTAGCAAACTTTAAACCCATTTGATATTAAGTTCCTCAAAGTATTCCGAGAAGAAGGAGAAAGAGAGCAAGACAGAAAAGTTATAGAAAAGCACACATATAACTACCAACTCCTGGGTTCCAGTGGTGTTCAGATACAAACTCCAAGAGGAAGGTAGGGTCTAGATGAACGTGATGTCCCTGTGTTCGACCCCTTGGCCTTCCTAGGCCCTTCCCACAGGTAAGACTTCCAGTCTTCTGGCCAGTCAGAAGCTGGGTTAGGGGAGAGTGGAGCACCACCTCCAGTGTTTCATGATTGGGAGACCCTACGGGGCTGGGATATGGGCTCTAGGACTGGGGGATGTAGGGCAGTTCACTGCTTCACAAGGGCAACCTGCCCTTCCCCCAGACAGAGAAGATTACTTTGCCTTCTCAGTGGTTCTACAGTCCTCGTTTGTCCCACCTCTCACACACTGTACTGCTAAAAATGTATCAATTGCAATACAGTTATTCCCTTCCTTATTTTTGTTCATTTCCTTTTGAACAACTGGTAAATTACACTGAAAATTACCGTTTTCTGTCCATTCTCTTGATTTTCCACAAACTCACCAACCCTAAATGAACCCTGAGTAAAAAGTTCTGCTGCTGTGATGGAATATGTCCATGGATATTCAGGCATTTCAGCAGAATGCTGCTTTCAAATTTGAGCTGTCCCAAATGGTGATCACAACACAGAGACATTCTGGCATAAAAATGTGGATAGTAGTACATGAGGTTTACTTACAAGACAAATGAAAAAAAGATCTTTCTTCAGTAACAGTTATAAGACAGCTTTTTTCAAGCTGTTTTTCCTAGCAAGATTTATGCAACTTCACACACAAATTTTTAGAGAGGCAATGAAAACCAGTAGATTTGTCAACCTATGGTCATGTTTGCTGTTTGATAGTTAGATTTGGAATCTCTATTTTATCAGCATTTCTGCCTAGACTTGAGGAGCTGTCCTGGGTTACAGTGTATTCTATTACCATCTTCATGAGCTGTTGAAACCAGGTGTAGCAATGTTCCTTGCCTCCTCCCTCTGGACTAGCTTCTGTTAGTGGGCCCATCAATGCCTTGCCTCACGACTCACCATCCCATTGTGAGATGCTCCGCCCAGGGGCAAGGAGCCAAGCATTCCCACCTGGATATAATCTGGGGTTTGGAACAGCACAAGCAGCCTTTTCCACTGGATTCCCAGAGGAAGACTAGACCCTTCTACACTGCCACTGGACCTTCAGAGGAAGACCAGACCCTTCTACAGAATCACTGCTTCAACAGAACCATCAATCCAGGAGGACTGCAGCCACCATTTAATCAGATTGCTACCAAACCCCCTGACCGTCAGGGGGCCAGGTTGTACTCTGACTCTGTCAGTAGCTTGTTTTTTTGTACTATTGCATTTATTTTATTTTTCCTATTAAATTGTATTTCCGACTTGGAGTCTCTCACTAGTTTGCTTTCAAACTAGTACAGGAACAGAAGGCTAAAAATCTCCTGTGAATGAGGAATCAACTCCCACAGCTTTCTAAAGGAAGCACAGTTTTCTGAGGAAAATAAACTATTAGAGTTGGAATTAGCCCAGTTTGCTCATCTGAGCCTGAACAAAATCTTTCTGCTATTTCACCAGGCTCTTATGAAGTACAGAATCAACCTCAAACCTGAACAGCTGCAGTGAGGGGGGCAGGTTTCTACCTACCCCTGTGCCAAACTGTAGCATTTGAGCAAGCTCAGGAAGCTTTATTTGTTTCTAGTACCCCTCTGTACTCAGCAGCCTGAACAAATTGGACAGAATTAGGATGCATCTCTGTGTGCATTTATCTTCCATAGGTACTTATTACTCACCCAAAAAGTTCTCAAACATAAGTGAAAATCAAACTGATATAAACAAATCAAGATTCAAGAGATAAGGCTGAGTCTGAGTTATTTTCAAGTGTATTTTGCCCACAGAACACCTTTAAGCAAGTCAAAATATAATTATTTTGTTAGTACTAGGCTGTCCTTGTAGAGCTTAAATCAAAGAACACTGAGCAAGATGGATTTAGGTGGAAAAAGGCCCAAGAAATACTGACCCTCAAAAGCTTCCCTCTAAATAGTTGCTCTTTCTGGAATGGGAATTTAATCCATCTCTATCTTTTACAGTCATACATACCGATTAAATGGAAGAGTTTCAAAGCTGTGCATGTCACCTAATGCACACCTCTGCGACAACACTATCAAAGCCTCTGCTCTTCTGCGTCTCCCTGCAATTAGGGTTGCAACTTCCAGCAGAAAAGCAGAGATTATCACACTCAATAGGAAAACTATCAGGCCTCTGATTTACCAGTGCCTCAGTGCCTTGCTTTCAGAGTTTGCAAGTATGTATTCCTGTTGGTATGTATACTTGAAAAAAAAAAGAATTACAGAATGTAAGAAAGGTCTTTTCCCACTGTCTGGGTTTAAGACAATTTTAAAAGGTGGACACTCTAAAATGAGTTACCTCCCCTTAGTTTTAAGCAATCTCTTTCCACCAATAAGGAGAAATGAAATACAAGTAGATATGAGTGAGAAAATAAGTTTTTTGACAAGCGAAACAGCAACAGGGAAAAAAAATAACAGTAAATAATCACTAGATACAAAATTGCTAAATCTCACAAACTCCTTGAGAACAAAGAGACACCCAAAATGGCACAAATACCCTTTCCAAGATGGTGCCCACCACAGGCGACCACAGTAGGGAGACAAAGTGATAGTGGCGTCTCACCCTCCCCCCAGGACAGTGCCCTCCATGCCTCTGCGTGGTCTAGGAGACAAAGGGACAGGATGGTGGCAAGCCTTCTTCTGGGTATCATACAAGCCTTATTGATAGAAGTCTTTGGCATTCCACACAAGTAGAATGGAAGACATTATAAAGTTTTCTGGGATTAAACTAGTTACAAAGAAGTCTAGTAAAGTAGCCCCTGCTTTGCAACATTGCTTAATATTTAGAGAAGTATGAGGAAGGGAGGGCAAAGAAACAGCCTTGTGCAACAAAAGGGATGAAGGAGAGTAGAAAGGAAAATAACAGACACAGGGGCAGGAGGGTCTACCAACAAGAAGAAAAATGCTAATGCAGTGCTTTCATGCTCTCTATATTGGGTTAGCAGACCCAATGTGCAAGCCATCACTGCCCATACCTACTTGATAGAAGTGACGTGAAAAAACCCCAGTCCATGACTTTTTATCTCCCCATTTCATCCTCAAAGACAACTTCTTATGCTCTTTAAAGATGCCTGTGGTTCACTAGCAGTTTAAGGAAAAACAAAGTGCTTTCTTAATTATTCCCAGGTATTCACTTACAGGAAGGATGTCTAACTCCCAGTCTGCAAGCTGCAGCTATGGAATAGTGTCTTTCAGCTCCCAGACTTCTAGCCACAATTTGGTTACTTCTTTTCCATACTAGACAAAGTCATGTTAAGACCCCAGTAAGCAACAGTGCAAAGTACAGTGTTTGTATAGTGACAAATGTTGCTCTGGAGCACTCTCCAGGTATATCCAGAAACAAGACTAACACACTGACTTACTTTCTGATAGAGATTTCTCTTTTAGTCTCTTAGACACAGAGAAAACAATCAAGGGGATAGAAACCACCAAAGGAAAGAAGGTTTTAGATCAAATTCTTTAAAACAAAATGTGGAATAGACCATTTCACTACCTGCAAAGATCACTGATTGGGATCAGGTTGTGAGGAGCATACCGAGGCATGAAGGCAAGAGCAATTACTCTTGTTCAAACATGAGCAGTTTCATTCTGTCTGTCTCTCATCACCCTCTGGTGAGCCCAGCACTTGTACTTGCAGCTCAAGTTCCTTCTGCAGGGCAGGACATGCATTGCAAGACCTCACAAGCATCTTCATATCACATTAAAAGTCCATGTCATGGCTCAGTATTCTTTCTGCAACAGAGAATTGTTGAATTACATTCTCATCAGGCTGGGGAACACATATTTGCTTCTGTGTTAACTGATCATAATTCTCATTTCCTTCATTTAAGTACCCATAATCAGCTGCTTTAATATTGTGCCAGCAAGACAGCTGCATAAGAACTGATTCATTTCTCTTCATACCTTAGCTTCCACTAATAACAAGCTATCACACAAATGTCACTGAATTAAACTTCAAAAAAATCCTGTCATATTCCTTAAGAGGGGAGATCGGTCACAGAAGACTCTTTGTGTTGGCCAAGGTAATCCGTTTGAACTTTGGCAGAAGACAGAAAAAGATGTCCACATTGCCAGCACATCAGACAGCATCCCCCTCATGTAGGACCATGCTCTTCTCCGTTTCATACAAGCAGGGACAGTTTGTACAGGAGTTTTGTTTTTCCAACACCTGGAGAAGATAGGGAAAGAGAGAGAAGAGGAGTAGAAAGAAGAGTGGAGTGGGGACTCTTCCAAAAATAGTCTTTTGTTTTTTGGAACATAAGCAACAAGCTCTGGTGCAGCAAACATGGGAATACGAGTAAGAAGGCCTGGAATCTATTCACAGCTTCTACCCTGTATGTGTCTGCAGGCTTTAAACAAACTAGGTTAGCATTCTGCTTCTTTTGCATCTTAACCTGGGTTACCCAGAGGTGATTTAACCTGGGGATTAAAAATCATGAGAGCACAGTTTGGGGGAGAAGGAAATGACGCCATTCAGCACCAAATGAAGACAGGCATGGCACCTCTGCACAGGGTGCTGCTGGCCTTGGTGCTGCCACTGGCAGGAGGACATAGAAGAGATCTCTCATCTCCCGCTTGCAGGAGGCTGAGAGACAGTGGCAGCAATTTTAAAGGTGGTTTGATGAAGTGGCAGTCAGAAAGCACATTTCAGATGACTGCCTTACTGTATTAAAGGCCTATTTTTATCCAACCATATAAGTTCAAGGACATTTCTCCTGCAGTTGTGGAGCTCTCTGCTAGCTCTTTGCCCTAAATTATTAAAAGAGAAGACTGAGCCTCCTTCTTACAGGCAAGTGCAGCAGGGATAAACAAAAAATGGATTTGGAATGGGTAGCATATGTTTTTTTCAAGAACAGATGCCTAGAGGAATGGTACCTTCTATCCAAACACCCCCGAAAAAGGACATACCAAAGTGACCATTGGCAACACAACAAAAGGCTGCTTCGCAGCTGCCTCTTCTGTCGTCCAGGCTGCAGTGCCTTAGAGAATCGAGGACTAGAGACAAGTGTAAAATACAGTACAGGCAGCAAGCCATCCTGTATTCCTGCCAAAGGACTTTGACAGGCACCCTACATGAGAAGTCCAATTCTCCCTCTACACCCAAGGCTGCAGCAGTTTGGATGGAGAGGCCTCAGTGTTTAGACAAAGCATTATAGGTACCTGAGACCTACACACAAACTGTCTTCCTGAACTCATGCATTATATCTGTCCCAGTAGTTGGCTGGATAAGTTGTTTAAAGCATTTTTTAAATGCTCCTAAGATAAAATGGGGAAACAGCTACTTACTTTGATGCCTTTAATATGCAACTCCCTCAGCTTCTCCATTTCTGCCATTTTGATGTCTGCACTAATGCTGCAATGTGGATCACTGCTTTCCTTTTCAAAGGGGTCTAATGCAGAGGTAGGCTATGCGAAAGCCAGATAGCTCCTCTTTTTTTTTCCCCCCCTTAACTTTCACACTCTCCTTGCACTCTGATTTCTCTCTTGGAGCCTGCAGAAAATAGTGTTCATTAAAGTTCATATTTCCTTTTTTGGCTTTGTAATTTTATGTCACACAAAGAATAGACATGACCATGAACAGTAATGGCCTTGCCTCATGCTGTGAAATATTAGTACTAGTAAGGCCTCTAATACATTTTCAAGAAAGCACCTTTAAAAGCACTCAGCAGAAGCCTTGATAAAAATTAACTCTTTATTCCAGGTATGTGGCAGGCCATCTCAAGCTACATCCAGCAAGGGTAACTTTACAACATGTATGAAATAAGACACTTAAAATATTTTACTTAACTGGATATTGACACATTGGTTTGCCATGGAGCTGGCACACTGAAATGGCAAAATGACATAAAACATGTCACCTTTCCCTTTCTCTTTTCAATGTGGTGGTTATAAAAGATCACTGTCTTAGTTTTGAAGCAGAAAAGAGTTGGGGTTTTTTTGCTTGAATGATGTCAGTACCAACTTTTGTCATTATAGACATATATGAGCATCAGAAACCAGAAACAACTGGCCTGAAAAATTTATCCTCTGATCTACATATAGAAAGGAAGGAACAGAATTTTAAGAAGAACAATGTCTGAATGAGGATGGAAAATAATGTGTGGATGTATTTCTTTCATCTTGGACAGAGAGGAGGTGGATCTCCAGACATTCACATCACCAAATAATCTACTTTCCTGTATGTTAGTAGGAATGAGAGCAGAGATAGATTTTACCCCAAAAATAGGGGCAAAAGGTAGTATGATCTCAAGTCAGAGGTCATACACTTCTGTGGTTAGTGACGAGAGGAAAAAATATTCTTCATGAAAAGAGGGAAAGACAGTAATCCTATATGAAAGCCAGCATGTCCTTTATAGTTTTATGCAAAATATAATTTTTAAACCATCCAAGTCAAGATTCATTTTCCCCAAGCAGAATACAGATATCAGAATAGGTGCTGTATCAATCACACACTTTTTTGTAAGCATGAGATTCCAAATGTGCCTCATTCCCTTGGCATGGACATAAGAATTGATTGAAACGGTGAAATGAAAGTCACTGAGCAGCTTCCAATCTCCATAAATATCTATGTCTTGTTGAAGACATGAACAAGAATTCTTCTGTATCATTTGCTCATCATCCAAATTATGCTTATGCAGCATTTTTCTTATGAGGAAACACTAAGGGAGACGTGTTCTCAAGCACCAATTTGTGCAGTCATCTGCTGCCAATTATCTCTTCTGTTTCTGGGGTACTTTCCATGGGAAGGAGTCCATGTATCTTATAGACATAATTGAATTATATTTTACAGTAGTTCTGTTAAATAATGAAGCACTAGCTCTTCCAGCTGAAATAGCCAGTACTGAAAGTTTGAGTTATTTGTCCAGATCTGATAAATTTTTACACAGTTCACCCCATCTGGTGAATTAATATCAGGCCACTTTCAACCTGTTGCCACTACACTAAACCCAGGAGCTTTGTGCTGATAAAAGAAAGGTGGTCAGTCTCCATCTGAGTATATCAAATGACAGAGAATCCACCAATTCTTTCAACATTTCTTCTTCTGACTAAAGACTACCATTGCTAAAAAAAAAATATATGCTATCTTTCCTTTTGAATTTGTAAACCTTGAGGTTCCTTTTCCTGACAGATCCAAGAGGCCTTTGGTAATGACATCTCCCCATGGAAACAGAAGTGGTGTCTTGGAGACAAGGTGGCCTAGTTCACACAGTGCTCTTCTTAAAAACCTTTCTTCAATAAATTCATTTCCCAACATTCCTGCTTCCTTTGTGGGGAGTGTTATTTTACAGGAAGGACTTTACGTTCTTCCTTCTTCCATTCACTCAAACTTGATCTGGAAGTGTCCAGAAATGATCCCTCATTTTAACTTTGTATTTCAGTTACTATTAGCTTGGCTGTACCCTTTAACGCAGGAATTTAATCCTGCCACTGTCTTCTCCAGATTATATTTTTCAAGTCTTTCTTCTTAAGATAGTATTTTCTTCAAACCTCAAATCATATTAATATCTTTTCATCATTTGCTACAACATTTCAGTAAGTTTTTCTCAAAGGCTGGCATAGGGATTTTATAGGTTATCCCAGTATTATTTCAGTCAATGCATTTTCAATTGTGTATGCAGCAATAAAAAACATCTCTTTGCTCTCCTCTTTGTTCACTGAAAAAGCTCAGCCCAAGCATTACAGTGAAAGTTAAGGACACAGAGAAAAGTTTTCCATCTATAGCTGTTTAATCATGTTATGTCAAATTCTTTGAAATTTTTGTACTGCAAATACTACTTAATATATTAACTGTCCTATTTAAATTACTAGAACTACCCACTGAAAAAATAACAACTTCTTTGACTAAGAATTATAGAGATAGCCCTGGTCTAAACAGTATGATAACATACTTCCTTTTTTTCACATAATTGTAACTAAAGATGTTTATTTTAACAGTAACTTCCTGGCTACAAATAGACAACTCTCTTGATTTCCAGCCTATTTTTATCCTGTCCTGTAAGTTTACACTGTCCATATCATCTTTCACTAGAACCAGTTCTGATTCCCAACAACAGCCTTCTTATACTGGTTTATACATATATTTGTATTTCACCTACCTTCTTGATTATACAAAAAATTATAGAGGATGCTGGATAGAAAAATGGATGTGATAATTTAGTGTCTAAAACATTTAGATACCCCAAATCCTATTCTTGAATAGGTGGGAAGCTTACTTTTAAGCATATTTTTACATCTAATACATATATGGGAGGCCTAAAAATTATTTCTATCTGAAGAGACATTTTTCATGACCTATTCTAACTACTAAAAGCTAGAGAAAATTGTTACAGAAAACAGAAACCCTGAACTTTCAAAGAAAATAAGCATCAAAATAAAAAGTTGAAGTACAAACCACAAGAGCATTATTTAATTGAGATATGTAGAAGGAAATGCACTTATTCTTTTGCCTTTTTTGGAGCTACAAACACAACAGCTCAATAAGGACTTTTTTACTCTTGCCTAGAACTGTACTGGAAAGAGTGAGAAGGTGTAGGCAACAGTCTGAGAGATAATGAAATGACACAGTAGCACCTCATAAGCACACACTGCTTCCTATCTGTGCTGGGATGTGAAGATTTTGCCATTTCGTGGAAATTTTGATCCATATGAGTTTCCTACTCTTCTGCTGGCACTTGTGCAAGGATTTTGTGAAAGCTTGAGAATTGAAAAAGGAGAAATAGAAAGAAAGATATGTTCCTCTCTGTTCATCTGCTTAGAATCACTGTAATAAGGTCAAAGCCCTGTGACTGCCCACAGATCTCTAGTTCATCCTGTTCCCCATATTCCACGTGCTGGTGTACAGGCATTTCATAAAAGTATTTGATTATGTCAGTATCCCAGTAGGGGTGCACAGGGATGCTCTTGTCTTGTGCTTATGTCTTTGGCTGCTTGTGCTTGATCAATGTATTCCCTCTTAAGCCTCCTTGTGCTTCTTGGGTGGTCACTATAGTCCTCCCCATCTGTCAAGCCTGGCTATGTCCCCAGCTTCCTTCAAACACAGTTTAAAGCTCTCTCAATGAGCCCTGCTAACTCCAGAGCTATGCTCCCATTCTCCCTTTGAGACAGGTGGACCCCATTTGTTGCCAGCAGGCTCAGTGATCAATGACCAAAACCCCTCAAATTCTGCTGGTATCACCAGTCTCAAAGCCAGGTATTAATCTGCATGATTTACCTGTTTCTTGCTCCATCATTCCCTGCAGCTGGCAGGGACAGAAGAGAGTTTAGAGAGAGGAGAGAGTTTGGAGACAGAGGAGTTTTTGTTTTGTTTCTTTACTGGACTTATTAATATTACATGGTTCAAATATTTTACAGTATGTCAGTCATCCTCAGCAGAATATATATATGATGAATTAATTTAATTGGTCTTCTAAATTGTTATTATGGGAAAAGAGGTACATGTGAGGCAGTTAGTAAGGAGTTCCATGGCACCCTTTATCTTGGGCGTATTAGTGACACAGCTGCACATGTATATCATAGGAAGAGTTGGATTAGAAGGAACCTTAAAGATTACTTGGTCCCAGCTCCTCTGCTTTGGACAGGGCTACCTTCCACCAGATCAGTTTGCTCAAAGGCCCATCCAGCCTGGCCTTAAACACTTCCAGAGGTGGGGCATCCACACGTTCTCTGGGCAACTTGTTGCAGTGCCTCACCATCCTCACAGTAAAGAATTTCTTCCTAATATCTAATCTAAACCTACCCTCTACCCCTTGTCCTATCACTACACGCATTTGTGAAAGGTCCCTTTCCAGCAATCCTGTAGGCTCTTTTAGGTACTGAAAGGCTGCTATAAGGTCTCTTCAGAGCCTTCTCTTCTCCAGGATGAAAAATCCCAATTCTTTCAGCCTTTCCACAGAAGTGTTCCATCTCTCTAAAAATTTTTGTGGTCCTCCTCTGGACTTGCTCCAACAGATCTATGTCCTTCCTGTTCTGGAGCCAGGTGCACTGCTCTAGGTGGGGTCTCATGAGAGTGAAGTGGGATAATCACCTCCCTCCACCTGCTGGCCAAGCTGCTTTTGACGCAGCCCAGAGTATGCTTGTCCTGTGCTGTGAGCTCACATGTTGAGTTTCTTGTCAACCAACATCTTCAAGTGCTTCTCCTCAAGGTTCCTGTCAATCCAGTCTCTGTCTAGCCTGTACTGACACCAGGGATTGTCCTGATCTAGGTGCAGCCCTGTGCACTTGGTCTTGTGTCCTGGTTTAAGCCCAGCTGGAAGTCAAGCCCCACCCAGCCACTCCCCTACTCCCAGCCCCTCTGGTGAGAGAGACAAAAGGCAGAGAACCCAGGCTGAGATAAGAACAATTTACTGGAAACATCAATGAGAAAATGAATAGTAACAGCAATAATATTAACAACAAAGGTATAAAAAAGAGGGTGATTTGCATACAAAAAATGCTCACTGACTGATCAACCCAACCCAGGGCAATTGAAGACAAAGAGTAATAAAATTAAACTCTGATGCTGTGTCACAACACCTCTGAGAAAAAAAGCTCTCCCTGAGAACTTCTGTTCAAGTACAAAGGAGATGCCACTCAATGAACTTTGTCAGAAAACCATAGTGGTCATAATCCGCAAGAGCATATAACAGGTAAGGAATTGTGAAGAAAGGCAAGTAAGGAAATGCTGCTTTAAAGACGTAGACACAGATCTGTCAAGATAAATGCAGAAAAAGGAGGAAAATATCTGTGTAAGAAGATGGGGAAGATCAAAGATACGCAACCATATGTGTGTAAATCAGTGTAGTTCTACTGACTTAAAAGGAGCTTCACAGATTACCTAGCTGAAAAGATTTGCAATTAAAAACTGTCATTCCACTGAAAAAAATAGCTGTATTTTTAAATGTGTGATTTTTTTCCTCCTTCAACTCCTATAAACCCTGTATCACAACCAGCTGAAAAATTATGTTTGGTTTTAAATGATTACAAAAAGCCACTAGTACTTCAACATTACAGTCTTAAAATGCCTCACTCTAATGTGACATGAACTTCATAGCAGCTTATATATTCTCTTATTTACCCAATTTCACTATTTTTCTCCCCTGTTCCAGTAAATTAACTGTTAAAGAGCTAGCTGGTTTTGATTTAAAGGGTAGCCACAGTGAGTTACCTACAGCAGCTTGGGAAATTCTACATTCTCACAGTTCAAGATTTGTAGTATATCTTGAGAGCCTAGTAAGTATTGTTATGTATTTTTTCTAGCAGTAAGCCATAGCAGAGGGCAAGCATAGAATTTCTGCATTTGAGCTGCCAGAATTTCATAGTTATTTTAAGAAACTAAGCTAATATCTACCATTTACTGTTTCTCCTCAGGCCTCTTTTCAGGCCTCACTGCAACAGAAGAATGTTGAGGGGGATATGGAAGCAGGAAAGCCTTTTTCAGCAGAACATATCTGCAAGGGCAGATATTATTTTTGTGACGATCAGACAAAACTTTGCAAGAACTCTGCTTAAAATCTCAAGTGTCAGACTGTCCATTTTAATAAAATACTTCTTGGGTTCCCTCAAAACTTCTTGCTACAACTTCCCAGTGAACAATCCCACACTGAACTCCTTGCAGCTTTAGACTGAACACTTCTCAATGGCTTCTTTCACCATCTGAAAATTCTAGTGCTTTGATGCTTAACAAGGTACAGGAAAATGACAGTTCAGTCACTTGATATTCAGATACAAGCTAATGAAAATTAGAGAAAAGCAATACAAGATGCTTGAATATGTAGGAATTCTGTGAGGAGAAAGAGACCACTTTCTGTCTTCCTGAATGTACTACAGAAGAATAAAAAAAAATTGCAACTATTGTGCATGGGGGAAAATAAGGTAAGTGCAAAATCTCTGGAGATGAACTATTATAATGGTTATTATTATATAATTATATCATTGTAGTATTACAATTATATTAGTCAGTGATGCAGTGTAGCCCTGGATCTTTTTCCAGGTCTAACCACCCTTCTCAGAGCAATGCTACGGCAGACAAAAACTTTGTGTGGAGGGGGAAGGGTTATTTAGCACTTATGTATTCTGGTTGCATTCACTGAACAAATGTTGGAGCTTTGGAGGATGTTAGGTTTCACCCCTGTCATGGTTTAACCCCAGCCAGCAACTCACCCCCATACAGCTGCTCACGCACTTACCTCCATGGAGGAATGGCAGAGAGAATTGGAAGAGTAAAAGTGAGAAAGCTCATGCATTGAGGTAAAGACAGTTCAGTAGGTAAAGCAAAAGCCATACAAACAAGCAAAGTAAAACAAGGGATTAATTCACCACTTCCCATGGGCAGGCAGGTGTTCAGCCATTCCCAGGAAAGCAGGGCCCCATCATATGATTGCTTGGGAATACAAACACCATCACTCCAAAGGTCCCCTCCTTCTTCCTTCTTCCCCACCCTTTATATACTGAGCATGATGTCATATGGTCTGGAATAACTCTGTGGTCAGTTGGGGTCATTGAAGCCAGCTGTGCTCCCTCCCAGTTTCTTGTGCACCCCCAGCTGCCTTGCTGGTGTGAGAGGCAGAACAGGTCTTTAGTCTTTGTAAACAATGCTCAGCAATAATGAAAATATGACTGTGTTATCAATGCTGTTTTCAGCACAAATCCAAAACACAGCCCCATGCCAGCTACTATGGAAAAAATTAACTCTATGTCTATCCCAGCCAAAACCAGCAACCCCAAAGAAAGCCAGTGCACGTGCCCTGAGAGTGCTTGGTGATATGAAAACAAGTATGATAGGTGAGGATGATTAGGATATTTGTTTCAAGAGCAAATATCCAAATAAAGTTAAAATACTCGTAGAGGTATACCCTTAGCATTATTTGGTTTTGATTTTGTAACTAAAGCAACAAGAGTCCTTTTCTATACTAATTACATCACTGAGAGCCTTTTAACATTGCACATCTTTAGGTCGAATAATCCCCATGGAGGGAAATACACTGGATTTTCACCATCAAACACATTTTAATTTAAGTGCTGTATGGTTACATATCATAACTACTATAATATTACTATCTATTAGAGATATCTGCTGAGATATTTCTCCAGTATCTAGTTTATCTTAGGTTACTCCCTTGCCTTCCTTTTACACTTGTGATTATCACTGACTATCAGTGATTTTCTAAAGATGAATTTCCATACCTGACAGATAAGCCCTTTTGACAGTCTTAATATCCAAAAAATATTAAAGCAAAACATTAAAAGGCAAAATGAAATCTAAAATGTAAAGAAGACAATAATATATTATTTAAACTATTTTTAACTTTTCAAATTTTTCTTTTAAAACTGTGAACAACATTGCAATCTATGGTTATACATTCCAATAAATGTTTCATTTCACAGTGCTTCCAATATGTTAAATGATTATTACTTAATTGCTGACAATCTATCAGAATGTTAGCTGACATTTACCAGCTACCAGCATTTGAGTTCATTGGTCAAATTTTGCATGCCACATGCACTTTGTGGCATAATTTTTACACTTTTATGCATTTGCCAGTCCTTTCACAGCTGCTAAATCACCCCACAGAACTGAACCTGACTCAGAGCACGGTTAATAAGGTGGCACTAGGAACAGATGAAGAGGAGATTATTTTAGAATTAGTATTGAGGTGGGCAACAAAACAGAATTTATGAGATTTCAGCGAGACAACCGGGGTGTAAATCTGGGTTATTTGTACCATCCCTTCGTATAAGTAAAGTCTAAGTTCACATTTGTGGAAGGAGCAAAAATGGTAGTTGAGTATGTTTTCAAGCATTACTCATGTATGCTTTTCATTGTCCTATGAGAAATTAAGAGACCTGTTCTGCGTAGTTAAACATACTCTAACTTTCTTTTGTGATCTGATACAGTCTGTGGTGAAAATATGTGAACTTGAATAAGAGTTACATATAAAAGTCCCTGCAAATTTACAGAGAAAGTAACACAACTGTGATGTTGAATGTGAACACTTGAAATGCATGCACTTGAAAAATTAGCTTATTTTTCTGCAAATAATAATGCAAAACAATCTCTCTGTTGTGATTCAGAAAGGTAGTAAGATCCCAAATAAAAAACCCAAAAGACATCTCTAAAACAGTATTTAAAATCAGAAACTAATCAAATTTACAAAAAGAAAATAAAAATCAATGCTTCTCTAGATCATCAAGTCTGTCAAACTGCATCTGTGATCTACATGAAATAACACTGAGTATTTCCTCACTGGGACACAGCAGCGCCGAGCCTTTTCTAGGAACATTGCAATTGCAAACATATTTGGAAGTCTGATTTCTTTCTATTTCTTCCAGCATATGAGTGCAGTCATGCAAGGTACACTGAATGCTGACAGGCAGAAAGATAGCTTGCTTTCTCCCTCTCTCCCCGCAAAGCATTTTACTTTACTAGAGAGTCTGTCATAAACTTTTCTGCACAGCTACACATACTAGTATGACTATATACATTCAGGATTGAGTGGCAGGTGGCTAAATACAGTCTCTGGCTTTGCCTTGTTCTCTTCAGTCTTTGCTGGCTGCTATACCTGTCCACTGACCTCTGAAAACCTTTATTCTCAAAGACAGGTTGGCTTAGATCTAAGACTTCATCTTGAAATCCTACTGCCTTTCTTTCACCAGACTTGACACAGCTGAACTGATCCTTCCAGTTCAGACCATGTTTGTTGACTGGAACTTTTTGTCAGACAGCACAGACAGCAGGCATGCTGGTGACAGGCACCATAACAGTACTCTTACCTTGCTCAGTATTTTCTTTTTTTTTGTGCTTCTGTTTTATGTTTTATACTCAGAATGCAAATAATGACTTTTTTTTTCCCTAAAATGTTTGGGTACTAAGAAAGTACAATTTTTGATTGTCATCAGTGCACACAATAGGGAAGAAAGAAATCTTGGAATCCTCAAATATCTAGTAACTAGTATCTCCATATAACCATGTGCACAAAGCTGAGGTTTGCTTTATTTATACTTGCCTGTCTGATTTCTAAATGTTAAGTGTTTCCTTGTAGGACCTACAAGAGCTGATCTGAAATGTGCATAAATATCCAACATCTGCTCTTTTTAAAGTCTTGGCCTCATAAACAAATTAGAACTTCCAGCAGGTTCATATACAAATATAATTCAATAAGAGTTCCTGAGAGTGGAAAAAAATGCAGGTTATTTTTGTTTTATTAAAATCCCCCCAGTTCTAAGCTTCAGGATGTGTATGCAGGCTTTGCCAAAACACAGTTTTTTAAAGATTAGCAGCTACAAATAGATTGAAGGAATAAGATACAGAATGTCACCCGGGTACATATTTTCCATGCATCACTTTGAAAGGCTTTAGCATTTTTTGAAGATTAATCAGACTAAAATTTTCTTTTCATCACAGGCAGCTCCATCAGGTGTTCACTGCAGAAAGCTACTTAAAGCCTTCTGATATACCGCAGGTTTTATAGCTACAGGTAATAATTACCTGTGGTGAGCAACACAATCCACAGTCAACTAACTGTAAAGGGGCTTAGCACACAGTATCAGAACAAGCAGCAAGACCCTTTAAACTACTGGGGCTCATTTGCCACAATAACAGCTTATACTGTGTGACTGTGACCTACAAATATCCCCTTCCTCCACACATCCCCCATGCAAAGTGTAATGTACCCGTCTTCTGGTGGATCTTAATTTATTCTTCAAAATGTGATAATTTTTAATCCAATACCATGTATACAAGACATCAATCCACACTCTGTAAATATAAATCAAGAACAATCCACATCCTACTATAATATTAATATATTCTTGCGTTCACTATACACAACACACCATGTGTGTCTGTCTGTATGTGCAATTCATCTCCATTTACTAGAGGCTGGAATGGTGACTGATAGGAAATACATTCAAGCACACATCAGTTGATAATATTTAACTGGCAGCCTGTAGAATTGCAGATTAACTGATCTGTCATTAAAATCCTAGACTTAAATATGTTATGCTCAGATCTACATGCTTTGCAGTGAACTTTACGGGAAAAACACACAAAAATAACCACTAAAGAAACCAAGAAAACTTAATAGAAAAAAATTCTATATCCAGGTATTTCCATATGCTGTTTTGTTTTCCCTCTGAATATGACTTATAATGAAACCTAAACAAGACTGAATACATTAAAAGTCATGTAACCTTTACAGTAACTAACTTCATGTTGATTAACACATCATAAAAATGAATACAAGATGTCTCTGTTGCCCATATAGGCATGTGTCAGTAAAGCTAGAGAAGGATTTGATTTAGCAACTAGAATATTTTAAACTATTATTTCCCTCTAATATATGAAACAACTTCTCTTTTCATCTCTTCTAAAAGTTATAAGAGTTTACAGGGAAATATATTTCCTGAAGAGAAAAAGAAAAAAGAAAAAAATAATAATAAAAAAAGAAAATTAAAAACAAACAAGCAAACAAAAACAACCAAGACCCAAACATTAAAATCATAAGAGTACAGGAGATTTCTACATGCGAAAGTTCAATCACTTGCACTCTTTGCTATAACCTCTTCAAGAAAATCAAGACACGTGGGAAATCAGGTTTCCCATTACACCAGGTACAGTTTTTTAAGATATACAAACATGTCAACTTATCCATACTTTGACCTCCAAAAACATGAAATATCAGCTGAGAGGAGGCTGCCAGCATGACACTAAGAAAGACAGTTATTTTTCAGTATTTCTGAACATGACTCATATTTTAAAAAATGTTTGAGAGAATTTTGGGTCAATGACAGTAAAGCAATAGTAATATTTTATGCGGGACTTCAGCTTACAGGGAACTAACTCTAAGGAAACAAAATTATGATTTTAGTTTCATGAATGTGTAAGTTCAGTTAATAACAAGTGGAACATTTATTTTCCACAGTTGAATTCTGTTCACAAATGGGAGAAAAACAGTTAATAAATTATTACTAGAGTTTATGGAGCTTTACAGGAAGATACTAAGATGGAAGTACTGGAAAGCTGAGCTATTCTGCTAGTGTTCTGAAATAGAAGACAGCATTCAGTGAAACTCAAAAGTCTAGTCTTACTTCTGAGCCTGAAGCTCTCAGTTTAGGAAAGGGTCACAATATTTTCCTGTCTCAAAAAGATGTTCTGTTGATTATGACTTGAAAGTGTCTCCATACATTGCTGAAAAGCCCCACAGCATACACAACTGCCTGCTCCATCTCTTTCCTCATCTCTTTTTCTAGGATGCTCCTGCTCCTGACACCGGCTCTGATGTTTGCTTGGCTGCACATTGAAGTGGTCAGAGAGGTATTTGTCTGGCCGAGCATCAGAGTACAGCTCAGTCACAGCAGAGAATACAGGTGTCACAACTGTTAACCCCTCATTATTCAAAAAGTCCTAAATAGAAAGAAAATAAATCTTAACAAAGTCAGAAACACTTTATTTAGCTTGCTTTCTTTCTAACTAGAAAAGCTGCTTAATTAATTCTTGGAGGAGCAAACAATCTAAAAGGTAAGAAGATGAAAATGGGATGTTCTTTAGACAAAGGACAAAATAATTTTGGATGAAATGCTTTGAGTTGTACCTCCAACCAGTCAAAGGTCATGGAACAGGGACCTAAGACCAGCAACGGTGGTTGTATGGGAATAAGCAGTGCCTCGCATCCCGTTTCTGTAAAACAGCACTGGGCAATTAATGCTTCACCACCACCATGCTACCATACAGAGCATGGCATGGTTTCAGTGCACATCACTGGGGGCTGGGTGACAGTTCTGCCAGTTTGATTAAAACAGTCAGAGTAGATTTGAGATCTTTGAGGACAGCTTTGTTTTCAGTGTGGAGCATTTCCATTCTCTCTCTATGACTATCAATATAATGTCTGAATTCTTTTCTGGCTTGGTTCTTCTTGTCCTCAATTCATATTTGTTCAGGGACAGGGAGCAGAGCCAGATCAAGGGTTTGGGATAAAGCCAGACAGAACTTGATTAACTCACTTGCCTCTAACTACAGTAATTACCGTAATAAAGACTAATGCATTAATGAGCATTTTAGAAGACAGAAAGAGTGGAGATATTCTTCAGCTCATCCTAGAAAAACAAATATATGTTTAGCTTTTGCCTCCTTCAGCTTGTGTACTAGCTTATGCTTTAGCCAAACCCTTTGATTTTAACAAATGCAATAGTACGGACAGGATGCTTTCTGGATGTATGTTTGTGTGCCAGTGATTTAACAGCACAACAGTGCAAGGTCAGGCTTTCATCTTTGTGCCAGAAGCTTCCAAGAGTCATGGTGAAGACCCCACTACCATATTTCACTAGGAAGGGAAAAACATGATTTCTGAGCATCTGTTTGGTTTTTAGACAAATTTAATTTCATACATAAAGTAAAATGTGGTCACCTCACAAATAGTGGCAGAGAGAAGCAGAAGTGCTTAGCACATTCTCTGCCTCTATCTTTAACATAGATGATGGCCTACGGGGATTTCAGTGCCCCGAGCTGGAGGATCATGACTATGAGGATGATCAACTCCCACTTGATCCTGAGGCTGTGTGGGATCTGCTGCTCCAGCTGGATCCCTACAAATCTATGGGGCCTGATGGCATTCATCCAAGAGTTTTCAAAGAGCTAGCTAGATGTCATCGCAAAACGTCTCTCAACGATTTTTGAGTGATCTTAGGAATCTGGACAGGTCCCAGCTGACTGGAAGCTGGTGAACATTGTCCTGATTTTCAAGAAGGGCAAGAAGGAGGACCCCTGGAACTACAGACCTGTCATTCTCTCTTCAGTGCCTGGTAAAGTTATGGAGAAGATTATTTTTGGAGGTATTAAAAAAAACCTGAGAGACAATGCAGTCACTGGTCACAGCCAGCACGGCTTGCTGAGAGGAAAGTCCTGTTTGTCAAGCCTGATTTCCTTTTATGACAAGGTCATCCACCTAATTGATCAAGGCAAGCCAGTTGACGTAATCTTTCTGGATTTCAGTAAAGCTTTCCATACTGTCTCTCACAGTATCCTCCTGGACAAAATGTCCAGCCCACAGCTGGATAAACACATCATGGGATGGGTGAGCAACTGGCTCATGGGTCAGGCACAAAGGGTTATAGTGAATGGGATGACATCAGACTGGTGTCCTGTCTCTAGTGGGGTTCCTCAGGGCTCCATCTTAGGCCCCATTCTCTTTAACATCTTCATAAATTATTTGGATGCAGGACTGGAAGGGATATGGAGCAATTTCACAGATGATACAAAACTGGGCAGAGCTATTGATTCTCTCGAAGGCAGGGAGGCCCTGCAGAGAGACCTTAGCAAATCAGAGGACTGGGCAATCACCAGCCATATGAAGTTCAAAAAGGGAAAGTGCTGGATTCTGCACCTGAGAAGGAACAACCCTGGATGTACAGACAGACTGGGGAATGAGATGCTGGAGGGCAGCACCACAGAAAGGGACCTGGAGGTCCTGGTTGACAGAAAGTTGAACATGAGTCAGCAGTGCCCTGGCAGCCAGGAGGGCCAACCATGTCCTGGGGTGCATCAGGCACAGCATTGCCAGCTGGGCAAGGGAGGCGATTGTCCTGCTCTGCTCTGCACTGGGGTGACCTCACCTTGAGTCCTGTGTGCAGTTTTGGTCACAGCAATATAAGAAAGATATAAAGCTGTTAGAGAGTGTTCAAAGGAGGGCTGTGAAGATAGTGAAAGGCCTTGAGGGGAAGCCGTATGAGGAGCGGCTGAGGTCACTTGGTCTATTCAGCCTGGAGAAGAGGAGACTGAGTCTACAACTCATCACAGTCTACAACTTCCTTGTGAGGAGAAGAGGAGGGGCAGATATTGATCTCTTCTCTCTGGTGACCAGTGACAGGACCCAAGGGAATGGCCTGAAGTTGTGCCAGGGGAGGTTTAGGTTGGATGTTAGAAAAAAAGGTTCTTCACCCACAGGTTTTCTGGGCACTGGAACAGGCTCCCCAGGGAAGTCACAGCACCAAACCTGACAGAGTTCAAGAAACATTTGGACAATGCTCTTGGGTACATGTTGTGACTCTTGGGTCACTCATGGGTCTTGTGCATGGCCAGGAGTTGGGCTCGATGATCCTTGGGTCTCTTCCAACTTGATATATTACATGATTCTGTGATTTTGTAAGTCAAATATTTTCCCTAGGTTTCTCCAAAACACCTTGCCTTGTAAAAGCAAAGAGCTAATAGCTAAGTACTCCTATTCAACAGAGGCAGAGAGGAGTTTTGGACTCCATCTGAATTGCATCATGAAAATGGAAATAGTCTTCTGTGCATGGAAATCACAGTTTGTGAATAATACAGGTATAGACAGACTGATGGGAAGTACAAATCTCAAATTCTCATTTTATCAAAACCAAACCAAAGCAAAAACCTTACAAGGAAGGGTAACTTCTGACCACACAGTATATGTCAGCTCAAGGTCTATGTCAAGTTCTTTCTTATCATACTTACCTGCAATGTACTTTTTATGACATAACAACATTTTCAAATTTAGGTTAAAAACCCACATCTTTCTCAAGGCCTAAAGACTTCGCAGGCAAGATTCTGACTATGAGTCATTATTGACATGATGTTTACCTCAATACATAGCGTTCAAAGCATTCTTCATGGTCATACTCATCATTCATAATGGAAATCTTGAAAGCCTGTGGTACTACGATGTACTCTACTTAAAGTAGTTCATGTACACATCAGTTACAGGCCACAGAACTGTAGTCTGCACATACACATACAATAGGTTGAAATGCTAAGGAAATAAGGATTATTTTACACAAATAGACATACATGAAAAACCTCAATAGCAGCCTTCATGGCACTTTCCTCTTTAAGTATTGCGGAAGTTTTGATGAAAATAATTGTAGTACTCTAAGATCTGCTTAAAGAACAGGCAAGGAAATCCGTGCTTCCCTGAAGCTTGGAAGACCTTAGTCTCATCTCTTCTCACACACATTCAACATCTCAGCAGTCTCAAAGACTAGGCCTTTTGTCTCTGTACTTCAGCTCCTCCACTTATAAAGAGGTATAAAAAGGATTTTTTTTAAAATTCATGGACATACCTGTGATAAAACTATTCAAAGGTTTCAATAATTAGATATCTTAAATGAGTCTTAGATACATTAACTGCTAGGGTAATGGGTTTGTAGTAGATCAGCATGTATTTTGGCCAAGCTAAATATTTCAGGAAGCTTCCTAGGATCTTGGATTTAAAAAATCTAGACTCCCACAATATCTAGGTGAATATTTAGAATACAGCTTCTGAGCACCTGCAACAGACAACCTTCCCAACAGACACTGAGCAGGCATAATGGGCATAAAAATACAAGCTTCAGACACTTTGTCCTTTAGCTCCCCATTTGGAAAATTTTTGCAGATCTAATTGTACACCCCATGGTAGCCTCATGGAATTTGTGCTTAACTCTGTATTTATGCACTTATGAATATACTATATTTTTAGAAATAGCTATAGAAGTATTTATTATAAAATATATACTTACACTTACTTTACATGATTCTTCTTAGATCATTTAAAATACATGTTTACCTCTTAATTAATTTTAAATGCTCACTAGTGTGTTGTAATACTATTCTTAACATGGGGCACTGTTGCGGTGAGTAGTTTCCTGCAATGGCATGGCATGCCACAGCCTTCTTGGAGAGCGCAGTGAGGCTTGCTTGGGGAGAGCAGCTGTTCTGTTTCCCGTGCCTCTTCCAGGCTGCCCCTCCCATGCTCCAGCTAGCTGAAGCCCTGCAACACGGTGACAATAAAGGAGGTGAGAATGCTCTCCGCACGAGGACTGCAGCAGATCTCTTATTCCATGGTGGCTCCCAGAAGCCTAGGCCCAGCACATGTGCTGGCTCCCAAAGGCAGAGAGCCAGCACACGGCATGGTTACCCTAAGGCAGAGACCAGTGCCCCACTCCACAGTACAAGACAAGACAGCCTACCACATGCCATGCAGGGTCTTTTATCTGGGGTGAGGGGTCGGAGAGAGCACATGGACCAATGGTCACAGGGCATATGGGCGGTACATGGGCGGAGTTGGGGTAACAGAACCAATGGGAAAAACCCAAGGGAGTGGTTAGGGCTAGGGGCGGGGAAGGGGGGGGCCCATCTGGAAAGGCAGGCAATTTGGTAAGCACAGGAGCAGTGAAAATGCAACACTACAAGGCATATATTGTGCATGTACGTTTTAATTTATGAGTAAAATAGAAGCAGAAATAAAACAACCAGGAGATGTTTTGTCAAAGTGAAAGAAAAGTGTTTATTTCAACACTATGTCAGACTGGTACAGAGTTAGATCATCACAAGAACAGATTCAAAAATACCTGGTACTCCAGACAAAAGGCGATTTACTGTGGAATTAGGCAGACCTCTCCAGTACATTCCTAGAAGTGTTAAAGCCTTAAGATTACATGCCCCACAGTAAAACAGCAAAATGCTGAGGACCCAGAATTGTCTCTACAATATTGCTTCTCTAGTATTTTTCCAAAACCTGCAGCTAGTGCAAGGTGCAGGAAACCTTAGTAATACTATTTCTATGATATCCTGGTGATTGTAAATATTAAAAAGAATCTCATCCAGTTGTGCTTCTCTCACAAGCTAATTCCATTCAGATAATCTTAAACACCAGTATAAAGAAATATTCACAAGGTGAAAGCAGGCATTCTTACCTTTTCTACAATTTACAGTGTAGTGTGCACTTGAGTTTTTTAGAATTCAGGCTTAGTACCTAATACCAATACTTAGGAGTAAAGGTTCCAGTTTTCTCCTTTTCTCTAAAGGCATCCTTTAAGATAAAAGTAACACTTTTCTCCACTAAAAAGAGAGGAAAACTGAAGGTGGGTGCAGCAAAATCATATCACAAGCGGTGTGTGTCTGCCCTTGGTATACAATTTTGATCTGTTTTCCTCATTCTAATCCCATTTATTCATCCCATGCTGAGGAGGTCACACTGCTGCAGTGTAGAGGTAGGCATGGCTCCCAAAGGACGCTGAGAGCCCAGTGCTGACTACCAACACGTTGTCTTTACTACAGGACTGTCTCACATGCAACCCTCTGCCTGCATGCCTCCACAGCCATTCCACCTGGTGCTGTGAAGCCTTAATTTTCCTTGTTTAGTAATTTCTAGTCTAGAATAAATAGTCTAGAAAAACTAATAGTCTCTAGTCTAGAATAACTAAGCATCTCTGTGTGGTTTTTAATTATGAAGATGTATACTATAAAAAGATGAAATTATTCTTGGCAATAACTCCATAAATAAGTGCTATCCATTATTGTGATGGGACTCCTAATTGACAAATTGCCAGAAATTAACTATTTGACTTTAAGAACCAATGTTAATTTTATGTCAGCTGGAGATGAATGTGAATACTAATTGTGAAGTGCAGAAAATTAGGATATTCAATTATTTATCCATATTGATTATTATTGATGACTATTTGATTATTTATCACTAAAATGTCATAGGCTCATTGGAAAATCATTCAATTTTCCACTCAAAAATAACACAGTTTTCATTGACTTCACATGATTCATCATCCATGTTGAATAAGGGAAGAGAAACTGGATACTAAACCCATTAATATCTACAACCAGCCAAACTGGAATGTTAATCTAATGATTTGCTCTGTGTCATGTGTCTTTGGACAGTTCAGGTCTTTCAGAGGAGTCTAGCTGAGTAGAAAGGCTCCTTACTGAAAAGCAGAAAGAAAAATGAGTTGAACAGTAAGGTCTGTTTTGCAGCAGATTTCACCTACACTGCAAAAATTGCAGAGTATCAGCACTTCAAAATTACAAACATGTGCTGCACCTGGTTCCTAAACAAGCAAAGCACAACACAGGACTCTCCCTTGATGACTTATTTTTGATGAAATCATTGAGCCAAGGCAGAAAGCTTGAATTACAGAAGCAGCAGCCTGAATAGGCCTGCTTATTCCTGCTGCAATTACCTTTTCTCAGTGAAGGCTGCCTATTTTATCAATAGCTCTGTCACCACTTTAAAACCTCCTCAGAGTAATTCAGATTGTTGAATGTAAATAAGGCCACCTGCTTTCAAAGATCAAAACAACATTTATTTATTTATTTATTTATTTATTTAAACTGATAAAGAAGGGGCTCTGCACACAAATGAGAAAACACTCCCCATCTCTTTCTTTAACCTCCATTTCTGATAATTCAGATGATGTTCTAACTGAAAAAGAGGTTACAGCAAAGGAACTTAACAATGCATGTGCTTACCTACATAACATCAGATGAGTAGTGATGCCACCCAGAACTTGATGTTTTGTGCATGTTGTGGTGGTTTGGGCCAAATTCAGGGAAAATGTTCAAAAGGAATGTCTCCTCAAAGGAAAGCAGTTTACAGCCACCCCTCCTCTGCCAGGTTCGGGAAANCACCCCTCCTCTGCCAGGTTAGGGAAAAAAAAAGGATTTTCCTTGGAGGAAAGTGAAGGAAAAAAACCTATTTATTTAACAAACACACAGGAAAAGAATTATAAAGCTAAATAACAAAACCTCTCGCTGTGGAGAGAAACCTGGGAAGATTTTTAAAGTCCTTCTGTGGATGTCGTCTCTCTCCTCCTCCTTGGAGCTGGGTCAGCCTGGGCCCCCTCCGGGCCTAAGGTGGAAATTTTCCCAGTGAGTTCTGATGTTCTGATGTTGAAACAGTCCAGAAGAGAAGAAGGGAAAAGTCGAAGTCCCAGAAGGAATCTTAAGTCTCAGTCTCTCTGCAGAGAAACAGACCCGAAAGAGCTGAGAGAAGCAGAAAGGGTGCTTCCCTTGCTCCTCAGCAGCAGCCGCAGCAGCAGCAGCAGCAGCAGCAACAGCTAATCTCTGTGTCCTTGAAGCACAAACCGTTTTGAAAAGTTCACTCAGTTTTTTTCTCTCTCTCCTGCACCCAGTTTTAAAGGTACAGAAAGGCTCAGGATCATATACAGGCGTAGAGCGGTGATAGGGGATACAACATTCATAAAGTCACCCTAAGACATATGTGTTGTCCAAACTGTTCACTGCAGTACAAGGGATCTCTAGGAAAGCCATGACAGGGTCTTATCACATAAGATGGCAATATCAAACCCCTCCTTTTCAAGCAATGCTGTCAATATTACAAGGAAAGTATTGCCTTTCATAATATCCCATGGAAGACAGCTGCTCCTTTGTCACTGGCACTGTGCACTGAGAATCTACCGCTATGCCCAGAGCTGGTTGAAGGCTGGGAAACGGGGTCCAGCACAAAGCAATCTCTTCTAGAGTGTAAAGCTGTTTGAGTGACAGAAATGCTCCCACATGGTTTTTTGTTTTGGTGAATGACACCAAGCTCCTCTTTCCTTCCCTCTCAACATTTTTTGTTGCTATAAGAGTAAATACAAATTCTAAAAGAAAAGGAGTATGACAGACCCATTAGCATAAATATCCTTGTCATTTTAACCTTGTGCTGTCAGAGCATTTCAAGCTTCATCTTCCTGCTGCCTCCTTTTATTCTTTCTCACATCTACAGTCATATCTAGTTTTCCTAAGTAAGCAACTGGGTAGATTGTAGTTCACATTTCATAAGCCAAAACCCACTTCTTAATTCTCTGGAACTCTGCACATTTTCCACAGATCCATGCTTGTCTATAATTTATCTACAAAAAAATGAAAACTTAATTTTCACTTTTCATTATCTTAGGATGTATCTTAGCATAAAGCAAATAGATATATATGTATTTTTAACTCTGAGGCAATTTCTATCTGGCTTACTACATAAACAGTACATTTTGCAGTGTGAAGGAATCTCACACTCTTTTAACCTCTCCAGCCTCAAAGCTAATCTCACAGCTCCCAGTGGGAGTTTTGCCACTGGCTTCACCAAGGACAAGCTCAGGTTTCATATTTGTGATAAAGACATCCATAAGAAATAATTTACAATCTTTTAAAAAGTTCTATTATTACCTTTAATACAAATCACTTATATTTACTGTATTCCAGTATAAAAGTTTAATTATCTCCCAGATGCCAACATTTTCTCACTGTGTTTGTTTTAAGGTTTTTCTAAGAGCACAACTCTCAGTACATTCCTTTCAAACCCATGCTTCTTAAGTAGCAAGTTTTTGGTTTCAAGACAAATATTCCATGGTATCTATCCAGGCTTTTTTCTACTGAAATAGTTCAGAATAAAATTTGAGGTTTGATGGCAACACATATTCCTATATACCTGTGTCAGACATATTCCTTTTTCGTATGCAGCACCACTGAGATTATACAATAATGACAGGCAAACAAGATTTACATGTTTCTCATAAGTGTTGGAAACACACAAACAACAATCCTATTATTCTTAAATCAGTGGGTATGACTTGAAATGGAGATTTTGATATTTCTAGCATCCCACATGGTCTGGGGCATGTTCAAGCAATGTAGGAGCATTTTACGTAAGTTAAACAGAAATACTGTAAAAGGTGACTATAGTGTAATAGAAACTGTATTTTATTATAGACAACAGTTTCAGATAAACTACTTGGTGTAAACATTATGTATCAATTTAGGCGAACAGACCAGTCAGTGCCGAAGAGGCTCTTGAAAGAAAAATAAGCGGATGTTTCATTGGCACATAATATATCTCCATCTTCTCATCTCATTATGGTGGGAGATTGGGAGAGGGAGATTTAGAAAAGAAAAAAGTGTTTTGAAGGAAACCAAGTGCATAGATGGGTATTTCAATTGAAAACTACAGGCAGTCATGTTCAGAGTTTCCCCTTGACTCCAACCTTTCATGGAGATACCCACCCCAAATATTTTTATGTAATTCAAGAACTGTAGCATTTCAAGAGTAAAATAAGAGTGAGACTGAGAATTAATCTCATTCTCTGAGGTTGTTTCTTGTGTGTTGAAGTGTTTTTTGAAGATATGCAAAGGCATGGTAAGGCAATTAGGCACATGCCATACACAGAATCTGAGCCATTTGTTAAATATCACAAAATCAGTCTGAGTTGCTGTTATGACCACCCACTAGAAAACAGTGACTAAGGCGAAAAATTATGCTCTCTGAAAAACTCATGCAGTTCCTGTTTATATTCATATTACTTTCAGAGACATAATCAGAGGTCGACTGGTATTATGAAGATGAAGAGTGCAAGGGAAGAAGAGTGATATTTAAATGAGAAATACAGATTTAGTCAGATTTAAAAGGTGAAATCTTTAATGTCTGCCTTGACATGCCTTGGTAAAGTATTTGGCTGACAACCATAGCCTCTTTTGTCACAGTTTCATTGAAACATTATGGCTTTCTATTTTGTTTTCTTTTCCCCTCAACAGATATACTTAACTAGGAGAAGGAGATTAAAAAATTATAACATTCTCCCACAAATATGTAATTTTTCTAGATGAGCAACAAGTCTTAAATCTCAGCTTTATCTGGAAAGTGTTCTAGTAGATGTTCTTAACTGCTTTTTTGAGATAATGGCACAGAAAGAAAAGCTTTGAATCCAAACCTTTTCTACCAAGGAAAGGCCAAATATTTGGTGATATCCAAATAATTTTTTAGAAACCAATGGAATCATAGTTAACAATTTCTTCTCCATTTACAAATTCTGAAATATTTCTTTCCATGGAAAGATGGTATGCCTGAGAGGACTTACAGTAGAGGAGGTTTGAGAAACGTATTAAAAATGTAAAGGCTCACTTAAAGTAGGTCAAAACAGCAATCAGCCTGAGTCTTTAAATCACATCTCCAACCTGATTTACAAAATTTCTTTGAAATGAGTGAAGAAAAAGGTGATAACTAACTTTCCCATTAAATACCAATATTCAAAATTTAAACCTTAACATGCCTATTTCAGACATTGTCCCAGAGACATTTAGACATATTTCCTGAGGCACAAACTTTGCAATGTTTCAAGGCATTCACACTGCTCTCAAAGTGGAAGAATATCAATCTCCAAACACATTAAGCTGCCCTACTCCTCCAGCTCAAGCAGAATTCCGAATTCATCAGTTAAGTCAGAAAGATCAAGGACATCTGCAGATCATGAGCTGGTGTGCAGACTCTCACAGGGTAACCAGCTTTCCTGATCTCCTGACCTGCAGGCTAGTATTTTGCATAGCCAAGAATCACGAAAAAACACCACTGGCCTCAGGGAATGAGTTTTGGGGTCATCTCACTAGAGGAGTCAGTACTCCATTGCTGATGGAAATGGGGGGAGTATATTGGACTTGCAGCCTTATTGCCTGTTCTGGGCTGGGATTTTAGATTTACTGGATCCTGAATTCTGTGAACTAAGTCTGCTGACTGCTGGTTTTTTTGGCTGTTGATATACAAGTTCAGCTTCGTATTTATAGCTCCTGGGTGAAGAACTGTAAAACCTAGAACTACTTCCCCACCATTGGTGCTCCATTGCTCTCAGTCTCTCCCACACTCACACAGAGGTAGAAAAAGCTTCTTGTGTCATCTCTTACAGAACTTACTGAAGACGTACCCCCAAGATAAGGTACAAAATTCCTTTGGGACAAAGGCTCTCAATCCAGGGAGTTTTGAAAATCATCAGGGGATCTAATATACATTTCAAAACCAATGAAGCCATGATTCTTTTCAGAAACAATTGGAGATTCATCAATACACAAATTTGATTCATCCATACCAGGACTTAACCACCAAATAAGAGTTACTTTCCTCCTCTCTCTGCTGGATACATAATTATCTGCACAGAATCAAAGAGCTTCAGCAGGAGAGCCCCGTGTACACTGTTCTATCAGCAGGGGACCTGTAACCCGAGGTAAAATATCCTGGCTGTCAGTTCGGAGGGAAAGGAAGCATTCCACTCCAGGTTGCACTTGGCTAAAGTCACACTTTTTCCTTATAATCTTTCACTGGTTATTTCAGCCAAGTCCCTCATAGAAAGCATGCAGATGCCTAGCTTAGGTTTGGAGGCTACACGCTGGAGTTAGGTTGGTATAGCTTCGGTATATAACCAAAAGTTTCAACCACTGAAGGAAACTGGAACTGTGAAATATGATTCAGGGAGAATGTAGTTTAATCATTAGAGTGCCAGTTCTAGGAAATCCCCTCTATGTAACAGTGAAACTCGATGACTGTGTCTCCTCACTACAGAAGGGTAGATACAGTTTCTACTCTGAAAAGAAAGCACTGAATTTCACATCATTATCTACACATGCATGAAGTGATGTCAACTGAGAGCGTGGAACAGTAACCAAAACAAAATTTAAAACTTCCATTTGACCTAATGAGTGGCTAAGACAGCAGATATTTTGAAGAAAATATGTTTGCCTGAGTATGCACATAGAAACAGCTTTTTAATTTATCACACCAAGTGGAGATACAGCAGGTATCTTGCTGAAGGGCCAGATGGCCTGGGTTCTTAATTGGTATATGCAATTTGTTATTCTTGCAGAATAGATCACTCTCATCTTCACATAATGAGTTACTTTTCCACAGGTTTCACATTAAGTTACTGGGAACAGGCAGTGAGAGTGCAGTTGTTGTAGGTGCAATGTGTTTCTCATTTTATTTACCACAACCTTAATTTCAAAAATTCTACAACAAAGAGTTGGCCTAGAAAAACAAGTACCCCTAGGCATTTTCCTAATGCTAGGTACTCCAAGAAGTCAGGAAGAAGCTATCTCTCAAGACACAGGAAAAAAGAGATACTGTGTCCTTAACTCTACCTCCACCTCTGGGTAGACTGAAAACCCTCTCTGGAAAAAGGTTTCTAAAGAAAAAGAACAGGGAGCTTAATCTAAACATTCACTGAAACACCAGCCTGATTCTGAATCTGGGAACCTGTGAGAGTGGAAGTTTTGGATCAACTGACACTGAAGAATAATAGACCTTTCAAATGTTTTCTAATTTAGTGTTCTTAGGTTTTTAGGCTTAGAATTTGTGTATGAGGTAAGAAATGGTAAGAAGAACAAATCTGCAACTCCTTGCATATAGTTTCTAGCTTGCCAGATCTGTCAGGGTGTTTAGAGCTTAACTACAGCACTGATGATAAAAAGCCCCATGCCTGCCAGCAGAAATACTACCATTTCTTGCTTCTTTCTTGCCTGCCTTTCCTGTTATTTCAACAAGTCTTAAGAGAGTGTATCCAGTAGCAGAAGTGGACTGCTTCTCATGAAAGAAGGGAACTTGGAAGAGCATTTTGCATTTTGCCCAAGAAATAAGCCCAGGTATAGTGCTTCCAATGTCAACTGCAAATGTGAGGTAGTAAAGCATATTTCACAGTTAATGGATAGTATAGGTGCACAGACTCAGATGTGGAAGAAAGTCTGACAACACAAGCCCAATGCACATGAAAGTTAGCAGAAGCCTTACATCAAATTCAGTATACTAAATATGGGGATTTTTTTGTTGTTGTTATTGCTCAAGTAGTTTGCACTTTTGCTCTTCTGGTGCACCAGTGGGATGCACTCTGCCTTGCTCTGACAAGATCTTCTAGATGAAACGTCTGCTTTCATATTCCATTTTTTCCTAGCCCCGAAGAAATCACCTGTTGCTGAAGGTAGCCCTGAAGATATAATTAATTCCTATATACACTGAGGAGTATTGTAAATAAAGAGTATTGTGAAGACATTGTAATATATACTAGTAGTGGTACCTTAGGACAGGTCATCATATTAATTTCTAAACAGCACATATTAGCCTTATGCTGAGAGCCTTACATTAGGATCTTACTAGACTTCCACTGCAGAAGAAACCACCAGTTAACTCTCCATGATTTTCTTGTTTGATTTCAATAGCAAAAGCAAGTTACTTATGATTGGAGTAATGGGATATGAAGAAACAAGGGCAAAAGTACAGGAAGTTATAGGTTAAGCAGAAGAAAATAATTCTGGTTTGCTTTTGGTATCTGTTTTTCTTTCATAGCAATAGGCTAAATAAAAGAGGTATAGTAGGAAAATGAAAACCCTAAAATGCACATACACTGATATGAAAATTGGTATATATTTTTCGTACTTGGATCTTAATACTCCCATTGTTCCACAAAAAGAAAGTTTTTAGTTTAAACCATTCTCGCATACACTCCAAAAACTTAAAAAGGAAACATTCATTACTTGAACTTGGATGTTCTTTTCTAACAGCTGAATGGCTTGACACTTATGGTTATCTTTACAGTGCTCTTCAACGGAAAGCTGTTTTGTTCTATTCAGTTTAGCAAGACAGTGTATATATCCTGTCTCTGATAGTTCCTGGAACAGCGAGCTATCCAATTCCCAAATTGTTTCTTCCTCTTTACTCACAAGGCCATAGCATTGTGCATGCAGATGGTGGCAGAATATGGATGAGCCAAGACACAATAGCATTCTAGATTTTCTGCAATACACATTTTCCTTATCATACAACAACAATGGAAGTCATTACTATGTTTTCTATTGCAATAAGAATAAAAATTTTCTGATCCAATATTAGAAACTTTCTTTTGCATACAGATGCACAAAACCTAACAGATAAGCTATTCTTGAATTTTGAAAAAATCTGTTGTCATACAGAAAAGAAATGCACAAAAAATGAGATCCAGGTTAAGAAAATCTCATTGAGATCTAAATATTGATATGAATCCTTATACAGACTGATGGTTCCTGGGGGTACTGCTCAGCTCCTGACATACCTTGAAGCTTGACTCTAAAGTGTCAAATCAATTTAATCTCAACATTTATACTGGTCATCCCCTACACATATCATCATCTTGTCTTATACACGGATGTATTCTCAATATATCATTTTATTGTCAAAACCTCTTACACAGGGGCAGTATACCAGCAGTGGGGGTACTTTACTGCAAATATGTCCAACCTCCACCCCAAAACTTTGGTAATATTTGGCAGAGTCAGTAAAACAGCAGATTACATGATTTAGCTAGTCCATATTTTCAAACCACCATTTCAGATGTAACTGGAAAAGCAAATATATTCCTTATAAAAAGGTTTTGCAATGTTTCACAAAAGTTTCATTAAGACACTATGGAGGTCTAGAGAAAAAGGTCAGCAAATAGAAGTGAACAAATGAATATTTATGTGAGAAAGAATGTGCAGTGTCTTAAATACCTTTCTCCCAAACAAGTAATAAAAAATTTTTGTGGACATTAACCTGGCTGGCACATTTAAAAATTTTTTTCCTCTGTATTGCACCTTTGTTCTAATCTCCTTTAGACCCTCAAAGCTGTATAAGAGCATAGATACTTCACTATATTTATATTTCAGGGTTAATGGGTGATCTCAAGAGAATATTTAGGCATGATAAGCCCCACAAACAGTGCCTGTCATTATTATTCTTAGAAGATTAACTTGCATATGACTTCATGCATCTCCTTTGTGCTTGCAGAGATACAATGTCAAAATAGTCATTGACAGATTAAGTCTTTACTATGAGAGTGGTGAGACACTGGAACATGTGGCCCAGAGAAGGTGTGGATGCCCCATCCCTGGAAGTGTTCAAGGCCAGGCTGGATGGGGCTCTTAACAACCTGGTCTAGTGGAAGGTGTCCCTGCCCATGGCAAAGGGGTTTGCAACTAGATGAACTTTTAGGTCCATTCCAGTACAAATCATTCTAGGAAAAAACGTTAATTGTGCGGTACTCAACACCTCCAGGACTCATTTTTGACTCCAAGCATACTCAAATCTTACCTCTCTTGTGTTTCTGAGCATGTACTAAAGGCCCGATTTTATATACAAATATATAGAAATTTGTATGTGTATATATATACATGTGTGTATGTTTTTCTATGAAAGTGTGCACACGTGGATAAATAATGCAGATAATAGGTCAGATAGGTATGTGAAGACAATGAACTCAATAGCATGTTCTGCTTTTGATTGAACTCTATACAGTTTGAGAACATCCCTCTTTGGAAAAAGCTGACTTGGAAACTTAACAGCAAGAAGGCCTTTCAACCTTCAGAAAAAAAGGGGGACAGTAAATTCTTCTTCCGGCTTGCATATTTTAAGCTTTAAAAAGGTTAACCACTTTAGTTTCTTATTCCCAGAAACATGAAGTTTTAGGCAGCATTGTTGTTGTTCTCTTTTAAAATGAATACATTTTACCATAGGGTCTTAAACTTTTTAGCAACATTTTCACCCTTTATTCCTGGGAATTCCAATATTTATTTATATAAAAGATAGCACAGCTGAGATAGCACAAAAGCAAAAATAGCAAAAATAGCAAGAAAAGCTGAAATACCCAAAGACTGCTTTGTCTTAGCTTTTACCAACAAAGTCTCTGAGGTCTTTCTGCCTGGAGATAATGTTCAAGGATGAGACAATCTTCTAGTGGAAGGTGAGGGTTGATTTGGGGATTGCTTGATAAATCTCATCCTATGCAAGTCCATAGCACCTAATGAGATGTATCTGGGGTGCTAAGAAAGCTGCAAGATGTCACTATGACACTCTATCATCTTTGAAAGGTCATTTAATCAGGGAAGTTCCACAGCAGCTGAAGAAAACCAGATATGGCATTCATCCTCAGAAAAAGTAAGAAGCATAACTCAAGGTTTTGCCTAACATTCAGGCTCATAAAATCATGGAATGAGTACTCTTGATGCACATTCTGGGCAACTGAAGGAATTAAAAGGTAACTAGAATTGTAACCAGCATGCATTTACCAGGAATTAATGTTACAAAATCAACCTGATTGCCTTCTAGATGAAAGGACTAAATTTATACATGAGGAGTGAGAAGTGGATGTCAATTACCTTGACAAGAGCAAGGCTTTCTAGATGATCTCTCAGAGCATCTTTAAGACCATGACAGGTTGACTGCTTCTAGAAAAATGTAGGTAAAAACATTACTGGGTAAAAAATGGTTTAAAAAGGTACTGGACACTGGTTAAAAGCAAAGTACCACAGGAATCTATACTAGTTTAATACATTTATCAATTACCTGGAGGAAATGGAGTGTCCTCTCATCAAGTTTGTAGAGTATTCCAAACAGAGGTAAGCTGTGAAGTATACACAGAGACAAGGCACGTCTGGATGGCTATGGAACACCCGCTGCTGGTAGCCGATGAGATAAAACAGATATAAACTGAAACAAGAGAGTTCCATTTGATGAATCTTTTCCCCTATGAGGAGAATCAAACAGTGGAACAGTATACCTGGAGAGGTTTTACAGTTTCCAACCTTAATGGTTTTCAAGATTCAAGTGGATAAAACCCCGAGCAACTCGGTCTCAAGTCAGCATTGGCCCTGCTTGGAGCTGGAGATTGGATTAGAGATTTTCCGTGGTGCCTTCCAACCTATTGTGATTCTGTTTGCTACCTACACATGGCTGTGTAACCATCTCCACCTTTATGCGGATACACATTAACTCTTTCTGCTTAAAACCACAAAAACACTGAGAAACTGTACAGTCTCTATAGATAAACATTGTCAAATATAATCTACTGACCTGCATAGTGCCAAAAAAGGCATAGGCTCTTGCTACTGAGCTGCCATTCCCTCTTCGTGCAATAAGAAGGTTATAAATTTTACAATTAAATTCAGTTGCCATTTTTCCAAGGAAATATTAAAGAACACTGAAGTCTTTAGAACTGACAAAAAATTCATGTTCAAATCAAAACAAGTTTAATGGAATTTTCTATTCTTAACAGTGAGGAGGAGAAGGAGTTTTTATTGAATGCTCTATTTTGCTCCACACAGAATGTGTCAGTCATCTGCTGCATAGATAGAGTAAGTAGGGAAAAAGGAGACATTTTGCCAGGGAAAGATGACCTATGAATACAGAACTATGATTAATTTCATTTCAAGAAATTAACAGTAATGAGGTGGGTAAGATACATTTATTAAACATCAATGACACATTTACTTAGCTACAACCTCTTCCTACAGACCCACAAAGCTCAGAGACCCTATTCACTTGCTTTCCCTCCCACTTTCCTTGTATGTGGCATCACCACTAATCTTGGTGTCATTTAAAGACAATGTCTCCTGTCAGTGAAATATTGTGTTTCAGACGTTAATTTTTAAGCATATGAGTGTAGGAGGCTTTGGCCTCAGAAAGTCATGATTTTCTGAGCCATCCAAACCTCCCAAGTATGGAAGACTGGGCAAAGAAATCCCTAAGTACTGCTGTTCTCATGAAATTGTTACAGTGAGCAAAACAAACGAAAAAGGACATATAAAAACCAAAGGGCTTTTACAAATCACGTATCAGGAAGAGTATGGTTTCAGGCTCCATTTTTCTGAATTGCCCTCTTGGAAAGAGTGGGAATGTAATTGACTTCTAGCCCATCTCTTACTGATGGGTAAAGCCACTGACAAAGAAATGCCAGGAAAGCGACAACAAAACAGCACACCTGCCAAAATCCTGAAGCCTTTGCAATCAGGCTTTGAGCCAGGTCATAGCATTTAGAAAGCAGCAGCAGCATTAAAAGGCTGTCTCCCCATGGCAATGGATTGGCTGTTTCTTAATGCTGAAATTACTTAAACTCACCATAGTCTCCAGCAGTCAGTCCCTCAGGGTTGCTGTCTCATTTAAGTGACATTTGTAAAAAAAGCTTTTATAGTTGTACAATGAATTACTATTATGAGGACCCAAAGAGTAGTAATGGCAAGTTGCTTCTCTACTAAGGAAAAGTATTTTACTAGTGGTAAAATACTAAACAGGGTTACAACTGCACTGCTTTTAAGGGATGCATGGATTTATTTTTTATGAGAAATCCTGCCCTACGCTGGTTTAGTCTGCACATGAAAATGAGTGACCTGAGAATGCGCAAGGACACTATCCATATCAGATCAGTTATGAAACCACCTAGTTGTCCTGGAAGTCCAGCAGGATCCCTGCCAAGAGGCTCCAGATGCAGGTGGACAACATCCTTCTGGGGCCCAGGACACCTTATGTACTACCTGATTTCAGCACTTAACAGCTGAAGCTGAAACAAGAACCAGTATAAGCACTTTCTACCACAAGGTAATTAAATGCCAATTAATAAGCTTATAAATGCTAGTCTGTAAATTCTTTAGAAGTCCCTTCCAAGATACCAATTTCTGAGTTTTATTTGTATCCTGGTTCTATTGTTACTTAGTGATTTCCAGCCACAGTTTCTACTGCGGCTTACGCAGCAGCCAAGTAACTCTGGGCAAAATTCCAGTTAGAAAAGCTCCTAGAAGAAATATAGATTTAATTATCATACTAATTTGTAACCAGGACTTGAGTTTTTTGAGGGGTTTGAAGGAAAAAGGAGTAATTTTATTTTTTGAGGTGAAAAGAGAAAATAATGCTATGGTTTTATAGCAAAATCTCGGTAGGCAATGTTGGGCCTTATCTGTATTAGAAAACACGGAACAGAATGAAAACTACACAGAAAAATCCAAGTTAACCAAATTCAGGCATAAACACCACACAAAAAATAATCTGCATTAATGCACTTCAGAACTGATTTAAAAAAATACTTTATTTCCAAAATCATTTTTTAAAAAATCTTGTCTGCTTTCCAAATTACAGTGTTTTCCATAAGATAATGTCAGGTTGGGAGTCTTACAAAGCTTTTTCTCACTTTAATTTTAAGAACGTGAATTTTCCAAATATGTTATTCTCTGTACATTGTCTTAGTTTGAAAAGAAAAGCAGATTTTAAAATAATTTGGGTTTTTTTTTGCCTATATCTGTTTTTCTTATTTAAATAAAAATTGTGGAACTATGGGATGCTTAGTATTTTAAGTATACTTTAGCATATCAGTGAAAAACCTGTGCTTCCTCCCTAGCCTTCTTACAACATTACGTGGCACTGTGATTTTTAACTACTTAGATTAGCAGGGGTCAGTTTTACTTCTGTAACTGTATTGCCTAGACTGACATGGTTTCAGTCTTTGAAAATAAAGACAAAAAAATTGTAGTTGAAATGTGTTTGTGAAATATTTTAGGAACCCCTACAGTCATCCAGACCTCCTAGACAGTTAAGAGCATATTCCCTAATATGTTTGTACTCTAATACTACATCTCTTTATCAGCTAAAGTGTTTCCTTCTTCTCTCTTTTTTTTAAATGCCTCATTTCTACATTTTCTGCCAACCCAAGAGAACATTTCATACCAAATTGTCTCAAAATCAGTGCAAGGATTTAGGGTGCTCCAAAATAGATGCCTGAATAAGGGCAGGTCTGTGTTAACAGCATTTTCTTGGTACAAATTTGCCAGTGCTAGAACTAGAAAGAATACATTCATGTCCTGAGTTTTGGTCTTATCTTGGACATATCTAGAGATATCTTTATCTTTCCCACCTCTGACATGCTCTTCTGGTGCAAGTGGAATTTAAACTTCATTTAATATTAGTTGGAAGTTAAGTGCTTTATTGTAAACAGAGGAGAACATGATTTATTAATCTGTATATGAGATATATTTAGCATAATAAAAATCCTATAACTGTCCATGCTTTTGAATACTTCCTCGATAGTCAGCATTGCTCGTAGAAGACATAGGCTGTAACAGGGCAAAATGATAGTAGAGGAAAAATAACAGTAATGTTTTCACCCTCAAAAAATGGCCAAGTTTACTTTGAATACATCTCTGCATTCACAGCCTGATTCTAAGCTAGAGAAGTTGATGAAGCTCTCATTTATTTGAAGGATCCATGGCACTGGTTCTAAAGAAATTCTAACTCTTCAATCTGCTGTGTGATCTGGTTAATTCTAGATTTCTAGATGAAACTGCTAAATATATGAAATGTTATTGTCAAGTATAAATATGAAATTTAACAGCATAAATATGCCCTAAGCAGTAAGCAAAAATGTTGCTCGTCCTACACATACTGCTCCCTTTATTTCTATTAATGTTTTCACATTACCAAATGAAATGAAGACAATGGGATAAGATGGGTCCTGGTCTCTCAAACCTGATCCCAGTGTCCTAAGCCTTTGTTTTATTAAAGGGATAGTGCATTCCCCATGTTATTAAGCTATGCTGGTACTGCAAGAACAGCTATAAATTTCTAGCCCATTACTGTAATTTTTCCATTCCGCAGTGTATGAAAGGTTCATATAGAAATGGAAGTCACCAGATGATGCTTAAAAGTGTTTTTAAATTTGATGGGCATGGTGCACTAAAGCAACATCACCGACTCCTAGTAACAGACTTTAAGGTCAATAATGAATTATTGGATGGTTTTCTAAGTCAGGGGTTCTTAGCAAAGAAAGTCTTGTTATTTCACTCCATGTTTTACTCACTGCTTTGGACTAAGACAACCACAAATATGGAGGTATAAATATTGTTAGTGGATTGTCACTAGCATATTGCTGATTTAGTGGACCTATATTACTGCAGTCAGATTTAATATTCTCCAGGAAAATCAGCAACTGGTAGAAGCATTGAGTGTAATGAACAACAGTGAGGATGCCCTTACTTGCCTCCTCTTATTAATAAAGACTTAAAATAAGTACATGTCCTTTAAAATCCATAGTATAGTATAAATTGAAGAAAACTGTGTTGTTTAGTGATCAGAGACCAGGAATATAAGGTCAAGACATTTGGGAGTCCATCTACACTTTATAGCCTGTCCACAGTTTAACATTGTGGGCAGTTCACTCACTTCCATGTGGGTTAGTCTTCTCCATTAAAATGTAAATGTCTTGGGCCAAAATCTAGCAAGAGTTCACTGAGTTAATTAAGGGTCCTTGCAAAGAGCAGATGAGTGATGGCCAAAATCCCAGTTAAATAAGTTCATGTTGAAGTCCATCTGTCCTCCAAAAGGCTGGAAAAACATGAGCAAGAACCTCAAAAAAACCCAAGTAACTTTGTAAGACAGGTTCTTCACATTGCCTTAAGTTTGTTTTCATTCAAGTTTTGTTTATCACATTTTCATGAGTTTGAATGCTCCAACTTGTCCTTGCCACCAGCTATATGTGTCCTCTACATTTCTGAGTCAGTTCCCAAAAACAATAACTTAGGAACAACTAAGGATATGTTAGAAAGATCACTCGATTTTGGTTCTTTTGTTCACATATTCACATTAAACACACTGCAGTAAGGAAAGCAGGGGTTTTTTTGATGCAGGTGGAATGTGGTTTTGAAGTCAGAAATGAATAGCACTTTCTCCTTCATTGTGAGTTAAACATGGGCATGTGTGCACACACACGTATGCATAAAACAAAAATAGCTCAAGAAAAGAGATTGAGGTTTTGAATATGTATAGAATCATCTATTCATGATAGCAGTCACAATGTTTGTAGCTTAAGGTGACAGAATGAATAAGGCTCTACTGTATTTTGGTAATGTAATTTATTAACACTAGCACTGTTCTACACGTGGGATTTTGTAGTATCACTTAACAGGTTTATGTAAAAAAAGACTAGACTAGACTAAAATACCTGGGTGAGTAGATCTGATTTTTCATTCTGATATTAATTTTTTTAAATCCCTTTCGTCTTCTGGGTGGTTATGCTGGTTTTGGCTGAGGTAGAGTCAGTTTTCTTCATAGTAGCTGGTATAGGGCTGTGTTTTGGATTTGTGCTGAGAACAGGGTTGATAATATAGAGATGTTTCTGTTATTGCTGAGAAGGACTTACACAGAGCCAAGGCCTTTTCTGCTTTTTGTACTGACTCACTGGCAAAGAACATGGGGCGCTTGGGAGGTTGGGAGGAGACACAGCCAGGACAGGTGACCCCAACTGACCAGATGGATATTCCAGACCACATGACATCATGCTCAATATATAAAGTGGGAGGTAGAAGGAGGAAGGGATGTTGGAAGTGATGGCATTTGTATTTGTATAATGGTTACATGAGGTGAGGCCCTGCTCTCCTGGAGATGGCTGAACACCTGCCTGCCCACGGGAAACAGTGAATTAATTCCTTGCTTTGCTTGCATGTGTGGCTTTTGATTTCCTTATTAAACTGTCTTCATCTCAACCCATGAGTTTTCCAGCTTTTACCCTTCCAGTTCTCTTCCTGATCCTATTGGTGGGGGAGTGAGGGAGTGGCTGTGTGGGGCTTGGCTGCTGTCTGGGGTTAAACCACGACAGAGGTACCACTCAAATGAGTAAAATTTCAATAAGAGAAATAAAATGGATGAAAGAGAGCTACTATTCGTAAAGTACATAATCCTTTGTCACTGGAAATACAAATCTCTCCCACTTAAAACAGAAAAATTACATATATATAAGTTGTTATTCAGTGAGAGAGACTGTTCTTCAAAAAAATAGGAATATGTTTGTGAAGATGTGAGATTGCTCTTTGACTACATAAAGAGAAAAGATTACTTACCTTGGGGACTGTGGTGTCTCCTCTGCTCCCCACAATAATTACTTTTTTCCTTTTCTCGTATTTTCTTTTTTTTCTTTAATCACTTGTTGCTTCTTCTGTATATACTTACAAGAACACAGGCACACACAAATAGGCTCTGTACTACCATTTTCAAATACTTTGCATTCATACATTAATCATTTGAAGTGTGGAAAAGTTGATGTCTGACAAGAATTAAATAGCACATTGAAGAGGGTGGAGACTCACCTACATGACTAAACATGCAGTCTTATATCTTGTAGATGCATAGAACTGGCAAACCTTTTGATGATGTGGTTTGACTCAGAAATTGGATACAGTACTTACTCCTACACCACTGCCGCTGACTGTGCAAGGGCTTCTACTGCTAAGTTTGCTCAAAGTATGCCAAATTAGTTTAAAAAATTAGTTTAAAATATAAATATTTAGAATTAATGTGTTTTACTTTGGTCTGAAATAGCCTAGGGAGTGCTCTCTCTTTTGCAGAAGTAAGGAGGTGTAAGACACTGGTATGTCCCTGTTTTCACGAACCCTCTCTCGCCTGAGCTGCTGAACAAGACAGTAGTATTGTGAACGGGTTTAGTATGCTCCACCATAACTTGCATGGCCATAGATTTTGCACATCAGATAGAATGGAAAGATAAAATTTGGGAGAAAATCCAAAATTTGATTTTATGACACATTTCATATTTCCATTTAAAAGATATAAAAATTTGCAAACTTTTAAATAGTGTTAATAGTCCCTCTTCTCCTCTACCCCAACTCTTATCTGCTTGTTAAAAAACCCAGAACACCAGAGTCATAAAAATCAAACATTACAAACTTCAGAAATGCCACAATTAGGGGCCTTTTTGTTCTCAGGTCTTCACTTATCCCATTCATACTTGTACACTGGTGCTAGGAAATCAATCAGTCAATCAGTCTTTAATACTGTCCTATTTTCCTCACAAGGTCTCTGCTCCTCCCCACATATCTGAAATGATATTCAGTACAAGTGGCTTCTTCCCAGTGATCAAATAATGTTCCAGATTTTTACTTAGCATACACTGTGCTTTCAAAGCAAAAGTCCAACGTAAGAGAAGAACACCAGAATTCATGGCAGGACCTATTTCTCCAACTTCCAAATCTACAGATGAAGATGTGGTTTGGTCTTGACAGCTTGGCACCTTGTCCTCTTCTGTTCAGTTGGATCCAAAACCAGAGTAATTTCTTCCTTGAAAGAATCCGTTTTCACATTTGGGGTAGAACATCCCATGCTCAGGTGTTTGACAAGGGAATAAGGTCTTTAGTCAATTAGAGTCCCCATGCAGGTTCAGGAAAGCACAAATCCCAAGGGCTGCAGGTTCAGCTTTGAGCACATCACCTAGAGAGCCTTCAGGGCCTCCATTAGAGCATCTCAATCTTCTTCATGGACTACGAAGAGAAGGAAACTTCTTCAGGGTACAGTCTGGTTCAGGCCCCTTACCAAAGGGATTCTAACCTGAAGAAGTTAGGCAGAAAAAATGGAAATGAGGTAGCTAAATTAGTTGTCCAAAAGTGGGTACTATGGATATATCTCCTCACAGTGCAATTACTCATCAGGATTGATTTTGAATCTGGCTTCTAAAATGCCACTATGATGCACAATCCAAAGAACAAAATTTAAATTCAACAGCTATTGCTATAAACTCAGTCTGCACTACCTCAAAATACTTACAGCATGAAGCAGAACTGTTCACTGTCTCATTCCTGTTCCTTCCAGGTTCCTGTTCTTTCCATCTATTGATTTTGGCATCACAAGCTTTTGTGTTACTATAAGGTAGAAAAAAACAGGAGAAGAAAACAAAAGTAGTGTTGAGCTGTGGACACTGAAAAGCTTTAGCAGAGGGATTTTTCAGCTTTCTGCTGCATTCTCTGAGAACTTTATGTTTCTCACAGAAACTATGCAAAATACTGTTAAGGGTTTTTGTAAACTATTTCTCTATCTTTGCACCTGCTGTTTTCCAAAGGACTGTTTATGATATCCTAAAAGAAATATTTTGAAATGGGTGTTGAGTGGACTGACCAATCACCCTGATGGGTGGTTGGTCAGAGGTCCAATAATCTTCTGCCATGCTGGCGACTCAACTTATAAAAACCGATTTATAATTAATTAAATAAGCCATTTTCTCCACACTTTAGTCGTGTCCTTTCTCATCGTCCCGGGCTCAACAGCGACATTGAGCTCTTCATGTTTTCCTGTATATGTTGATGTTGTCAGACAACAGCAGAAATGCTCTTGTTGCCACAAGGAAGTGAAAAATTGAGACAGCACTAGCGTTGGAGTGTGAAAAGATGAAATGGAAGAGCCAGTGTAAATAATTTATGAAGTTATGATGACCTTCTTCACCATATATTGGCTTCTTGACCGTATATTGGCCTTCTTCACAATGAGGATGATGAAGCACTGTGTTGCAGTGAGTGTCGTTCCTGTGGTGGTATGGCATGCCACAGCCTTCTCGGAGAGCGCAGTGAGGCTTGCTCGGGGACAGCGGCTGTTCCGCTTCCCATGCCTCTTCCAGGCTGCCCCTTGCATCCTCCAGAAAGCTGAAGCCCCGCAATATGGTGATGATAAAGGAGGTGAGAATGCTCTCCGCATGGTGGCTGCAGACGATCTTTTATTTCATGGTGGCTCCCAGAAGCCTAGAGCCAGCACACGTGGCATGGTTCCCCCAGGCAGAGGCTGGTTCTCCAAGGCAAGGTAGACTGCCAGAGAGGAAGTCACATGGCATGCAGGCTCCTTTATCCGGGCGAAGGGGGCAGGGAGAGCACATGGACCAATGGTCACAGGGCGTAGCGGTGGTACATGGGCGGAGCTGGGGTAACAGAATCAATGGGAAAAACCCGAGGGAGTGGTTAGGGCTAGGGGCGGGGAAGGGAGGACCCCTGGATAGGTAAACACAGGGGAGGGGAAAAATACAACACTACAGCACTGGAACACATTGCCCATGGTTGTGGATGTCCCATCCCTGGAAGTGTTCAAGGCTAGGTTGGATGAGGCTTTGAGCAACCTGTTCTGGTGGAAGGTGGCCCTACCCATGGCAGGGGAGTTGGAACTAGATGATCTTTATGGTCTCTTCCAACCCAAACTGTTCTATTATTCTATGATTTTCACACAGAAAATTCTTTGTACATAACAAGGAAATGCATTTCAGAGGCATTATCTGAGAAGCAATTTAGAAAGTTTCAGCAAACAAAAAGAATAACAGAAGGCCAGGACCCCATGGCTATTGGCTAAAAGCATAATTCAGCCATAAGACTTCATAATAATAGAGTCATCCATTTAGTTAAGTGCTATGTCATGACTCATCATATTCATGAAGCAGAAAATGCAAGGTAGAGTAGTATTTATAATCACCAAACAGCACAGTTCAAGTGAAATCAATACTGTATTGACGAAATATATGCACAAATCATACATATATATAGTCTGTTTATCCAGTAATTAAAATCGAGGTGCTTTAAAAAGTCAAAGAAAAAACTATATAAGGTGATAAGCCATCCAGTGATAGTCTCCTGAACTTCTCTTCAGTCTTCAGGTTTATGCCTAGGAAGTAGAGAAGAGAGGAGAAAAAAAAGAAATGCTTTTAATAGATAGGCGGTACAACTAGTAAAGGTTCAAGTCACTGTATCTTCCTGGCCTCATCACAGAACACTTGGATCTTACACGTTAATATCTACTAACACAATTCTAGAGCTCTGGACAACTGTGGGCATGGTTCTGGGCAGTCTGCTCCATGTTATTCTGGCTTAAGCAGGTGCACCAGATGACTTCCAGAAATCTCTTCCAACCTTAACCATTTTATGATTTCATGATTTGATCATATGTGATTTTTTATCACTGTGCTAAATCTTGTATTGTGTTCTTACATGAAAAGCAAAGGACAGTGACTAAACATATGAGGTCATAGTCCTCCCCGCTGAGATCTACAATAATACTGTTATTGCTTCAATACAGCTACAGTTTCATCCAGAGCTAAATTTGGTCTTTTATTGCAGAATTTTAATGATATACTTAAAATACTTAGAAAGAATTCTAGTATTTCCCAGAGTTTAAGCGGAACAGATTCCCTTTGGAAAATACTGGCAACAGTAGCAGCAAGACACCATCTTGATTTCATGGTACTTTTAATATTTTCATCTACCACTTCCACTAATCAGAAATGCTAAGTCGCACTCAAGGCTGATCTTGTACTTAACTTAAGTTAAGAAGTATGAGAGTAAGATTTTCAGTCTACATTTGCTGAACCAGAAAATACAGTCACTTCAAGATAGACATAACCAATAGGCCAAGAAAAGCATCAAGCCCCATTAGTAAACATATATTAAGGAAATACATGTGCATACAGTCTGTGAATGGTATTGATGAAACTGTCCAACACCAATGGGATCTGATGTAGTCTGTAAGGGAGGAGGATAAAATGTAATGTTTAAGTGCTCTATGAAGAACACATTGAATTTCTGGCAGTGACTGTTGATGAATCACAAGGTCTTTCAAAATCTTTTTCATAAGTGCTTTTACACTGGCTCTTCCATTTCATCCTTTCACACTCCAACCCTATTGCTGTCTCAATTTTTCACTTCCTTGTGGCAACAAGAGCATTTCTGCTGTTGTCTGACAACATCAACATATACAGGAAAACATGAAGAGCTCAACACTACTTTTGTTTTCTTCTCCTGTTTTTTTCTACCTTATAGTAACACAAAATGTATAAAGGCAACATTTTTAATTGACCTAAATGTATTCCTATCTGGTATTTTTATAGATGAGGTAGAAAGGTTTTTATTATTTACATCACAGTAGGACACATATACATTTTTGTAACCCATAAGACAGTGGCATTGTCATCATGATACTTAACTTCTGTAACAGAACACAAAAAGAAAAGAGCAACAAAAATTTTAGCAAGGCAGAAACCCAGAACATCAAATTTTTTCATGGTTAAGTTAGCATTGAGTTTAAAATTGTGGCAATCATTTTCCACTATCAAAACAATATTTTCCAACAAAGAAAAGGCATTTTTATATCGTGTTTTATTTAGATTACAGGAAGCTACAGGCTATGTCGTGGTGATCCATAAAATAACTTAGTTTATCTACTAAAAAGATTTAGTTTATATTATCTCAGAAAAAAAATTGCGAACTGGTCTGGTATTATTAACAATGCTTCTATATATCTATAAAGATGCATGTTTTGAGTCTTCCCATAACAAAGAAGCATGTTTTTGCATAGGTAGCATGAAATTTAGTGTGCTTGTAGTTGTGTTGCGTAGCCTTTGTATAAATGTATAACTTTCTAATTTTTTTTATATCAGTCAACATAACCTCCATTTCTGTGACCTTCGTGAACCCTCTTCACATAAGTAGCTTAGAATGCAGAAGATATTAGATTTTTTATTTTGCAGAGGAAGAGTAGAGGTGCAACAGTCTAAGAATCAGGCTTTAAAGGAATCCCCTGAGAAGGAAATAAGTGATATAAGTGTTCTCCATCAAAAAAGTTATGATTTTCTTTAGGAATACAGAATCATTGCTTCCTCTGTACTTTTCTTTATTAGTGTGTTTTGTATATTATTCTTTTTCCTTTCTTTATTTTTTTTTCCTTTTTCTCCCCCCTTTTTATTTTTTTTTCTGAGAAGCAGCAGAATATATGAGCTATCTGCACCATTTTCTTCTGATAAATGAATGTGAAAAGATAGTCATCATCATTTGGTTATTTAAACTACAGAAACACTTATTTTTTCAATGTAAAACAATGTAAGCAGTGCACTGACTTCCATGTTCCAGCCTTTAATGAGGATTTGAGGACAAAACTGTAAATAAATTATGTACTTTTTAAAATTAAATAATTTTTTTAATTATGTATCTGCAGAACAGACACTAATAAACTAATTGATGTTTTTTGGCTACCATAAGTTCTCCAAAAAGACAGTTTTTTATGAGATATTTATCACCTCCCAATCTATACATTCCACAGAATTAAAAATAATTCTTGTACTATACATAGCAAACCATATAATGCAGTTCAACTTTAGCAATAAAACAAGGACAACATTCAGCAACGCTTTCATGCTGCTTATTTTTGAGTTGGAACTCTGCAGGCTAGAGGTTTACAGTACATGGATGTAATAAATGGGCAATAACAATTTAAAAAAAAAAGAAGAAAATTATTTCCAGCCTAGTTTGGCCTTGAAAGGGATATGTAAAAAGGTATGAAATTTTCTTAGGAAGATTACTGACTTATTGCATATGGACATTGGAAATGTAGTGTTGATTTGACACAGTGATATTCTGTCGCATATGTGTACCCCAACAGATTTTTTTTTTTACAGTGACAATAAAATCCTTTCTCCAGGAAAGAAGTTTCCCTACTTCTCAACACAGTGATTAAAGGTTTAACTCACCTATATAATTTACTGCTGTCTATTCAATGAACATTTTTATAGTTCCAAATTCAATACTTTAAATAGGAAATAAATATTCACTATTTCCAAAAAATAGCTAGTCATGGAGCTCACTGCAGCCGATGGAGGAAAGCATGATAGAGCAAATCTCCACATAGTAGCCCATGTAGGACCCCACACTGGAGCAAGTGGACTATTTCCTGAAGGAACTGTGAACTATGGAAAGCCCATGCTGGAGCAGGTTTACCCTGAAGGACTGTGGTCCATAGAGAGGATCCACATTGGAGCAGGGGAGAAATGTGAAGAGGAAGAATTAGGAGAGAGGAGCTGACTACAACCTCACCAAAACTCACTCTTTCTGGCCTTTGGGGGTTGGAGCAAGTCAGGAGTCAGAAATGAAGAAGTGAATTTGAACCTGGGAATAAGGTGTGTGTGACATGATGTCTTCATTTTTTGTCTTTGTTCCTTTCCATCCAATTTTATTTTAATTGTCAGTGAATTATTTTTCCCCAAATCATGTCTGTTTTGCCTGTGATGGTAATTGGTAAGTGATGTCCTTGTCTTGACATTCTTTTTTATCTAACTTTCTCTTCCTGTGCTGTTGAGGTGGGCAGTGAGAGAACAGCTAGGTAGATGTCTGGTAGTCAGCCAAGGTAAACAGACAGGAGCAGTTTTCATAGCCTTTGCTAGAGGTGGATTTCTCTCTTGAGTTGGGACCCCAGTTACTAAAGAAATCCAGTCACCACATCATGACTTATCCCTAGGGTGCTGAGCAAATCATTTGCTTTCCTGTTGCATGGGAACAGGGCTTGAAGACTTTCCCACACAACCTTAAAGAAGCTTTATGGGAACAAATGCATTATAAAAATGTGTGCACCTACATATTAAGAAGGAAATTTTTAGGTGGACTGCTTACCTCCCTGAACAAGAGAATCTCATTTTCTTTTACTTCTGCTTAGGGATATCTCCTCTTACAGTTAGTGCTGCAGAACATAAAGCATTGTTTTTGATGAGATGTTAGACTTTAAAGGTTAAAACAGAGAGACTCTTTCCGAGTCACAGGCTAACAAAATTCTAGACAAATCTACATGCCTCAAAAGTTAACAGCAACTTTACTTTCCAGAAAGTACAGGGTCAAACCTGAATGGTTTAGACCTCTGTACAACTGCTATGAAGAAATAGGAACATCTTCATCTTCCATTGACTTGTGATTTTTTTTTGTGTGACAAGAACAGACGACAATTTATCTTGTCTCCTGCTCAGTGTATGTCCTCTTTTTCATGTACTATCTCCTCCAAACCATTTAGAATACTCTGTATTTACGACATGAAGTTACTTGATCTAGCAGCTACTTGAAAAAAAAAAAGTCCGTTTTTTTTTTAGACAGCACTGTAAAAGCTCATTGTAGACTGAAATATCCAAAAGAGAAGAGCCCAGACCTTGCTCCAAGAACTTTGAGTCTGCAGTTGAAATGACTTTTTACTTCTTCCCCATGCCTTTAGAAGTGTTGAACACTTCTAAAATATCTGCAAGCCTAAAAAAGCTACCCTCCAAAAGCAGATCAGAAGCAAACAAAGAAAAAAATCCAAGTATTTCTTTCAGACTTGCATATTTCACCTGCATACTTCATTTCAAGAGAACTAGATTTCAATTTCTTTACCAATACTACTTTATAAATCTTCATGGTAATAACAATAACAGAAAAATAGTCTCTTCCCTTTATCAGTTTTCTCAGGTGAAAGAATTTTAGAATGGTTCAGGCAGGAAGCAAACTCTGGAGTTCATCAAGACTGATACCCCTACTCAAACAGAGTCAAGGACAGTATGTGGCTCTGGACATCATCCAGGGTTTTGAATGTCTCCAAGTATGGGGTCTCTGGAGTGAATCCGAGCAATCTGGACACCACTGGCAAGACTCAAGCTCCGTCTTCTTTAATCTCTCCCATCAGGTATTTAAGCACATTGCTAATATCCCCTTTATTCTTATGTTCTCCATACTAAATAGTCTCATCTCTCCATGCTTCTCCTCATAGATCAGCTACTCTAATTCCTTGATCATCCTTGTGGCCCTTTAATGGACTAGCTTCAGTATGTCCATGTCTTATAGTGGCAAACTCATAACTGGACCCAGCACCCCAGTCACAGTCTCATCAGTTTTCTAAAGAAATGTCTCTACTCTCTCCTCAAAAAACCAACTTCCATTCCCAGTTGCAGTGATAAATATTAGGTCACCTTCTCCCTCATGTAAATTAGTGCAGTTCCACAGAAGGGAGTTACACTTTGAGTAGTTACGGACTAGCTGAAAATCTGCTCAAAATGTCACGATTTTATGTATTTTCAAGCTATTCCCTTTCTAGTCACCTTGTGTCTGGTCTGTGTACAGCTTTTGTACCTGCTAGAATATTTGAAGGCACATTTCTTTCATTACAAGTTTCAAATGACCTTTTAATGAAGGGCTGAACTGATTTTCAAATGCAATTATGTTGTTAATTAAACTGCTATTTTCTCCTCTATCCACTACCAGCTTCATGTTTTCATATTCCCAGTTTTTGGTACAGTCACTGGAGTTTCTGCTTTCCTGACCATGACAGTTACCTTTACAAACACTTGTAAAATAGCACCTCCAGCATTAACTTTATTAGATTATTTCTGAAGCAGCAGTGGGTCAGTTTCAGAAGCACTATTCTGATCATCTCAGCCAGCACCCTCAGGGCAGTCTTATTTTAGTTTTCAAAGTTAATAAAGAAGGAGCAGGGATCTGCCTTTTAGTGAAAGTGCTAACTGAATTGAACAGGTTGACTGTAATTTTTTTCCCCACACTAATCTCTGCAGACAGTCTGTTTGCTTAAGTCTAGTCCTTCCTGCTTACAGATTACGCTTCAATACGTTTGCTCTATCATTAATATTTTTACAGCCCAAAGTCTTCATCAGTACATTTCAGGACTGTTGGTGCCAACTGTCCAGTGTAAGGGTGGAAAATCAGAAGTTTAAGGTAGTAGTAAAACCAGGCTTCCATGGAGCAGGGATTTACACTGAGCATTTTGTGGATTAGTGCATAATTCACAAGTACAGTATAATGCTATCTGTTATTACAAATTATATACTGGCACCTGGTTTGACATGTATGGGTAGGAGCAACAGCTAGGCTTTTAAACAAAATATGGTAGAATTTTTTTTTTTGGAAATAGATTTCCCCTGAGGGTAAAATTTTATCTCTGACCTAAATTGTACTACTTACTACTACTGTTTCTTCTCTCCAGTGGATAAGCACTGACTCCCAAACAAGGGACTTAGTGTTCCCTCTGATACAAACTTAGGCACAAAGAACTTTTCTCAAGGAGTTGAGTGGTGCTGTTTCTATGTTGCACAAGAGTCTAGCTCAAAGTAAAGATGGTCCTTGTGATTTGGAAGGAAGTTTAAAATTTTTAAGTACTCTATAACCACCCTATATTCTACCTGTTTTGAAAATATTTGAGAGAATTTTAGTATTTTAATTTCAGCATTCATTATATAACCTTTCTACAAACAGAACAATGTTATAAACAAATTCTGGTTCTCTTGTTCACACTAAGCAATATCAGAAAAGCCACTTGCATATTGAGACTCTGGCACGGAACTGGCAGATAAAACCTATCTTTAAGGAGTTAGAAAAAGGAAAGATTGTTTAAGACTGATACCATAAACGGAAGGTTCTTTGTAGGGGAAGTTCTCAATGAGTCATCCATGAACCGCTGGTCATGGAAAGAGCTGTTGACAGTTAAGACTTCCAGGTACTATAAATGTCAATGAAATTTGGTAAAAAAACCTTGATTCTCAAAGATTATGGACACTGCTTTTCCAATTGGATTTTGCTAGGGAGCTGTCAGTCCTCAAAACTTGAAACAAAAAAAATCAAGCTCATTTAACATTACTTTTCCAAGCAGTGAATACTTTAGATGCTAGAGGAATATTTTAAGTATTAGAACTAGGTAGTCTGGAAAGAAAGGAGAGGGAGAACCAACCTACAAAATAGAGTCATTACTAAAGTGTCATTTATACAAGGTGACTCTCTGTTGTACAGCACTTCTTCCCTGTTGTGGTTTAGGAACGCCACTCCCTAATTTAATGACCCTCCTGCCTCCCGCCAGACTCGTGCAAACCAGACATCACTTGCTCACTTCCGGCAGAGAGCAGAGATTATAGGTTGAGATAAGAACAATTTACTGGAAACAGCAATGAGATAAGAAAACGAACAGTAACAGCAACCACATTAATAACAAAAGTGTACAAAAGGGAGTGTGGAGCCCAACTCAAGCACAGCCGCACCAGCCAAACCACTCCTTCTAGCTGAGATCAGTGTTACCTCACTGCTCTGTTTGCTACAGTTGCTCCACCCAAAAAGACCATCCCTCCCACTTCCGTCAAGCGAGAGAGTCCCTTTCCCCTGCCCCCGGCCATGATGTGAGATGATATTGAATAACACAATGTCTTGGACACTGCTCTCAGCTCTATGCCCTCTTGGCTACTGCAAAAAATAACCCTGTCCTTGGCTGAAATTAGGATTATGTTGCTGTCACTCTAAAATACCCCAAAGGGAATCTTATGAATGTAGAATCCATAATCATAGAAATTTTGGGAAAAAAACAAACAATGAGGCTTAGGCAGGAAAACTAATGGCATCATTCATTTAAGATGTCCAGAACCACAATTTATTTTTTTTTTCAGATGCACAGAGAAGATTTTTTTCTTTTCTTCTGCTTTCAATGGACATTTTAACACTTGCCAAAACTAATTAGCAGTTATGCATTAAATGTTACAGATGGAAGTTTTATTTTTCAGTATGTTTTGCAGAGCATTTTTAGGAGTGCAGTTTCTATACAATTAAGTAACTTGGTTAGACCTAACTACCATTTCTTTTAAACTACATATTCCCAATCAGGTAGCCTTCGTAATATTCAGGACACTTTGATACATGCTTAATTCAGCAATATGCTTATTTACATAGGAAATACTGTTAACAATAGCTGTTTGTTCTTTGTTTATAGTGTGTCCACATCCTGTTTACCTTGGCCTTTGCTTCCAATACAGAGACAGGCAACACCGGAACAATTTCTTGCTCTAGTAAAGTGAGAAAGTCAAGCACTGAGATGTCACCACATGTTTAGTACATAGCTGTAGCTTTGTTGTAGGCCTGAGTTATAAAAAACCAGCATCAATTACACAGAAAGATAACCAGGTGTGGTGGTTTGAACCTGAACTTGATGGACAGTCATTTAGACCAATAGCGCTTCTTGAAATTTACATATATAAACCCCGTGGAGACACGGAAACTCTCTCTTGCTTCCGGTCCTGGGACAGGTAACAGGGCCGGCCTGCTCGGTCTGGCGGGCTAGGTTGGGCCGGGCCGGGCCTGGCTGGGCTTGACTGCAGAGGCCCGGCAGGGCCGGGGCCACGTCTCTGCTCCGTCTCAGCTCAGCAGGAGCCGGGCCACAGCCTGTGGCTCCATGCGGGGCAGCATGAACTTCTCCCCAGTGAGGCAAAACGAACTGAAACTTTACACCAGAGACCAACTCTGGCCTCTGCCCAGCAGAGGTCATGTGACCAACCAGCTGCAAAGCCCAGGCCTCAGGTAAGAGTAACCCCTTCAGTGCTGTAAGTTCCTCAGAAGAAATGAATCCTGCAACATCAATCCTCTCCCAGGTCAGAGGAAAGGGAAAGGCAAAGGCACGTGAATAAACACCATGATAGTGACACCAAAGTCAGTGAAGAAGAGAGAACTGAAACCCAGAGAGAGGGGATAGAGGAGATGCTTTTAAAACCTGAAAGCTGAAAATCTTTTGTAAAGCTATGTTGATGGACTATGATACATCAGAGAACCCTTTTGTAATTTCATGAAAGCATGGGGGGTGGAGCGTTCAAACTGCCACGAGCAAAGATGTTTGTGCTGAAATAAGTAAATGTTGAAGTAGCTGTGATCCAACGAGAAGCCTGAACAGAGAGAGGTAGTGAGGAAGTGAAGACCCCTGCTCCCAGGGAAGAGGAAGACTTCTGTTCCTAGAGATGAAGATGATCCCAGAGGTGGATGAAGAGAACCTTTGCTCTTGAACAGCTCATCCTTAAAATTCTACCCCATTAGCTAAGATTGAACCCTCGAAAACGGTTGTGGGGAAAGCTGTAAATCGAGGGAAGGGACTCACACATGCCAACAGAAAACCACCCCAGGCGGCTGTTGTGCTGTGACTGTGGAAAAGCCCCACAGCATGGGCAAAAGAGACTCCTCTCCCTAAGTGAACTGATGAAAGACTATTACAGAGGTGGTAAACTGACTGAAATAATCCTAAGTTTGTGTCTTTATGTTGTAAGTGGGAGGAAGGGGGAGGATGAGGGGAGGAGAAGTGTTCTGAAGGTTTATTCTGACCCTTAATATTCTTTTTTCTTTTAGTTCTGTTAATAAACTTCTTTATATTCTTTTAAGTTTAGAGCCTGCTTTGTATTCCTCCTATTTCTTATCTCACAGAAGGTAAAAAATGCAAATAATCCCACTACACCAGGAGAAATTGAACTGGTGCATATTGTGTTGTATATGTCATAATTAAAGATGCAGTTGCAAAACAGCATTATACCTTGACTGAAGGGAAAAAAGGTGTTATAAAACCAATGAAGTATGTTGAAACATAAGCCAGTCTTCTCATCTGGAAAGGAAGGTTTTCAAAGGCATCATGTTTTAAGAGTAAATGGGGGCTCAGTTCTAATCAAAACAATGGAGAGGTAAACAACCGAAGGCCAAATTTGGAAAAGGATTTAGGCCACATTTTCAATGTAGCTATAAAAACATGACTGCTAACACCACTGAAGTAGGCAGCCTAAATTTAATTTGTGTTTGTTTACAGTATACATCAGTAGTTTATTCACTTTTAAAACCCAATTGCTTTCTGTTTCTCTTCATGACAGACATACCTAGGCTGGCTTTACATTAGCCACCTGAGGTGCCAGCAGAACAACAGCAGTCTAGATTTCTAAATGCATTTAAAAACCTGACTGGTATTCTGAAGTTTCAACAACATGGAAGCCACTGTCTTCTATGACAGCTAATGATCCAAGATGCAGCTGGTCAACCATTCAAGGTGGAAACTGTGGATTTATGTTCTTCTGAGCAGAAGAGGAAATGGAAAAGCCTGGCTGCTCTGAGTGTATGGTACTCTGGATCAGAGTTCTGAGTGTGAGTGGGATACAAGGCTTAGAGAAATGTAGCCTAATGGAAACTTCCATGTCACAAACCAATAATGTTTTAAGTGGTTAAGCAGTTAAAATTTTCATTAGTTTAATGGAGAAGAAATAAAAAATCTGAGACTGAAGTTCTGGAAGGAGCTTAGGTATTAGATTAGAGGGTGAGGGCATGAATCAACAAATAAGCTTTAGGTATTTGTGTATAGTTAATACAACTATATTAACATAGTTATAAGGTAAAGGTTTGACAATGAAGAGTTGGATGGCTATAAGTCACCTGTTACAGATCCAATGCTGTATAAGATATATCTATTTTCAAAGGCATGTTTCTACTCAGGAATATATGTGGAAATGGTACAGTTTTTCAGAAGTAAAAAGGGCACATTTGAGGAGTTCCTTTTGCAATACTTTGTCTGCAGCAAGAGACTTGGTATCTGTCATTCATCTGTCTCCTGTCAAATTGAACAGGTAGCGAGCAAAGTAAGAAAAAACTTTGCATTGTGTTGAAATAATTCCTTCATTTTAGCACTGAAGAGTGTTAAGTCTGCATCATGTTTGCTTCTGCTATTCAAACACACAATATGTTTTATAAAGACTCTAATAGCTTTCAGAATTTGTAGAAAGATAAATCTATTAAAGGAATCAACATATAGGCACGTTTATCTAATACACAAAATGCATGCAAAAATTCTGCTTAAGTCCCACTTCAGATACCTACCTCTTTTATTGAATCCATCTATGACTCCTAATGCCCTATGAATTTACTACTCTCAAGTTTAGAGAATTTTCCACTTCTAATAGCCAGTCCATGAAACAAAGACCTGCCACTCTGTGTGATAAACAGAAACAAGAGGCAAAAATAATGCTGCTTCTTGTGATGGTTCAAAATACAATGCAAATGAGCTACCTGCTACCTAGATTGAAGAAGCATCTATAGTCAATGAACAGCAATGAAAAACAACACAGATAAGACCAGTTAGGCTTACCAAACACTTACTCAGTATCTTTCATCCAGAAGTAGTTTTTGTCCTGCAGTTCTGTAACCAGAACACTGAGGATTAAGAAGCACTTTTTAACGATAAACTAAAGCTTTGCTTTCTGCTTTATTTTACCTTGCTGGAGTACTTAATGATGATGATCTTTTCAAAAATATATATGTTAGTTAAATATCAGTTCAGACACAGCACAGCAATATTTTGGTATTAAATCCAAGTTAAAAATCAGGGGCAAAAGGAGGAAAAAGCAATTTCACAAAAAATGAAGTTAAAGTTTGTTCATGGGAACAGCCAAATTCCCATAGTCTTGACACTTTTACAAAAAGAGTGTATATGAACTTTTTAACAACTGGTTTTAAGAATTGTCCATTAAGCTCCTGATTTCTTCTTCTTCATCAGGAAATTCAGAAATATCCTTAAAATTAAAACAGAAATCTGACCCAAGAAACCTTGTGTGGCTTTATTGTAACAATGTTGCTTTATTTTATCAATTGTTTCAAAAGATGATAGAAGAGGCAGAGTCCCTGTTTCAGGAATGGTGAAAACTCCACTTCATAAAGAGTATTACTCTGTGAAAGGATGACCACTCAAGCTAGTAAGGTTTCTGCTGGGGATCTCACCACCATGTTATCAGTGTGCTCCCTCCCCCACTTCCCCTTAATGTCTTATTCATGCTGCTAGTGTGACCCACCACGCTTCTGGAACAAACCAGAAAACTAAGACAAAATAATGGACAGACCATTAGAGTAAAGAAAATTTATTTTTGCTACTAATTTAAGGATGACAAAGATGGAAATAGATAACATTATATACCTCCAATTGAAAAATTAATGGATCTAAGAAATTTTAAAAATCAAACCAATATCTGTACATAATTAGGAAGTTAGCTAATTATTTTGTCTGTTGAACCAGTACATCAACATGATACACAACACAATCACATTTTAATAGGATACTTGTTTATTTTCAATCAGCCCAATGAATGATTTTTTTTCTTGTCAAAGTGAAAAGGTTGCTTAGAATGTAATAGCCTGTTTGACTTCCGGGATTGCTGAACTGTGTATCACTAGGACTAAATACCTCCTTGCCCAAAATGAGGTGAGGAGCATTGCTGAAAGAGTGCTGGGCTGGCTCAAAGCTGAAGATCTTTTCCAGAAATAGGCCCAGTTTTGTCTTTATCTTTGTCTCTTACTCACTGTCTTTGCTTGCAATAAAATGCCTCTTTTCCTCTTTTT
>VZTD01003899.1:92085-184178 GCA_013397725.1 Rhagologus leucostigma | reverse complement strand
TTTTTTTTTTAATTTAAAGGAGTTGTAAAAAGGAGATTTAGCTATAGTTGCTAAAATGGCTCTGGGCATCAATATTACTGTAACAGGATTTTTTTTCTTGTGATGTGATGCCTTGTCTTCTCCTTCATATAATCTGAATGAATTTGGGCAGCTGCAACTCCACGAAGTACAGTTAACTTATAGAAATAGAAAATAAAGAAATAGAAATTTATGTGCCTATATATTAAATTGTTTCTTTCATAATACTTTGGATTAAAGTGGAGAAAAATCTCCAGTGAGCACATAAGTGCAGTACAAGACTGAGTATCTTGCTTTTATACTTCATTGCTTTGTAGTGTACTGCCAGAAAGCTATTTTTAGACCTGCTCTGCAGTTGCACAGTTGTTGCTTATATCTTTTCTAAAGGAAGGAAGGTTGCCCTACTGAGACTTTGCCCTTCTCTCAAGGGTAAACTAAAATCCATTAAACGTAAATATATGCTGTAAATCCTGCACATTAATGGTTGTGATGGAAATTTTATGTAGTTATTTATAACAAGATATCCATTTCGGAAAGTGAAATAGATAGGCATATTTGAAACCTATTGCCTCTCTATTCTCCTCCTAAAGTCATTGTCTTTGTGCCTAAAGCTTGAAAGTTTGTTTTGCTGGCACCCTGGCAAAGTAAGCAAATGTGTCTCCATAGAGCAGATCCCTGCTGCCTATAACCCCACAACAAATAGTTTGTGAAAATTAGCACAGACATTCAACCAGAACCTATAGTGCCCCAAAGAAATCCAGAGAAATATTTCTGATTACAGGCAATGTTTTTCAAACACAGATGCTCATATTAGCAGGAGATAAACAGTAGATTTAGAGAAAAATTGTAATTTAATCTAACTAGATATAGTTAGATAGGAATAAACATAAAATGATAGAGATAAGCAAGAATCTACACATGCTCATGATCATGCACACTATGCACACACACACACACACACACAAATTTTTAAATTGACTGTAGACATAATGAAGATGTTTTATCCTGACTTTGCTCTTACAAATTGCAAAGATTCAGATAAATATTATTTAAACGTCAGCCTTTGTATTGATGTTAAAACGAGGAACTGAAGATGGAAGAAACTGGAAGGAAGGAAGCAGAAAATCTGAATAAGAGATTCCTTTGAGACCTTCTGTAACATATCAACCATGCTGTGAGATACAAGAGCCTCTGAACTAAAATAATAAATTACATAATCCTAGTTCTTCTAGTATTAAGCAATCACATTCTCTGGTCTTCTAATAGTCTTCTTTTCTGAGTCTATGTTATGCATCCAAATGTTCTTGAGTTAAAGCGCTAGTATTACATCCAAAAGCAAGATCCAGTGATTTACAAAGATGTATCTAGCTGCTAGTCTCTGTAGGGATCCTGTACAGTCCTCACATTAAATCCACTTTGATGGAATTTATACACACACTAGATGCAGGAACTGACCTTGCCAGTCTTTCAAATAAGCAATTTTGCCTCCCAAGGAACTTTAATCAGTCTATGAATATATTCTTTTTAGCTTATGAAGAAAAGCAGTGAGAGGTACAGTAACAAACTGTTGATCTTGCAAGATCTGATAAGGTCTGCAGCCAGCTGCCTTAACATCATAAAATGTTAAGAAAAACAGCCATAGCAAAATTCTTACCAGTAAGACTTGAAGTTGTTGTACTGAAATTGTAGCTTTAATTCTTCTGGCTCAAAATTCTGAACAAGACTATGACTTCTCTGAAACAAAAGAATACAGACAGCAGCCACATCTAGGTTTCTGGGTTAGGAAGCTGTCTTTTGCTTCATGCCATACTATAAAAGAAGGCAGACATAATAAGTGAGAAAGATAGTAGTAGTAAAAAAAGTACATAAATGTATGTGAATACACCTTGCCTCTCTTTTTTAATCACTTATTCCTGATCTCCAGTCTCCTTTAACCAAATCCAAGCACTATCTGCATTTTTTTTGCATATGCTTGGGGAAAACAAAAAAGAAAAGGGAATTTTACATAATGAGCACATAAGATGGTATTGCTCAGTGTGAAAAAGACAACAAACCAGAGCGGAACATGGCACTTGATTGATTTCTTGGCAGCTAGGGCTTATCATGAATGGGTTTTTTTTTTGTTTGAGCTTGGGACCACAAGTGACTCTATTGCCCTTTTAGCAGTAGGAAGAAAAACCTAGGAGGTAATTTTTATTCAGATAATTATAGAAACAAATCAAATATATTTTTGAGAACATGCCTTTCCAAAATAAATAGCATTAAACACAGATAATCTTAAACTAGAATGGCACGTTCAGGATATATAATGATTTTTCTGAGTTTACATTGAACTTTTAAACTCAGAGGTCTGTGAGAAAATGAAAAAAAAGATGCTTTGAAGAATTTGAAACAGTTGTGACTTTACTAACATATATCTGTTCTGGCTGAGAGAAGCATGTATTATATATATAAATGCCCAAGATACATTTTGCTTGAAGTTCAAAGCCCAAGCTGTCACATTTCTGTGACCATCTGCAGTCTTTGAAAAGCAAGGTTCATGTGCAAACAAACCTTGAGACAGGGACCTTGAAACAAGACATGTAAGCAGGGACTAAGAGGAGGTTCAGAGATGCAAAACCAAAATATGACAAAGGATTTAAGAAGTTTGTGTCAGCTTCTGTCCTACTTTACAAAACTTACCAAATTCAAACAAGCTAGTGTGCATAAACCAAAGAAAAACTTTCTCCCCTCCACAAAAGGGCTCACCCACCCTAAACCTAGGAGCAGCAAAACCAATAACACTTTTGCTCCTTTGGATATTTACTTCCTTTCTTTTTAAACATACACTACAGACAGGGTTCTGATTACCATGATTAGAAACACCATCATCCCATCATCTTCTTCCCTAGTCTTGCTTCCCACACTAAATCCTGTTCAATGCTTCCTTTGATATAAGAATGTATTTGTTTCAGTGAGGGTCCTGCCATTCCCCATGCACATCATGTCACTGCTTAACACATCCCCCCAAGTATTCTATAACTTCCCAAGTGCTGTCTACTGGCACCTTATCTACTGTTTACATAACTGCATTCCTGGTATTGGACAATACCTCTACTTGGTATTTCTAATTGTATAAAGGGGTGGAGTACAGTACCCTTAAATTCTCCATCCTAAGTTAGGAGTTTCCCTTGTTGTGTTACACAGTGATCTATTCGCTTTCAATCTTGGAATTGTAAATGAAGAATTGTTCCAATCGGTGAGACTAAGACCTTCCACGGTATGGCAAATTTTACCCAGACCCTGCCTGACCTACACTCTGGGTGCCTGAAGCTCAATGCCATTCCCCCATACTTTGTTTTAAGTCAGTTTAAGAGGCAGACCCTCCAAAATTAGCTACCTCCCCTTTAGTTTTAACCCATCCATTTCCACCAATAAGGAGAGACAAATACAAGTAGATATAAGTGAAAAATAAGAGTTTACTAAAAATCGGAACAGCAACAGGCAAAAAATAACAGTAAATAAACATTAGTTACAAAATTGCTGAAATCTCAGGGACTGCCGGAAGCAAAGAGACGCTCAAAATGGCAGAGGAACCCCTCTCCCAAGATGGCGGCCTCCGCAGCCCAGCGTTTTTGGGGAGACACGGAGGAAAGATGTCAGCAGCCCTCCCCCCATCCTTATCGCTCTGGCAGCAGCAGGTCCATCAGCAAAGGTGGATGGCACACTCTGGTGGCTGGATCCACTGGTGTCGGCACTGCAGCTTCCAAGCCACTGGGGTCAGTGCTGCTGTCTTGGGTCTTACCCCAGTGGAGCAGAGGAAGAGAAATGGACTCTTGAGCACCAACACGCCATGGTCTGACCCCAACCAGCTCTGGCTTGGTACTGCCAACGGGTGTTGCAAAATTCACTCTGAAACAGTCTCTGATTGAGAAATGCAGCTTTTTGGGTTGCTACTGTTGCCACTTGGACACCTGTCTGAAGCAACCCCTTGAAAACCAGAGGGAGCCTCTGCCTGCACTGCCTCTGTGCACTCTCCCTGCAAGAACCAAAAGCAAAGAGCCAGAGCCAAGAGAGCTCTGCTTGGGTGACCCAGCTTCTTAAAAAGCCCGGGCACTCCCCCTCAGCCACATCTTGGGGCTTAAAGAGGCAGTAACAATTTTGGGCACACATAGATGTGGAATACAGTAACATTTGGGGTTACCCAGGACACTCCTAGACTTAGTGACTAGATCTGCACTCTATGTAGCCTTATCTCTGTCATTTTGGACCTATGTTACAGGCAGATAGTCTCTAGCTCTGGCTTTTGCTGTTCCTCATTGGACTTCCCGGACTGACCCTAAATGTGACTTGTTACTTCATCCTGGATGAATGATCCCTGGATTGCCAAAAGATTTGGTTGTGGTGTTGTAGTTCCTCCTTCTTTTTCTTACTAAATTGCCTGCCCTTTCCACAAGGCTCTCCCTTCCCCGCCCCTACTCCTAACCACTCCCTCGGGTTTTTCCTATTTGTTCCTTTACCCCAACTCCACCCATGTACCACCCCTATGCCCTGAGAGCATTAGTGCATGTGCTCTCTCCGCCCCCCTCATCCCCATATAAAATCCCCACGCTATAGGTGTTGTGGGTCTTTCTGCCTCTGGGGTTCAGCGTGTCAGTGTGGAGTAAACATCCTCTGCATTCCCTATGTGGGGAGCCTTCTCGCCTCCTTTATCGCCGCCTTGTTGCGGAGCTGACAGCTAGCTGGAACAGAGCGGGCTGCCCAGGAAGGGCTACAGGAAGCAGGATGTGTGCTCTCCCTAAGACACTCCACAGAGCTCTCTGGGAAGGCTGTGGCAGGCCATGCCACCGCAGGAAACCCCTGACTGCAACATCTGGTAACTACTTCCAGTTTGGCTCAGCTCAGAGCTGGCAGGAGCCTTCTCAGTGAGCCCCCAACCTGCACTGGGGTCACTTGTTTGGCCCCCTCATGGAGCAGCCCTGTTTGTGCTGCTTTCTGATGGAATGGCTTCTGCTCTCCCCAGACAAGCATTCGTTACTATGGTACCACTAGAGCTGTCAACATGGAGCAGACACAAAAGAAGATCATCTCCTCTTCCACGTGACCTAACCATATTTTACTTTTGTGGCTATGCTCATGGAGCTGACCATGTCCACTGTGCCATCAGTGCATTGGAAAGAAAAAAAAAGCAGAGAACTAAAACATCAGACTGCAACAAAGCAGTACACTGAAATAGCATGACCATCTAATGAGAACCAAGAGGGCATGTAAGACAAACAAGTAGTATCACATTCTTCTTTATCGGTTTTGATACTTTGTATCCAAAACATTGTCTTTTCCACTAGGAACACTTAGTAGAGCTTTTGTTGACCACGCTTCTTCTGTGATGATATTAGATTAAGGAATAAAATAGTTCCGATAACTTGCAGAAAATTTAAACTTTTTCAAAAAATGCTTTTTCACAAACTAGGGAATAAATAAGGTCAGAATATCCAAAATGCTCATAGTGCAGAAATCCTTTCTTACATATACAAAGCAAATTAAATTGTTTTTTCTCAGTAAATCATAATGTTCTACTTCAATAAGAATTGTTTTCCATTTCAGCTACCTTAAGGATGAGATTTTAAAAAAAATCACTTTCTACTACAAACCAGGAATTTTTAAGTTTAGCAATTGCAAACAGGAGTTTTACAAAACCAGAATATTTTTTTTGTGTTAAATTATTAATATGTTTTCTGTACTGCCAGTTGGTGAAGTCTATTCTCTAGCACCAGACTTTCTCAAGACCCTGGAAAAATAGCTTAAAGCACCACCTCAGCAGTGACAATTCCAGAGTGGAATCAAGCATTTAAAAACGAGTTTGAATGGCAAGCATTAGAGGTGCTGGAGACACAAAGGCTGTACTATAGTCCCCAAATGACCACAACTAACCATTGTAGGCAAAGATTAAAGCAGTTTGTCAAGGACTTGCACACTAAGCCTCATCTTTATAGAGAAATACAAAGTCAATGACATGTTTCTTGTGTGAAGAAGAATCCTTTTGATATTCTATTCTTTGACAACTGTAGGCAATATCTATTCAAATACTTCATAAATGTGCCAGTTTCTCTCCTGAGCAGAATATACACTAAAATCCAGCAATGAACAAATGAGATCAGGAAAAAAAAAGGGCAAACAAATAAAAACATCAAGATCTTGAGCAGTCTTTTCAGTCAGAGGCCAGATATCCATTTAAAAGGATAAATATATAGTATTTTAACTTTCTGGAATTTTTTTTATTTGTTGGTTTGTTTTTTGTTTGGTTAGGTTTTGTTCCTCCTCTTCAGCATCCCATGCGGCCAATCTCGGGTCAAATTCCTGTTGCAAAGCTTCTAGTGACAGTTTTCCAGGGTTTGGGCTGACATGGCAGTTTCTTTGCGATCTTGTCTCAGTTGTCACGAGGGCAAAGAAAAAAGTCTTTTGCAGACCATATTTTTAATTGCTAGCTTAGTTTTTTTAAAAATGTTATTTATTATTTAAAGCACTTTTTTTGACTCCTGCTATATTTGAGTTGCATTCAAGGCCTGTCAGTTAGGAATAAAAACTGGCAGTTGAAAGGCAGCCACTGCTAGCTTTTAGAAAGGTTACCCATCCTTTACCTCCTTCTGTGAGAAAATACAACACCCAGGAATTGGGAGGCTAAACCAACTGTGCTCTTTCCTTAACAGAGGTGTGCTGAGAAAAACAGAACCAAAACGTCACAACTGACACCACAAGAATTCCAGTGGGGCGAGCATTCACAAATCTTAGTTTTGGGAACTAAATGCAAATATGAAATATTAATTTATGCATTCATTCTCCAGAAAGACACACTCATGTAATTTAAGAAGCACCAGTGTTTACAGGAGAAGGAATGTGAATCAGAACTTCTGTAATGTATTAATAGTCATCAGGAAGTGGTTTGGTGCAGTGATGTTGTTTTGGCAAAACTTATGCTGTCAACTTTATCTGGCGTATGATGCCAGTATATTTGGTGCAAATTTTGCAAAACTGATCCCTCAGAGGAGAAAGCCCTTTTAATTTTCAAAGTCTTTGTTATATACTTGAAAGAAATAAAAGGGCAAACATACTTCAATAGTGAATAACAATAAAAATATTCCTTTTCTATAAGGCTCAATAGAATTCTATACATAGATTTTAAGAAAGCACTCAACATTTTATAGAAATACATGCCAGCTGTCACAGGGAGAAAAATCCCTGTAGTACCTCAGGGTTGGAAAGTACTATTTGTTGTTGTTACTTGAAATAACAGATTGGGTTTTTTGACAACGATTGCAACCAGTTGTTCTTTGTTTTGGTCTGGGTTTTGTTTTGTTTTCTTTTTTTTAACAAAGCTTTACACTAAAAGGCTTCTTTTGCATGTGGTTCTAAATAGAAAATAAGTAGGGAAAATTATGTCTGTCTTCATGTCATTTGAGGAGAATCATGCTGGGCTACTTTGTCACTGGATGCTAGTTGGAGTGACAGGAAACAAGGAATCTGTCATCTCCTTTTCTTTCTTTGCCACAAGCATTACCATAAAAAATGGATCACAAGTGTTAAAGAGTTTGTTCTTATCACAGATTTTACCATTAAAATATACTCTATAATAAGACACCCTGAGTTTTTTCAAAGCAATTTTCATTGTTTCCTTCAAATATCTCAGGATATATATCCTATATAGGCTGATTGTGAAACACATTGCGAACAAAATCCCATTTGTTTTTAAAACTGCATATTTACTTCACATGCTATTGAGCACTTTCATTATGTAGTTTTCATACAAAAGTAGGGAGAGGAGACTAAATTTTTATTAAGTCCTGCTGTGGAACTGTGGGACTCGAAAGTTTCTAGTCCTCCAGATGACAAGGTTGCTTCTTATGTGTGGGCTAGACTATTTATAAAGTAAGAGTTTTACGAAAACGAGTATTTTGAGCCTGGCACTAAAATCACCAGAAGTGGACAAGTGAGAAAAGAATTAGTAACACCAGAATCACACAGAGAAATGGACATGTGTCATGTTCAGAGCAGTTACTACAGTTATTGTGGTTTTTTCATGATTTTTCTAAGGGCTAAAGCACAAGAAGGTAACTCCTTATATAAAGAACATCACGTCTTGTCTTAACTCAAAGAAATCAAAATTGCACATAACAATTATTTTTCTCTTTTCTAGCTGACCATGGAAACACAAAGTGACTTGTAATCACAAAAATTGTGCTGTGCATTTGACATCACCAGTTTGCTGGTGAACAAAGTTTTACACATATTTCATCTTGATGATGGCTAAGAGTTTATGTAGGACAAAATTGCCAGCAGCTCTTTTCTTTACTTTTGGGTCCCATCCAATGTCTTTAGCTTTCAATTTATTTCCTATTTCAGACTGTAGTGTGCAATTTCCTGTCTTTAAGGGAAAAAGTGTTTGATGGAACAGATGCACATAGGAGGAATATCTTGGGTCTACTATTCACACCTAAATCTGTTACAAAATGATGAAGGGAATCTCTGTTTTAAAGACTTTATAGATAGCATGTCAGAATGACAATTTTAGAATTTTATCCTTCTTACCTAGTAAGGCACACTTGCTAAGATACCCTGAACTTCACTGGACTTAGAAATAACTATTGTGTTTTGTTTTTTCCTGTAAATGCTTTCAAAATATCTTCAAAGTAACATGCTTTGATCCGGATACATTTTATGTGAATGCCTCTATAATATACTTTCATTGACATAAATATGTACAAAGTAAAACCATAAAATATTTGTTATTTTGTCATTTTCCTTGAACAATATTCTGCAGATTGCTCAGTTCCAAGGCCCTCATTTGTGCTGTAAAGACTGACTTATGTATGTGAGTAAATATTGATACTGAGGAGTAAAACTCTTACATGAAATCAAATGTCTTTAGCTATTCTGGATATAAGGAGGCAGAATCCATGACAATTTGGCTGTGTTTACTTACCTCAGAGTCAAAATTCAAGTAAATGAAAGGAAACTTATAGTTTCCTAAGTCAGTCAAACTTGCCACAGAAACATGCACTGGCAGTTTCCCAGTACACATTTCTTCTTTTATTCAGGTAGCTCCACCTGTATCAACAAAAAAATCCAGTTTGAGTATTAGGGTCAAACCACATTTTTAGATTTTTGACAATTACTGTCCTTGCCCACAGCAGGGGTGTTGGAACTAGATGATCTTTAAGGTCCCTTCCAACTCAAAGCATTCTATGATTCTGTGATTCTGTATACGTATGGTTTGTACTTTCATCCATGCTTTTGAATTATTTCAATTATTTTGTGTATTAAAATTGAAAATAAAGCAGCAGTAGGCTGATAACATGTAGTGACATGTTTACATTAGCTCCGAAAGATTGTGCTTTTTCTGCAGCATCTAAATCCCACAACTCATTGTTGTGATAGTTAATTGCAGTCAACATTGTTATATTCATTGTATGTATTATTTGAATAATGTTATTATGTATTAAGATGCTTTTTTAAATTTATTCCAGTACCAGCCTGACTATTGCTGCAATTTTATTCTCATTACCATAGTATGATTTTTATTGCTCAGAATTACGCAAAAAATGTAATGCTTATTTTTAAGAGAAAACAATTTCTCCTGGGATAATAAATTGAAGGGAAAAAATTCAAGCACCTTTCAAACTCTCAAGTTAAAAATTTTTGTTGAACATGTATCAGTATATATGGTGAGAAAAAATAAAAGGAACATGAAGTTATTTGTACATAATACAATATTTCTGTCTTCACCATTCCAAGAGGAGCAGATGATTTCTCACTACTGTCTTTAGGCATTTAAATAAAGGCCTAAAACTAGAAATGTAGGGTCACAGCATAGTCAGAAGAGAGAGGCAGATGTCTACAGAATGTGGTTTTGGGCACCACAGTTGCAAAACTAGCTGTTGACTCTTTCCAGCACTCTAGATAACTTCTTGGAGATACAAAACTCACTCTGTGAAGTGCTGAAAGATATCTGGTCCCTAAAGTAGGCACTTGTTTTAGGTGGTATACATACACCTCTGTCCTCTATCTAGTGTTCAAGTACAGACTTCTGCTTCCACATACTAGACAAGATGTTGCACTTAAAAGTGTTTGAGTGAGGAAAAAGGGATTTTTTTAGCTCAAGGGGTTAGCATTTCTAGGTAAGTAGTCTCTCCTCCAGACCTAAACGATTTACTTATTCAGATAGTCATTAACAGACCTGCATCCCAGGAAGAGTCCACACTGGGGAATATTTGTCCTGATGGACTGTAGTCCACCACAGTGGAGCAAGCAGGTGAAACGTGTGAGTAGGCAGGAGTGGCAGAGAGCAACTAAGCTAAATGTTGAAGCTGATTTCCTGAAGTGGATGGATTTCATCCAGTGGGACCTTGACAGGTTTAAGGAATGAGCCCATCTGAACACCATGAAATTTAACAAGTGTAATGCACTGCATGTGGGTCAAGGAAAAACTCAGCATCAATACAGACAGGGGAATGGATGGATTGAGAGCAGCCCTACAGAAGGCAACTTCAAAATACTGGTGCATGTAAAACTGGACATGTGCTGGCAATCTGCACTTGCAACCCAGGAAGTCAGTGGTCGCCTGGGTTGCATGGGAAAAAGCTTGCCCAGCAGGTACAGGGAGCTGGTTCTCCCTCTCTATTCTTTCTCTGATGAGACCCCCTTTGGAGTACTGCATCCAGCTCTGGCATCCCCAGCACAGGAAAGACACAGAATTATTAGAGCAGGACCAGAGATGGGCCACAAAAATAATTAGAGAGTTGGAACACTTCTTCTATGAAGAAAATCTGAAAGAGTTGGGGTTGTTCAGCCTAGAGATGAGACTTTTTGGGAGACCTTATTGCAGCCTTTCTTATAAGGGGCCCTAAAGGGGTATTGCAAGAAAGTCAGCAAGACACTTTTCACCAGGGCCTATAGTGACAAGAAGAGGAAAAATGGTTTTAAACTGCAAGAGAGTAGATTAAGATTGGATATAAGGAAGAATTTTTTTTGTGATGATGGTGGTGAGACACTAGCACAGGTTGCCCAGGGAAGCTGTGGATGCCCCATACCTAGAAGTGTTCAAGGTCAGGTTGAATGAGACTTTGAGCAACCTGGTCTAGTGAAGGATGTCCTATGGCAGGGGAATTGGTCTAGGTGATTTTTGAAGATCCCTTCCAGCCCAAAACTTTCAATGATTCTATGAGTCTTTTAATTCAACTCTATTTTAATAGGCAATAAATTAATTTTCCCCAAGTTGAGTCTGGTTTACCCATGATGGTATTTGACACTTGATTTCCTTGTCCTTATCTTGACCAGCAAGCTTTCGTTTGTCTTATTTTCTCCCCATTATCTTGTGGAGGGGGAGTGAGAGAGCAACTGTGTGGATATCTGGCAGCCAGCCAAGATCAACCCACTGCACTATACCTCTTGAAAACAGCCCAAATTAACCTTAACCAATATGTCTGGAATTATAAACTTCAAATAAAATTTTGTCTGCAAAATATTAATAGGAGTTTTGCTCTTTTATTAATAAACTTTTGTTGCCTCTCCTGTCTCTATTTTAACTAATCAGTTGTGCCTTATTGTTTTTGTTAGAAAAGGTTTTTCTAACAAAACCTTTTCTGCCTATAGGGAGCTTTACCACCTATATTGAGATTAACTAATATTGTCTGGGACAAAGCAAATCCTTAAGGAAATCCTTAAGTGGTTGATGACAACCCCTCCATGGTTGTATGATGAAGCTGGGGAAAACTGTGTAATCACATGGCTGTATGTAATGTCTGAATGAACTGATATCAAGAAACTTAACTAACACTGGCAAGCATTTAAATTTAATTGCATTTAAGCACTTCACTTTCTATCAGTAGTCTTTCTTTTTTAAAAAAAACCCAGCAATATCTATACTTTTATAAACATCTGGAAAAGAAGCCAGTGAAATTCTAAAGAAATTTCAAAGTCAAGGAATAGTATTATTTCATGAAATTATCTAGTGTCCTCTAAAATTCATCTGAACCTTCAGTTTCATGGTTTTCCTTATGTTTTTGCTAATATGGTTGTTTCTTCTCCTGAGGAGAATGTTGCTGTGGAAGCTGTTTTGTACGCGTTTGTATACACTCAGCTTTTTTCTTTAGGCACTTTTACAATTCTACAGATATTTCAGTCAGATGTGTAATTTTATTCTTAAAATTGTATACACATGAAAACAAGCAAAAAGGCTTAAATCGACTGTTCAAGTTAAAACTCAGCCTCCAGGCATGTCTTCAATGTGTATTAATCTACTCATAATTACTCCACATTCCTGTACCCAACATGTTTATACTAGCTATACTTATTCTTGCACCTTTTCTCTGTAAAAGAAGAACAAAACCAAAACATCTTAAAATCTACATATTGGAGAGATTCACCTAATTTGAGTCTACATGTACCACCTGCCACTTATTTTAGGTTCTTTATGAGCAGAAAAAGAATGAATGTAATTGAATGCATGAAGACAGAGTCATTTTACTGAGCTAAGCATACGATAGCAGGTTCCTGGAAAAATTGCTATGACAGTGCACCTAGGAAAACACGAAAACTACATTCTCTCATGTAAATTAGGAGGCAGGGAAAATTACTAGTAATTCTCTTATCCAATCTTTTTTCCCATAGCTGATTTGCACGGTATGTTACCAGGGAACTGAAGGCTCAGAAAGAATGTACTGGCACGGAGAGGACCAAAATGGATGTTTTCTCAATAGTAGAACTGTCACATATATTGAATTCCAGGTTAGCAACATGCAAATATTAAAAGGCTTGACTTAGATCTTCTCTTTTGCATTTGGGAGCTGATTCAAATCTGCCTAAGCAAATGGGAATAAAAAAATCAGTGTTCTGTGGTTCAGTTCTTTAAAAAATCCTTTCATATAAGAATTTAAATATAGTTTACTCACAGCTTTTATTACATACACTGGAGATAAGCACTGGGCATTCAAAAATTAGGTTGATCACAATGCAAATATGTAGCTTTGGATGCCCCTATTTTCAACTGGTTCTTTAATCCAAAACCTTGGGAGTATGATTTTCAGAAGCATAATTTTAGATCATGTCATTTAAATAAATTTTTAGTTCTTCTGTTGAGTGTCTTCACTTTGAAAGCCACAATTTCCTCAAATTCGAAGCATCCAAATGAAGTATTGGCCTGCAGAAACTATTTTAGGCTTGCATGAACTAACATGTTCAGTAAAGACCACAAGTACAGACAACATCTCTCAAACATCAAGCTAGCTAAGAATAGGTATGCAAGAAGGTCTGTGAATAACCTCAGTACACGTACTTGTTGAGAAAACATCAGTATAAACCTAATTAAACATGTAATTAGTCTCTTCAACTGCAGTTTTAAAGTTATTTCATAAATCATCATACCCAGTGTTACATGAAAAGACGGACCCTCTCTTTAATCACGTGTAATAGTAAAACCTTTGTAGCTTGAGAGTGGAGGTGAAGCATGCCATCTCCTCTTAGAAGCCACAGCTCTGCCTCTTTCCCACCCTGGACAAAAAAAGAAGCTGCCCAGCACAGTGCAACTTTATCATGAAAGCCATGCTCTGTGTGGTAGGTCTAAGAAGAGTTTGGTTGCAGCCAATCCTGTAAGGAGAGAGTTGTTGTTCTGCTAGAGAGGGAGGGCAGAATTTCACAGCGACTGTGAGAAAGCATCCCCAAATGAGTTCCTGCCTGGGATAGTACCACACTGATATTAAGTATTTACTTTCAGAATATATCTGTTGTTTCAAAATTCCTTTGACAGGTTGAGTTATTTTTAAGTTACAAGACATTACATTTCTTCATAACCCACATAGTTTCTGTCGACACTTCTCAGGTTATTATGATATTCAGTAGTTTTTAAAAACACTGTGACTGCATATATTAAAATTTTAGTCAAATTGAGTCTCTAAGGGAATCACATATTTAATCTGAGAGATGGACAAGTCATACAAAAATCAAAGGAAGCTATTCCTTCTCTCCCTGTCCCTGTATTTCCCATCACACTCACACACACATCACTAACACAATTTTTATCCTACAGATAATTTGAAAGCATTACTATTTTTTTGTTAATGTAAGAAAACTGAGTTTAAAAATACATATTATAATACATAATAAACTAGTTTAGTTTTCTTTAATATGCCAAAAGCTAAGGTTGCATTGCTAGCAAGTTTTCACCGTATCTGAATAAGCACATTTGGCTTGCAGCTCCTTAGGGAGATAATTCACCGAAGAAAAGTGAATTTCAATGGCCTCAGCAGATGTTTAAAGTTCTGCATGTACAGAAACTGAATAAATATTTGCATGAATGGAGTGTTATAACCAAGGAGTTCTCAGTCAAATTTTGGTCTTCTTCCTAATATTGGTAAAGATGACAGGACTTTTAAATATTCAAAGGCAGAAAAAAAGAACTTTAGGAAATCTAAGGGTTATACATAACAAATACAAAATCTTTCAAATAAAGCAACTTTCAGAACCCCTAGGAAACCTGTAGATCAAGTCACTTGAAGCAACAGGGATGGCAGTGCTTGTTATCAAGCAGATCATGAATAGTCGTATTGTGCATTATCCTACACTCAGCCCCATAGTGTTGTTTTATGCTATCTGTTATGAAAAGACAGAGTTGTTCAGAAATAAAGACAGGGCTGCTGCATCGTCTTCTATCAAACTCTCCTCTGCCTCTGTCAGACCTGATGTTGTGGTTTAACCCCAGCCAACAACTAAGTACTACACAGCTGATCACACAATCCTCACTTCCTCCCCATATCGAAGGAGAGGAGAATAGAAGAGAGAAGATAAAACTCCTGTGTTAAGATAAGAACAATTTGATAATTGAAACTAAAACTAAACAAAAACCAACCCCAATTTGCATATTGAACATGATATTCTACGGTATGCAATATCCTTTTTGTCAGTTTGGGTCAGCTGTCCTGGCCATGCTCCTTGCAGCTCTTTGTTGCTCCTTGTGCAGCTCGTCACCGGCAGAACACAAGAAACTGAAAAGTCCTTTACTCAGGGTAAGCACTACCAAGCAACAACTAAAATATCAGTGTGTTATCAACATCATTCAAATACTAAATCCAAAATACAGCACTGTACCAGCTACTAAGAACAGAACTCTGTCCCAACTGAAAACAGAAAACCTGTAGATAGTAAGACATCCAAATAAAGACTAAGGCTCCTATATTTCATTATGTCCAACTCTATCTCATGTATTTCATTTGTTCAGCCGCTACCCACAATCTTGCAATTAGATTTTAACACTTTGAAAAGGACAGTAGAACAAAACAGCATTTTACTCTAAGGACAATAGAACACAACAACATAGCCTTGGAGAAGTAGATAAAGAACGTAACTTAAGCAAACAAAAGTTATGCAAGACAAAAGCAGGATGCCAGCTCAGCTCTGTGAGGCTGACCAAGTGGAAGTTATGCAAAACAATTATATCGTGCTTACTCAAAAGCGGGGCTTGAGGAACAGCTACCTAAAAAGGATGCTGGACTTTGAAGACTACCAAAGAGGATCCCCAAAGAACCATATTGGGACTTCCGATAAGGGGTGGGACTATGTAAAATAAAATAATACCTATACATCAAGGGCATGGGGAGAGCTAATGAATATGTAATTAACATGTATGATGAAAACTCCGTTCACCCAAATCTTGGCACACTTGATTAGAGGAAGGATCCTTTGAATGACCAGTTCGCTGCAATAAAGAATGCCTGCTTTTTAAATATTCAAAACTGTGTAAGAAAATTTCTATCTGGCCCATTTTGGTATCAACTTCAAGTCTGAAAGTTGCAATTCTGGATGCAGCTTGAATTCAGAACTCTTGAAATCCAAATTTTATGAATTCCATCACCAGTGGTGTCTCGGAGTAATGGACTGTGGGACTTCACTACCAGATACTGCCCTAATCCTAATATTTCATGGCTCTTGATATTAAATGCTGTCCACCAAGCAGTGTAAACTTTGATTGTGTCCATAGGGAAGCACAAGGGCAGAGCTATTTCTTTAAAGAAATTGGTTATTCAGAACAAGTGGGGTTTTGCCAGGTCTCTCCTGGCATGCAGCAAACTAAATATTCCAGTTTTAAACAATTACCATTTCTGCCAGCTCTTATTTTGTATAATAAACTGTAGTGACAGGGGAGGTTTTTCTACACAAATTACCAGACTTGAGTAACAAAAATCTGTGATTGTTTTGAAAAGCAGGGGTTTCTGAATTTTCTTTGAGAACAGCACATTTTTTATTTGAATGGTTAGTCATGCACTCATAGAAGATGAGCTTAAAATCCTTCACAGAGACTAGATCTTACCATTCCAGCCCCAGGAAAAGTGGCAAAAGTAGTGCTATAGCATATCTCATCATTTTCTTAATGTAGCTGTTAAAGCCAGAATCCATAGGTTCTGATAAGGAATGTCTGAGGTTGTCTCAGTAGTCATTTTCTTTTTCCATTTCCCTAGACATTTCTGACACTGAGAATTTTTATTCACAAGTTGCCGTTGTCTAGGAGATGGGGTATAAGCCTTTTCAACAGAAACTGTGAAAAAGAGAAAGAGAGAAAATGAGTAAGAAATTGAAATGACAGCTTTGGTGATGGCATTTTGTTGATTTAGTCAACTGTGCTATAGTGCTGCTGAATGAGCAGTTTCCACTGTACCTCAGAAAAAATATGAAAGAGCAATGAGTATGTATTTCTTTCCTCCTTGTAGTGCTGCATATGATGTCTTCAATGGTGTTTCAACTTGCTGAAATAAAATTGTTACCCAATATTGTTTGGTATATTCTGTATAATAGAAGTTGTCATTGTCTATTGATGCTGTCCAGGGCATGCCCTCAATCCAAGGGGATGCAGCGTCCTTCCTGCAGACCTCTAAGACATCTTGACTAGGCTGCTGATATTGAAGCTGAGCGGTGGCTCCTAACAGAGGGAGCGCGTCCCAGGGGCTCGGTGATAAGAGCCGGCGTCGCCCAGAGGCAAAGAGGAGAGAGGGGTCCTTCGTGTAGGTTCCAGGCAATTTATTGTCAGGAGGGTCCAGGGACAAAGAACAGCAAAATGGAGGTGTCCTGGGTTCTTATACTAGGAGGGATAGGGGAGGGGGGAAAAGGGAACCAACCAATGGGGTACAACACAAGGGGCGGAACAGTAGGGGGAACAACCAACGGGAATAATACGGAGGTGGGAGTTACAACCAGGAGCCAACAGGGAGTCAAATCCAACAGAACTTTCTAGACCAGGGGGTGCAGTCTCAGACCTCAGTTCCACCCACTGACCCGCTTTCAGATTCACTTTCATCCATCCATTGGATGGCCAGGGTCTGGTGGGTGTTTGATTGTCACGGCCTGGTAGTGGGCTGGGCCACCACAACATCTCCCCCATTTTTGTTTAAAATCGATAAAAGAAGATGTTTAAAGCAACATAGGGACACAAAAATCAAACTGATAATCAGAATAATCTACAATAATGTTTTCAGAATTGACCCTGCCCACGCAGAGAGCCCCCGGCCGGCTAATAGTCCCCCCAACCAGTTTTCTCCCTCTTGCCGCAGTTGATGGACTTGTTGTATCTTCTGGATCGTGGCATGGATGCTTTGACTGTGCGATGATAAGTTAAAACAGCAAAGTCCTTTGAACTCCTCACATCCACGCCCATGGGTGAGAAGGAGGAAATCTATGGCAGCGCGATTTTGCAGGGTGGCATGTCTGGTGGTCTCCTCGTCCGCCAGGAGTTCGCTTAAGGCTGTGGAAGTGTAATTGGCATGTGTTCCAAGCCAGCATTCAATATGTTTTATTTCCCCCAAAGCCTTGGCTGCAGCAACCCAGGGGAGAAACAGCGAAGCTATGACAATTTTTGAATGGGGCCATGATGTAATATCTGATTTGCAATTTTCATCTATTTCACCAATTGATCTTTTAAACCTGACTCCAGTATTTTTAGCCTTCCAATCAATAATATGTTTTTTATCTGGGGTCAGAAGCGCCAATTGCCCTAGAGTGCAGGGTCCTCCTTTTAGACGGGATGGGATTCCCACCCAGACCCGGTTACCGCAGATGAAAAATACCCCTTTTGGGAGTATCCTGGGTTTTTCGTGGACTCAGCCGGTATTGGGGCTGTATAATTGCACCAATATGCACTTTGATATGCCCGATCATGTGGGGTCACATCCATTATATAGGGGTTTCTTTTCTCTTCATGTTGTAGCCATTCATGAGTTTTCAATTTGTAGTTGAAATTTACACAATAAATTGCTTTTGAGGACCCCAATAGAGCCAATTCTTGGGGTTCCTCTGGTGCATGTGGGTATAGCTTTGTCCACATTTCTCAGGAGCAGACCAGGTCAGGCTTTTTGCCTGTAAAGGGGTATTCATTCAGTTGAAGGGGAATCCCAACCAGACACGTTGACAAGGGATCTTCTGCGCTGCTCTTAGACAAAGTCCCGACTGATTGAGGGTCTTCGCCAAGGTTATCCAGACGCTGGCTTTTGGCTGGGGGACGATCCATCCGGCTGATGTTGGTAAAAGCCAGATGATCAGGCATGCCACTAACTTGGAGCAGGTGGGTAGGTTGGTTCTGTGGGGATAAAACATAACATGACAATTACAAAGCCCAAAATGTTTCGTTTATGTCAGGAATGAGGCCACACAGCTCTTGAATTTTAAAAATTGATTTTATTAACAAAATGGCCAAATTCCTTAATTAAAATAAATCAGCTCCGGGTCCACCGTGATCAGAGACACTTTAAGCCAATATGGCTCTAAACCCACTGCAAAAATCCACACAGCGCTGGGTTCCACTTGGGCTAGTCCCGAGCAGGGTGAATTAAAAGGCAGGCCTAGTACCCACAGCGCGGGGCTTTGCCTGGTCTAATCCCGAGCCACTAACCAAGCAAGGCAAAAAGCAAGCAAGGTACAGCAGGCAAAAAGCAGTTTCTTGTCTGTGACAAGGGGTTTTATACCCCTCTGGCCCCTCCCATCATCCCCCACTGTCCCACCTCCAAAGTAAGAGGTGATTGGGTAAGTCTCTTTGAAATTCAAGTCATTGGCTCTAGATTAGAGCATGATGTAAGTCTCTTTGTCCAATGGTTCGCTTGCTGCTAGGGGTGCAGTCTCTGGGTGATGTCATCTAGGACTTTTGGCGGGAGAATTCCTCATTAAAATTCATCGTTGTCATGGAGCTTGGTGACAGGTCTCCAGCTGGCAGCTAAATATAGTCTCTAGGCAACTTGTGGGGGTTTTCCATCTCTAAAACACAGCTTTAACTTAAACATCAATTAACCTTTAAACCTAAATTAAAACATTAAACTAACACATACGATAATAACATTAATAACTTTGAACTAATTACACAACATGTCACTGATGCGAAAGCCAACCTTCTTCTTTTATTTATGACAGTTTAATTCCCATTCGGCTCCTACCTGACTCCCCCTCGTTATTGAAAATGGGATGAATGGGGTATTAATAGGTGAGGTTGAAAGTTAGGAAGGTCTCTGTATTCAATAATGGTAAATTTATGTTGATGTGTCATTTTTTTGCTTCTGTTGCCAGCTCGCTATGTTGACGCGTCTTTTTTTCACTTCCGTCGCCAGGTCGCTTTGGTGACATCTTCGGGTTTTTCCTTTTCCTTCGATGTTTTTTGCAGGAATTGTTTTATCCATTTACCAGGTATCCACTTTGGGCCTGCCAGGGTGGATACACATCCATACCCTTTACCCCAAGTGAGTAGGGGGTATGGTCCTTGGATTTGTAAGGTCTCTGGGTCTCTGACGAGAACTGGAGGGTTCTCTTTTAGTTTGGCCCTTGTTGAATGGGCAAAGTGTCAGAGAACTGGTGGGTTTGGTTCTTCAAAAGAACAGTTCAAAAAGTTCATAGTAAACAGGGCTTTTGCCAATCTCACGGTCGGGGCATTCACTTCATCACCCCCTCTCTGTTGTTTTATAATTCTCTTTAATGTTTGGTGGGCCCTTTTGTCCTGCTGGGGAATGTGGGATACCTGTGATGTGAGTAATTCCCTATTCCTGGAAAAAGTTTTGGAGTGCTTTAGAGGTGTAAGCTGGTCCATTATTGGATTTAATTTCCTGAGGAATGCCCAGGGTAGCAAAGGCCTGTATAAGGTGGTTCATTACATCTTTTGCTTTATCACCTGCATGAGCCAAAGCAAACACTGGTCCAGAGAAGGTATCAATAGAAACATGTACGTACTTGAGATGTCCAAACTGGGGAATGTGAGTGACATACATTTGCCACACCTCGCAACTGCCCAGGCCTCGGGGGTTAACACCCGTGCGCAACGATGGAAGCTGGAATTTCTGGCAGTTGGGGCATGTTGCCACAATCGCTCTTGCCTGGTCTCTGGTTAGATGGAACATTTGGACAAGAGCGAGTACATTCTGATGAAACATGGCATGGCTCAACTTAGCTTGTTGAAAGGTGTTCGGTAACGTGGCAAGTTGTGTGGGCATTGCTAAAGTATCTGCCCTTCGATTCCCCTCCGCTATAAATCCTGGTAAGTCAGTGTGCAATCTCACATGCATTACGTAATACAGTTGCTCTCGGTGGGAGACAAGATGAATCAACTTCAAGAGCAAATTAAATATAATTGGATTACTGACCTTCTTTAGAAGAGCGTGTTCTGCCCTTGATACCACTCCTGCAACATAGGCTGAATCAGTAATCAAGTTAAATGGTTCTTTGAACCTCTCTAATGCCCTAACTACGGCTGCCAGTTCTGCAACTTGTGGTGATCCCTAGACTACCTGAACATCAGACTCCCACTTCTGAGTTCGAGGATCCCTCCAAGTCATTAGAGACTTGTGGGATGCTCCAGAGCCATCCATAAATATTGTTAAGGCATTCAGTGGTTCGCGACTTTGAATTTGTTTGGGAATCAATTTGAAAACCGAATTAAACAATTTGTGTTCGGGTTATGAATCGAAATTTGCCCTGGGTAGCTATCAAGGGTGAATTGGAGGTGGACATTGCTCTGAAGTAGATGTTCTAGCATATCAATGGTTAATGGTAAGAAAATGCATGTGAAATTGCACCCTGCAAGGGTACAGAGGCATGATCTTGCTTTAACAATGAGCCATGCCATCAGTTCCTGTGGTGTGGTGATACTTTTGGATGGTTGGTGCGGGAGAAATACCCACTCGATGATCAGAAGGGGACCTCTCTGCACCTTGTCCCATTGGAAAATCAGCCCATGGAGGTGTGGCACCGTTCCCAAGATGATAAATCTAAAAGATAAATGCGGTTAATACCTGTGCGCCTGCTTAGATGTTAGAGCGTGCTGTACCTTTTCTATCAATTTTTGGGCCTCTTCAGTTATTGTCCTGGGGGAATTTAAATCGTCATTTCCTCTCAAAAGATTAAATAGAGGGGCTAGATCCTCAGTGGTCAGTCCTAGTAAGGGTTGGACCCAACTGATGGAGCCACACAGTTGGCAAACATCTCTTGGTGAAGGGTCCTTGGATTGTCATTGATGACCACCTGCTGGGAGACAATGGTCCTTTCTGTTATCTTGAGACCCAAATATTTCCAAGGGTTCGTTTTCTGGACTTTTTCAGTTTGGATCTCAAAGCCCTCAGCTTCCAATGCCTGGATGGTCTTATTGAGTGTCCAGTCCAGGTAAATTTGGTTTGGGGCACACACCAATGCATCATCCATATAAGGCAGGATGATCGCTCTTGTTGTAAGCTCGCAGATTGGGAACAGAATGCGAGCAACATACCACTGGCAAATGGTAGGGCTGTTCTTCATACCCTGAGGCAGCACTCACCAGTGGTAACGCTTCATGGGAGCCTCTTGGTTGACGAATGGTACCGAGAAGGCAAACTGGGGCGCGTCGCTCGGGTGTAGGGGGATCTGGATGAAGCAGTCTTTGATGTCAATTACCTCTAACTTCCAGCGCTGAGGAACCATAGAAGGTGAAGGCCTTCCGGGCTGCAGGGGTCCCATGTCCTCAATGATGTCATTTATTTTTCGCAAATCGTGGAGGAGGTGCCACCTATTCTTCCCCGGCTTTTTGATAACAAAAATCGGGGAGTTCCAGAGGCTGTTGGAAGGTTCAATGTTACCCTTTTCCAGTTGTTCCTCCACAAGTGCATTGAGCGCTCGTAATTTTTCTTTTTTTAAGGGCCACTGGTCCACCCAAACTGGTGAATCAGTTTTCCAATTTAAAGGTTGGGTGGGGCGCTCTGCAGTGGCCCCTACTAAAAACCCCGGGGTTTGGATGGTATCTCCACCTGGGCTCCCCACTGGAGAGGAATAAGAGATCCCTGCCCAAAATATAAATCCAGAGTTAATTACAAATGGACAAATGGATGCCACTCGTCTCTCCGGTCCCTCTATTTGAATAACATCTTTGCTTCTCTCTGCGGTCAGTGATTCCCCTATACCCGTCACGACCCCATCTACCGGTTGCAGCTCCCACTGTGACGGCCATTCGGTAGAAGATATGACAGTCACATCTGCCCCTGTGTCCATCATACCTGCCAGCTTGATGTTAGAATTTTGGCGGTGGAGCCTGCAACTGAGCATTGATTTGTCTCGCCCTACCACCTCTGCCCAAAAGATAGTCAGTGTGGAGTAATCCCTGGGGAGCTCCGTGGGCAGTTTGATGGCTTGGGCGATGACCTGACCTGTGGGTAGGAAAAATGGAGGATTACAACACCGAATGGGCATGGCAAAACCTCCATCCAGGTCAGTTCGGATGACGGTTGGCGTGATCTCAATTTCAGATGGTATTTTCAGTGTGTCCCCTAGAACAAATATGTAACGGTCTGGTACTTTGGAGCAAAGACTTACTGCTACCCATTGATGCTGTGTAGTGTTGAAGTTCTTTGCTTCAATAGTCTTTACTTTCAGTCTCTCGACGGCTCCTTTATTTGTGTCGTTGCGTGGGGCTGACCTGCCGTGCTCTGATCTTAGCTTCCCCGTTGTTCAGCAGGTGGTCTGGACGATGTTTTTTGTCCTTGGTCTGGGGGAACACTTCTAGAAGACTGGTTAATAGGAGCTGGAGTTCTACAGTATTTTGCGTAATGTCCTTTTTTGCCGCATCTGTGGCATATGATCTCTTGTTTGGTGTTCTCCTGTGAGGTTTTATTCACCACCGCCTCCACTGCTCCTGCTGTACCCCCCTTTCTTTTTTTGTTGTTCAGGTTCTATATTGGCCAGCCTAGTGCAAGCGTCTATCATTTGGTGTAAAGTGGGTGGAGGGTCAAAGGGAAGGGTTAGTAGTATGCGTTTGCATACATCATTCGCATTTGTTTTTGCAAGCTCCTTTAACATTTCTTCCCTCATTGCCATCCCTTCAATTTGTTTTGTTACTGCTTGTCTCAGTCTGTTTACAAAATCTATGAATGTTTCCTACGGAGATTGTTTGATGTTAGTACAGCTCACAGTAGGGGTGGACTTTGGTGGCATTAAGAGTAGTGCCCTTTCTGCTGCTCCCTTGATAGCCAGCAGGACTGGCCCCAGTGTCTGTTGGGCCTGGTCCTGCAACTTAGCCAATAATCCTTCCCCTGTAAGGTGATCAGTGGTAACCCTTCCATTATCCTGATCCTGTAAAAGAGTTGGGAGGAGGTCTTTCAATTGCCTCTTCCACGCCGTCTCCCATAACAGATATTCTGCAGGGGAGAGTAGGCAGGAGAGGATATTCTTAATATCATGAGGGACTAACAGATTTGTTGTGAAGGTAGCATGTAATAAACTTTTGAAATATTGACTATCCCTCCCAAATTCTTTCTGAACTTCGCATAGTTGTTTGAGGTATTGATAATTGAAGGGTTCCCATGTAGGGTTAAGGCCTGTTCGGCTGTATTGAACCGGGGCAGCAAAGGGGTTTTGAGGGGTTTCTGTGTTCCAGTCTAAGATGGTGTCACTTCCAGGCCAGCTCTCCTGAAAACCAGAAGGGAAGGCGTGGGAATTGGAAGCTTGGTTGGAGTGGGCGGTGGCATAGGAGGGAGGGGCGGGATCCCAGGATGGGAGGGGAGACCCAAAGCAAGTCTTGTCTGATGCAAGAGGGGAGGAGCCTGATGTGTGGGAGGGGCCCGCCATTGCCACATCCAGGGGGGAGAGGAAGGGGTTCCGGGAGGGAGGACGAAAGGGATTGTAGGGAGAAGAAGGGAAGATGGCGGACCGTGCCATGCGATCTCCTCCATCTTGGAGAAAAGCAGAGGAAGGAGACGAAATGGCGGACTGAACCACGTGGTCCCTCCCATTTTGTCTGGAATCATCTTTTAACAAAGTGCTGGGATTGCAAACCAGGGAAGAGGGAATTGGAACGTGGGTGCCAGTGCCACTCCAGCGGGGAAGTGGGGATGATCAAGGAGGGCCAGGGAGACAATGGCAACCCTGAGCTTGTAAGCGTTCCGCACCTCCCGACCTTCTCCGCGAGGAGGTAGTGGGATGAGGGACATGGGGTGAGGAACACGGGGAACGGGCAGAACTGGGGTTATTTCGATCCCTTTTCTTTACTTTCCCCTCTTGTTTAACCGTATCTCAAATTAAAATGAGCAGTGGGTAAAATTTTAAAATCAACCCATCTCCACACTGCCTCAGTAAATCTAATTTCTCCCCCACCGACTTCCAAAAGGGACCTGATTGCAAGTCCATTGAGGTTACTCGGGGAAAGTAAAAGAAAATCCACTTAACAAACTCTTTTAATAATCCTTTTGAAAACTGAAATCCACCCCCCTTTAGGGATCCTGCAACTTGGGTGTATGCCTCTCTTTGGGGCAGAAATAATTTATTTCCCATCACAAAATCTGCACCCAAAAGCCTCACCCCCAACCGCAGAAAAGGAAAAACAAAACCAAAACTCTTGGGGATCGGCTGGTCTCACCCCTACTCCCTGCTTTCGGGGATGTCGACTCATCACACACTTGTTCCTCTGACGAAGCTTCAGATTCCAGTCCCCAGAATAGAAATCAGTGTCTGGAGTCCACCAGGTTGGAACTGATCTCCAGATCCAGGAGGTGTCCGTTTCCCCGCAGAGCACCACTTCCTAAAACGGAGCGTGCTACGATGAGGGGACGGAGCAGCCAAAAGACACGACTCCTGTCGACAACCCACCGCCGACAGGGATGTCTGCAGAGACTCCCTTGTAGAAGTCCCTGTTCGGGCGCCACGTGATGCTGTCCAGGGCATGCCCTCAATCCAAGGGGATGCAGCATCCTTCCTGCAGACCTCTAAGACATCTTGACTAGGCTGCTGATGTTGAAGCTGAGCGGTGGCTCCTAACAGAGGGAGCGCGTCCCAGGGGCTCGGTGATAAGAGCCGGCGTCGCCCAGAGGCAAAGAGGAGAGAGGGGTCCTTCGTGTAGGTTCCAGGCAATTTATTGTCAGGAGGGTCCAGGGACAAAGAACAGCAAAATGGAGGTGTCCTGGGTTCTTATACTAGGAGGGATAGGGGAGGGGGGAAAAGGGAACCAACCAATGGGGTACAACACAAGGGGCGGAACAGTAGGGGGAACAACCAACGGGAATAATACGGAGGTGGGAGTTACAACCAGGAGCCAACAGGGAGTCAAATCCAACAGAACTTTCTAGACCAGGGGGTGCAGTCTCAGACCTCGGTTCTACCCACTGACCCGCTTTCAGATTCACTTTCATCCATCCATTGGATGGCCAGGGTCTGGTGGGTGTGTGATTGCCACAGCCCGGTAGTGGGCTGGGCCACTGCAACAGTCTATGAAGTTTTACAGTAGTAGTACATATAAAAATATGTCAGCATTTAACCTTCCATGATACCATAAATAATCTAAGAGAAAATATCAGTATGAATAATTCCTATCATGTCTTGCTCAATTCAATTTTTACACTTCTTGTATCTGTTCAACTGGATCAATACAGTATAAAACCAGTTGTGTACATGCATTTTGAACTGATTTCCTAATACACCTCTTTGTGTCTCATACTTACATTTTTAAGAATGTATAGAGTCATAGAATCAGGGAATCGTTTGGGATGGAAGGGACCTTAAAAATATTTCAGTCCCAGCCCTCCTGTGATGGGCAAGGACACCTTTCACTAGACCAGTTTGCTCACAGCCCCGCCCAGCCTAGACTTCAACACTTCCAGGGATGGGGCATCCATAACTTCTCTGGGCAACATCTTCTGATGCCCCATCACCCTCACAGTAAAGAATATTTTCCTAATATCTGACCTAAACCTACTCTCTGTCAGTTTGAAGCCATTCCCCCTTGTTCTATTGCTACATGCTCTTGTAAAAAGTCCCTCTGTATCTTTCTTGTAGGCTTCCTTCAGGTACTTAAAGGCTGCAATTAGGTCACCTATAAGACTTCTCTTTTCCTGGCCAAACAAACCCAGTTCTGTCAGCCTTTCCTGACAAGAGAGGTGCTCCATTCCTCTAATCCACTCTGTGGTCCTCTTCTGGACACTCTCCAACAGGTTGATGTCCTTCCTGTGCTGGGGACCCCAGAGCTGGATGCAACACTGGAGGTGGGGTCTCACCAGAGCAGAGTAGAGGGGCAGAATCACCTCACTCATCCACCAGCACACCCAAGTCCTTCTCAGCAGGTCTGCTCTCGATCTGTTCATCCCCCAGCCTGTAGAGACAGTGGGGGTTGCCCTGACCCAGAGGCAGCAGCCTTGGGTCTTGTTAAACCTCATGAAATTCCTATAGGCCCACTCCTCTGGATGGCATCCTGTCCTTCAAGTGTGTCAACTGCACCACTCAGCTTGGTGCACTTGCTGAGAATGCACTTTATCCCTTTGTCTACGTCTTTAATGAAGATGTTAAATAACCCTGGTCTCAATATGGATCCCAGAGGGACACCACTTTTCAGTGATGTCCATTGGGACTCTGAGCCATTGACCACTACCCTCTGGATGTGACCATCCAACCACTTTCTTATCCATATAAGAGTCCACTCATCAAATCACTTTCTCTCCAATTTAGCAAGAAAGATGTTGTGGCAGTGTCAAAGGCTTTACAGAAGTCCAGATTAATGACGCCTGTACCCTTCCCTTGTCCACTTATGCAGTCACTCCATCTTAGAAGTCCACTAGGTTGGACAGGCAGGACTTGTCCTTGGTAAAGCTGTGCTGGCTGTCTCAAGTCAGCTCCCTGTTCTCCATGTGCCTTAGCATGGCTTCTAGGAGGACCTCTTCCAGGATCTTCCCAGGCACAGAGGTTGAGGCTGGCAGGTCAGTAGTTCCCACGGTCATCCTTTTTACCCTTTTTAAAGATGGGTACAATGCTTCCCCTTTTAAGGTGACACGGGACTTCACCTGACTGCCATGAATTTTCAAGTATCATGGAGAGTGGCTTGGCAATTGCATCAGCCAATTCCCACAGGAGTCTGCGATACATCTCATCAGGTTCTATAGACATTCAGACTCCTCAGGTGGTCATGAACCTGATCTTTACATACAATGTGAGAGATTTTGTTCCCTCACTCCCCATCCTGCTGTCCATCCACTCGAGAGGTGTGGGAAGAGATGTTGCCATTGAAGACTGAGGCAAAAAAGCTGTTGAGTACCCCAACCTTCTCTTTATCCATTGTTACCAGTTTTCCAACATTTATCAGAGGGTGTACACCTTCTTTCACCTTCCTTTTCTGGTTAACACACTTGTAGAAGGCCTTCCTGTTATTCTTTGCGTCCCTTTCCAGGTTCAGTTCCAGCTTTACCTTACCCTTTCTCACCCCATCCCTACACAACCAAACTTCATCTCCAGGTCACCTGTCCTACCTTCAACTGTCTATGCATTTGCTTCTTTCCCTTTAGTTTGACCAGCAGATCTCTATTCAGCCATGCTGGGCTCTTGCCTTCCTTGCTGGATTTCTTGCTCCTGGGGATTGCTAGCTCGTGTGCTCTGTGAAAGACTTCCCTTTAAGATCTGCCATCTCTGTTCCAGTCCCTTGTCCCTGAGGACAGCTGCCAAGGGAATCCCACTATCTCCCTGAAGAGCTAGAAGTCTTCCAGCTAGAATTCTCAAACTTCCTAGAGTTCAGGGTTAACTTTATTTCTTACCTGATTCATATCCCTCAGGACTATGAACTTCAATGCATGATCACTGCAGCCCAGGCTGCCTTCAATCTTGATGTCTCCAACTAGCTCACTTTCACTGGTGACCAACAGATGCAGAAGGTATTCAATATAAGGGACCTAAGTTCAGGTTGTAATGAATATAAATTGTTCACTAATTAAGAAACTGATTTCAATTTACATCTCAGTATTCAGGGATTTCAAGAAATCTTGGAGCTTGCATTTGCTTGAAGGCAATGAATAAAACAGTCAAAACCAGCAGTATTTTCTACTTCCCATACACAGAATTTCTTATTAGAGAAAATAAGAAGCTTTGCATATAGTTCCATATATAGCAATTATATTGTACATATGCATGCATTAACTCCTGGAAATCCTGAAAACTCTATAATAAAAGTAATTCTAGGCACTTGTAATGCTTATGAGCAATCTTAGACTATGTGATCATAGATTTTGATTACATTGGTTAAAACATTTCCTACAAGAGATGAAAACAGGAAGCAAATTGTAATGAAGAGCACACAAAAGAGAGAATGGAGACAATCCCAAATCAATCCAATTTCCTTTCACTTTTAGTAAGGTTATTTAGCTTAGGCGGATACTTCAAACAAACTGTGTGCTCACATGCAGGCATTATGAAACCACTAACATAGAAAATGGGATGGCACAGTAAAATGGGTAATAAACACTGAGACTCACATCCATAAGCTAAACTGAGATAAAAGAGCATACACAAAGCTGCTGCCCATACGTTGATAGATGCAATTTATTCAAGTTTAAAATTTAGCTCTGTGGGGATACAGAGGGGCCATTGCTTTTTTGCCTTTGTGCTTCTCTTGGTGCATGCTTTGCTCCAGAGGTTCTAAGGAAGAAATCTGCAGTCTTGGTGAAAGTCTCTATTTCTATCTGCTTGAGCTTTGATTGACAGAAACAAAATCTAGTGTTTGCTTCTTAATTCTACATCATACCTGATCAGGCATTAATTTCACATTTACTTTATGACATCTAGTACATACAATACTGTGAATTTACTGCATGAGGTGAAGGCTGAGACAATGTTCTCCTTATAAAAAAACACACACACCATTTGCATGTATGTTTGGCCCAAAGTACTGGATGTTGTTCTGACTTTCTCAAAGAAATTTTATTTTTGTAACTGATTTTATAAAGAAATTATCATTTTATGTAAAATGTAAGCTCTGATTTCTTCTGTCTTCAAGAAAGATATTAAAATACACAAGCACTTTGCATTCACTTAACAGTACAAAACAGCAGAGTTGGCACAAGCCAAAAAGAAATCCAAAAGAAAACAGCCCTAATCTGTCTACAAAAAAAAGGAATATATTGTCTGCTTAAAAATTCTACTAAAGTTAATTTTTCTTTTTTGTTCTTTTCTTTTCTTCCTATCCTTTGGGAAGATCCCTTGGGATTTGGTGGAAAAGTGAGTTTTGATATGTGAGAAATAAGTATCTGCTAGAGATTTACAATGTTCTTGGAAAAATACCGTAATCTTATTCAATGGACAGGGAAATGGAGGCACGGCAAGCTGGTAGCTCACCAGCAGAGCAGTATCAGGAATAAAAGTGGGCATATCCAAACCACAGCTCCAAATCCTATCAGCTAGGACACTGTCTTGTCATGTGTAGTGACACAAAGTCATGCATTTTCCACCTCATTTTCCCCTTTAGATAAATTCCTGTAGTGTTTGTACTGTTACCCTTTGAACCATTTTCGCAGTGTTGTGTTTTTCACCCTGCTCTTAATACACCTGTGTCATTCTTGGTTACACTGTAGAGCTGCATCTCAGCTAAACATGTTATGGGAAGTCTGGTTATGAGCACATTGGAACCTGCTCATTTAATTTATAACTTTAGTGTTCTTTGAATGCAAACTTTTATAGTGAAAGAATATTGTAACTGATCCACTGTGAACAAAATGCTTGAATTAAGTTCATTCCTGCTGCAAAGCCTTGCCTTGAGATTTCAGGCCCTGGAATAAATAGATAAGTAAAAAAGGATTTAAGACCATGGTAATGAACAGATCAATAATATGTGCATGCAAAATGAGTACAAGGTAACAAATTCTGTACAACTGAAACCTGGGATGCTGCTTCAGCTGCAAGGTAACACAGAATCTTCTTGGATTCTCTATTATGTCTTCTCTATATGAAACAGAGACATGGGAGTGGGTGGTGGGTGTGAAGGTTTGGTGACCTCTTATTTGTACAACACCAGACCCTCCGGAAAAATTAGGCAAGTTGTAACCAAAGTATCTAATCAAAATGCAAATCAACTACTTATTTAAGTATTCCCACTATATCAGACCTACAGAATTGTGAGATTGCCTGTTAGCCTACCAACTTTTACATTTTAGATGAAATTGTCCTCAAAATGAAGGTCTGCTCAACCTTTAAATTCACAGGCACTCCCATGCTGATAAAGGGACTTTCTGTTTCCCCATCCCTAAGAACTCAGAAACATAGAATGAAATTAAATAGCTTTATCAGCTAGTGACCTTTCCAGCTACTCCTATAAATTGCATCCATCTCTACAGCAATGAACGTGAAATGACATTCAGCCCCTACTTTGGTCAGCCCCTGTCTTCCCCTTCTAAAATTATTCTTTCTGTCCCTCTTCGCAGCACATTAAAACTGAGCTTTGCGAACTAAGCCTTATTTTATCAGAAGCAATTGCAAAGTTTTTTTTAAGGTATCATTGGGCAGAAAGAAGACACAAACAAAAAAACCCAAAACACTCCAGTCCTAAAAAAAAAAAATCACTGAAGAGTACTTATGAGATATGACCTGAGTTTGAAATGAAAAGCTCTTAGGAGACCTCCCATTTTAGCTCTGTGAGACTTCCCATGGTGGAGCTTTAGATTAAAGCTTTTAATGAAGCTCAGATGTAGTGCACGAAAAATACAGGTCTATTATTGCTGTTTTGCTGAATTACCATTAATTTCATCTGATAGAAAAACAGCAAAGAACACTGGATTAACAGTAGCTATAAGAGAGGCCAGTGTAATTTCAGCACTAATTTGCACAGCATGGGAAGTTCCACCCCCACCACATTTTCTGGTCCCACCTTTCTAATAGGTGTGAACTCTCTGGCTTCTCTTTTCAGCAACCCCATCCATGCTGGGAAGTATCAAAGCTCTTTAAGTAGGTAATGGCTGCTACATGAACAGTAATGGTTTCCATTTCCTTTACTGCTTCTTTAAGACAGGAAAAAAAGTAAACTTAAAAGTTAATTTTCATTTTATTAAAGTACTTGTGCATTTCCAACGTTGTGGTTATCTGATGTTCCTCCAACCAAGCACAGGCTCTGGAGAGAACAAACTTTATTTGAAACAAATCTAACTTATTAAATGTCTTTAGTCTTATCTTGAAAGACCACAAATAACTTTATAAACTGTGAGCATGTAACACCTCCTTATGTCTCAATTCTGGAACAAAAATTTTAAAAAGCCGAAGATCATAACAAACAATAGTGTATGTTTTATTTGTTGGAAACTGAAAAGACAGACTAGATAGGTAACGTGCAGTTACTCGGTGGCCTGGAAGATGGACAAGCTCTTCTAAGACTATATAGACTCTGGCTGGTATTGAGTTAACTGTCTTCATAGCAGCTCCTGTGGTGCTGTGGGTTGGATTTGTGCTTAAATCAGTATTGATAATACACCACTATTTTGACTACAGTTAAACAGTGTTTACACAGCATGAATGGTTTCTCCTTTCCTGATGTGCACCCCAATCCCTCCACAGAGAGTAAGCTGGGTATCAGAAAGGAGTTGATAGTTGACTGGGACAGCTGTCCCAATTTTTTCAAAGCGAAATTCCATAGAATATAACATCATAGTTAGCATTAAAACTGGGCTAGAGGAAGAAAGGTGTGGAGCTCCTTGGCTTCCAAGGTGGCCAAGGTGGCCATTATGTGGAGACTGTCTGGGCATCAGTATGCTCATGGGAGATGGCAAATGATTAGATTGCATTGTGTAGCTTTTTTTTTTCTCTCCTTCATCTATTGAACTGTCCGTATCTTGAGCTTATTATTTTCAGTTTTTCTATTCTCTCCCCTGTCCTACTTGGTTGGGCTGGGGGAGGGAGCAATGAGTTTGTGTGTGTGCTTAGCTGCTGGCCAGGGCCAACTCACCACAAAAAGAAAGGAGGCAGAAAAAAGTAAAAGACAAATTATTCCTTTTGTAGAAGCAGTCTCTTTCAGCTAAAAGGGGACAAGTTCAGAGTGGTATAGATTAAATCCTGTGTAGCAGAATGGACAAATACATCAAATGAAAATCACCACAAAAGGAATTTCTTTCACCTGGAATTTTATTTCAGTGAGGAAAAAAACCCAAAACCCAACCAAAACAAACCAAACCACAAAACTGAAATATCGAAACGTCTGGTTACAATGTACTTAAGAGAAAATTATTTTGTCCTTTCCCGAAATAGCTCTGGTATTTTGTAATTCCAGTCTTACATTGTGCAAAGATTTAAAGTCCAAATCCAAGAAAAGGTTTTGAAAGCTCTGTCTTCTTACTGCTCTTTTTGTTAGTAATGATTTTAGAACATCTTTATGTTCATTGAACTTTGGAAGGAAGCCAGCATGGAATTCGCTTTGAAATTAGCAGAACTTAAAATGAACAGCAAGCAAGTTTTATATTGGCTTACTTTAGTTTCATTTGTATTGGGTTTAAGTTATTCCCAATTACTTTCAGCACTTTTAAATATTAAAAACTTTCATGGTCTTAACAAAAAAATAAATTTCTGTAGAAACTTTTTTTATTTAAAATGTATTTTTTTTACTTCTACTTTTTGATTTTCCAGATTTACTGTGCATATTTCACTCAATGTCTTCCTAACTGGCTTCCCTGTCACTTAAAAGTAAACTAAACCTCAGACAAAAGTCTTTTGTTCTTGATATAGTCAGAACGTCAGTGTCAAGCAGTCATGTAACTTAGGAAGTAAGTTTGAACCCAGCTCCACTAACATCAGTGCGGCAAAATTACCAGTAATCATTACTCCAAACCACAAAAATTCCTAGTTCATACTCATGCTAGCTCATCTTTAGTACGAATATATTAATCTCCAGCATACTCAACAGGACCTCAGCTGATTCTGTGTCCTTTCCATCCAAGGCTTTTCAGAATATGGCTAGATTATTTTTGCCTGCTTCTTTCTCTCAATCTAAAATCCTAAACACTCAACAATGGCAGTTTCATCTGCTGGTACCACAGTACTTCATAGGGAACTTCTATGTTTTTTTCTAAGAGGTCTTAGAACTTCAGTGGTGTTTAACCCAGTCATCATATCTTCACTCATTCATGGTGTTTAACAGTATTTCTGTTCCCTTAAATTCTTCCGGTATGCAAGATGTAATTCTCCAAGAATGTCTAAAAGGTCTGTGTCTTATTGAAACCGTTCCATACAGGAAATACCAGAGTGAAAAATGTTGTCATACTCCACTGCACAAAATTAAAGAGGAACTGAAGGGTATACTGGGAAAGATTAATTTCTTGGTTGTGAATGGAAACATTATATACTGAGATACCACAATCACAGCCACATACCAAAGCACATCTTCATATTAATCTTCCAAAGAGCATTCAAAATTAATTAGAAGTTCAAGCAGCACCATTCCTTCTGGAACATAAATGTTTTATTTCAGCTGTAACCAGAAAGATAATAACCAGCACAAGCATTTGAAGGAAAATTACATTTTGAGATGATAGTGCTCAGAAGCCCCAGTGCCTTCACACTGCTGAAGCAGAACAAAATTTTTCTTTCACATGGCAGCCTGGATTAAAGCCATTCCTGGAAAGAAGTGCATTTTGAACTAGTTCAGTGTGAATGACTGGCCTTAAACATGATTCATGTTCGTGTTAAAGTTCTGGCACATCAAAAGTTCTTGCTTCCAGCTTTTTGCCAAAAATAGTGGTTGACACTCGGCTGCTTTATTTATTTTATTTCCCCAGTCATAGCTTGAAGTTTTAGGGAAGCTCTTCTAAAGTTGAAGCCTTCAAAGTCTCATTACAAGGAAAAAGGAACACTTTTCACATACTGGCTCACATTTTTAACTTCAACTACCTGCTAATCCACACATACAACAAATTAATCTGCTTAATTCATGTAGGTCAGATACTAACTTGGGCAAGACACAGCATAAGATTAACCCTTTTCATGAGTGTGTGAGTAGTGCAGAATTGTCACTGTCAGCTACTGACTTCAGTGCTGCTGTAGTGGCTTGGAGCAGCTCAGGGTACACCCTCAATTTTACCAGTAAAACATCCAATGTTACAAATTTTTAGGTTTCAGTGAAAGAAATCCTGAAAAATAACTTACAATACACTTATATTAGAATGAAATTTTTAAGATCACAGTTTTTAATACTTGTCAGATTTCCAGCTCTCTTGAGTACAAGGAAAATTTATGCGATAGGAAATTGCATAGGGAAAGGTTTACTTGTGGAGCTGTGTGTATGTCCTTATTTCCAATGCCGAAGAAAAAACCTGTAACTATAGCTTCACTAATGGAACTTCAGCATTGCCGCCTTAGCCAGAATTTCAAGTTACTAGTGGGTAGGAGTAGGGAAAGCATTGGAAAGAGGAAATAAAAAACAGGGGAGGGGTGCATTCCTCCAAGCATCTTAGAATTCTTGGGAACCAGCATCTAATCTGTCTCCCATCTCTCTTCCTCTCATACTTCTATATATTAATTTCTTCATGGATATGGTTCTGAAGGCTTTAGTCATTTGAGAGGAAAGAAAAAGGAATGGCATATAGTTTCACATATCAAGTTAAGCATAATAATTAACAGTATTAATTTTTTTTAATAGTATGTAAGACCATCAAATTCAAAGCTTAGAATTTCACAAAATATACAATTCAATCTCTCTGAAACCTGTTCCAGCAGGTTTCTGGGGTGATAAAAGACAGAACCTGGGATAACAAGTTGAATTAGATTCTACTTCCAGGTTTATCCTTTGAATGCCTGCAGTGTAGACACAGTGGAGGATTATTTCTTAATTAATGAATAGAAGTAATAATATTGGCTGTCAAAAATGACCACACAATAACTGAGTTACATAAATTATTATTAATATGGGGACAGCTCAAAGCAGGCAACAAAATAGGCATTTTGCTGCTATTGTTATTGTCGCCTTCAATGGCTGTTAACCCCAGTACTTCCAAGTATTTAGGTCTTCAAAACAACATGAAGCACACTGGTTTACGAGTATCAGGTTCTGATACACCAGCAGGGACATCTTTCAGCCATATCTTGGTCCTGTGACAAGCAAGAGTCTCTGGTCCCACAGCTGGTTCAGCAAGCAGAGTCTGCAAAAACCTTCTTAGAAAGGGATGAGGAGTTTGCCTTGCCTCACCTGCAGCTCTAATTCATCTCAGAATAGACTGGGGACATTGGATGTTGAATGTTTTTGTTCAGTGACAGAATGCCTACTTGATCACCGAAGTCCTCTACTTCAAGATGATTGCTAACTAGAAACACATATATTCCTCTTGAGTTTCATTAGTCTGAAGCAAATGTACATTTACTTGACTACTAGAGAGCCTGACTCCAGTCATTAACTTCTGCCTTGTGTTTGCCTTCCGTGGTACTGGGAACTGCTAAGCTCCCAGTTGCTGTGCAGTAGCATAGCACTCTCGCTCTACCTCTCTCCCGTTTCCAGAGATGGAGCAAAGGTACAAAGCTCTGCAGCTGTGTGCTGGCTCTGGCTGGGATGAAGTTAACTCTCATCACGTCATCCCATATGGTGCAGTAGTTTGTATTTCTGACTAGAACAGTGATGATAACACACCAATCTTTTAGCTGTTGTTAAGCCATGTTTGCACAGCATCAAGGCCTTTTTCTCTGCCATTCTATAGGTGTGGGTCAGGGGTCCACAAGAGTCTGAGAGAGGACACAGCTGGGACAGCTGACACAAACTGAGCAAAGCGATATTCTGTCCCTTACAGTGTCTGCTCAGGAATGAAAACTCAATAAAAGGAGGAGGAAGACCTGATCCTTAGTGCTATGATGTCAGTCTTCCCAAGCAGCCTTTATGTGTGCTGAGGCCTGGCTTCTCAGGAAGCAGCTGGACATCTACCTTTCAACAGGAATAGTCAATTAACTCCTAATTTGCCTTCTTTGTGTGTGCAGCTTTGTTTCACTTATTAAACTGTCTATCTAAGCACACAAGTTTTCTCACTTCTGTGTTTCTGACTGTCTCTTCAATCTCAGTGTGAGGGAATGAGTGAGCTACTGTTCAGGGAGGTAGCAGCTGGATGGAGTCATCCCACCACAGCCTGAAAGAATGCGTTATGAATATATACACACATCCTGCCTCTTCTGCCTACCTCATTTCTTAAAGTTCAGGTCTCCAAATAGCCCTTTCTATTCATGGGACACAAAGATACAATGCAACAGGAGAAATCAGCCTATGCAATTCAGATCAGGGAAGCTTTCCATCTCATTCTGATGTAATATATGTGCAACCAACTTTTCTTCACTTGAAGAATCAACTCAAACAGAAGCTTAGTTCTAATAACACTAAATGAATGTGTACTTCTGGTAGACAAGTGGTAACTGAGCAGCAGACTTATTAAACTTTTGGTTATTGACTTATTTCCCACACAAGCAAAAAAAACATTGGTAAAAGAACTTTAAGTTCTGTCTGTCTAAACCCTACTATCACCATCTATTGCCTACCATGTACTCAAGTAGCTGTGTATTTTTATAGCTTAGTATAGCTTTAAGCATATGATTCCTACAAAATCATTTCACTCAGTCATTATTATATATTCCTAAAATGGAAGAATAGTTCTTAAACAAGAAGCCTCCTGAAACAGGGTTTCACTTCACACTAACTGCTGTATGGGCCCTGGTACAAGACTGAAATTTTTGGGGAGGGCTCTTACTAGAAGCAAAAGTACAAATGTTGGCGGAAGAAAATGTGATACCAAATTTCTTCATAATTTTTATTAGGACATGTAGTCTTTGTAAAAAGTTGTTAGAAATTTCTCCATTTGCTATAATAGTGGTGACCCAGATTTTCTATTTTTTAAAACAGTGTACTGATTTTGACTGGGATAGAGTTAACTTTCTTAATGGTAGTTTGCATGGTGCTATATTTGGTGTATGTGATCGAAACTGTGTTGATAATGCACTGTTGAGCACTGCTTATGTAGCATCAAGGCCTTTTCTGTTTCTCATGTTTCCCCTCCAGTGCCTCTAGGCTGGGGTGAGCAGGGAGTTGGTAGGGGACACAGCCCGGAGAGTTTGTCCAAATTAATGAAAGAGGTATTTCATGTCATAAGATATTGTACTGAGTGATAAAAACTGGGTGGGAAGAGGGAAAAAGGGGTGACATTTGGAGAAATGGTGTTTTTATTTCCAAGTAACCATTATTCTTGATGAAGTTCTGCTTTCCTGTGCATGCTTTGCTTGCATGCTCAGATTTTTCTTTACTCACTAGTTTTCTGACTTTTACCCTTCCAATTCTCTCTGCCATCCTGGCTGCATGGGAGTGACCAAGGTGCTGTGTGGGACCGAACTGCCTACTAGGGTTAAACACAACAAATAATAATTGTTTTACATGTATGAGACATACATCCTCCTCAAAACCTGAAGAATTTATCCAAAAATGTATTCTTTTCTTACCCTCTATTGACTTGTGTGTTGTCACGTGCCTTCAGAATTAACTACAGACTATAAAATTTAGAAAGCTAGTTCCAGCTGTAAGACTTTTATTTCTATATCTTGAGATACGTCCAGAGAAAGAAAGATAACATAACCTCCTTTAATCTGGTCACTCTCCTAATACACTAAAGTATCATACCAAAAATTTCTGCCACATCAGTTTAGCAGAAGTTCATGTTAAGTTGATAGTCTCTATGCCCTTTACAAAGAATTTTCCAGGATAACAACTCCCAGGCTTCGTGTATAAATATATTGCTTTGCATATGACTACATCACATTTGAGCATAGATTTTACCCCCTTGGAAATACAAATATTCTATAATGAGCATGCTCATTTTTTTGTCTGATCATAAAGCAATAAAACAAAAAACCTTCAAAAAGTAAACCTGGTTAACAGTCCTAAACAAAACTTACAAATTTCAAAGCAAGAATGAAGAATTTAGAACGCTATTTTTTTTATAAAACGTTTGACTGCTGTCAGTTATAGTCCTTTTTTCTTTTACGTGAGTAGTATATCAGCTGGCCTGTTGTTTTTACTTGGCTAACAACCCTGTAGAAAATCAGATAATTTTCTAGAATCCAAAGAGATATATTTATTTATTGCTTGGACAAAGAGTGGCACAGATGGAAGAGGAAAGCTTCTAAATCCAGTAACAGCTTCTGCTCATGTCTAGACATGACTGAAACACAGTGAGAGATGAGTAAGAAGGTCAAGCAGTTTTTCATTTCTTAGATGGAGCTGTTACAGGTTTGTGCAGATAAAACTAATATCAGAATGTAGAAATATAAGAATGAAATTTCAGAAATAGTTACCTGAACTTTATAATGGGAGAAATCATAACATTTCCTCCCCTTAATAGCAAACCTGCCTCTAATTTATCCTGGCAATAAAGCTGATGGTAATCCAATAATTTTGCTGAATGACAAAGATGGCTCAAAGTACACCTGTTTTTCAAATATGTTTTCAGTTACGCTGATGTAAACATTAAAAATCCTGGATCAGTTCCTTGATCTGTTTGACCATGCAGTTCTATAAAAATTAAACCAGCACAACTGAGACAGTGTAAAGAAACATAGAAACAGAGAAAAGACAGAACAGTTCAAAGTGGCCTTGACTCCAAGGAAAGAATTCTCTGTAATGATATTCAATGAGACCAATGGGAATTGATGAGTTTTTCCCCCTAATTGAATCCAGAGTTGATTTCAATTAGAATTCATAGCCCATGGCATTAGTGTTATCATCACTGCAAAATCACATTACAAAGGGCATAAGTTGTTCAAACTAAGATTCAAAGTTTTCAATAGTTTCAAGAAGGCAACTGCAATTAGAGTGCATTACTTGGAGGCTATTAGATTAAATTACACATTCACATTCCTTTTAAAGTTGGTGGATTTTCCAGATTGAAAGAAGATGTTAGATTCAATGGTAATGAAGCAATATTAACCAGGTAGTAGTTAGGTAAGAAGAGTGAAGAAAATTATTATTATGTCATATATTCATTTATTGGTGATAATCAAGACAAAATTTAGAAGAATTTATCTGTGGAAGAGCTTCCCTTTTTGATCAAATCTATGCTGCCTTTATAATATTAATTCCTTAAAAATACAGAATAAGCCTCCCTAGAAAAGTAGCTATTGAAAATTTTCTGGCTAAGTAAAAACATTGGCATCACAGGTTATTTTCACAAGTTAAGTATCTCCAGGCCATAAAAATTAGAATATGTTAGTAGCCATTTTTCCAGTACTACACATCAAAAAAGCCCAATTCAGAAAATTTTATTAAGAAAAAATTAAAGCTGAGCAAAAAGAGCCATTTTCAGAAGGAGACTAACAATATTCTCCTCAGTTTAAAATACTAAGAATACAAAGAATATGTAAAAAGCCCCTTACCCTTCTCTCAATTCTGTTTGCATGTAGAATTGTCTGAAGACAATTTGGATGCCATGTTTTTTAGTTTGGAGGCTGTTGTGGGTTTGTTTGTTTGTTTTGCTTTGTTTTGCATTTTACTTTGAAGACTTTAGCAATACTCGATTGTTTGTTTATGCTTCTAAGAATCACAAATACAGCTTTTCTTTTATTTCAACAAATCTTTCATTGACAATTTGTCAAAATGATAAATTGATCTTTTTGTAGTCTTAGGGGTATTAAGTATAAAACAAAATGCTAACAGGAAATACACTTGCAATCTCACATTGACTGTTACATCTTATGGAGATATTCCCTAAGAATAAGTAAGAGTTTACTGAAAATATGCTTATGTTGAGCTATGTGTTACCTGGAAGTTTAATTTTGATCAAAAAATGTAATGGTCAACTCCATGTCTCAACAAGAATGCAGAGCAGGGATTTAACTATTTGTTTACCTGACATTTCTCTGAAAAAAAAAATTAAGAGGAAGAATAATTAATCTCAGTAGTGCTCACAGAAAGTGAAACGATCAAATGACAGTAAGTAAAGAACTATTGCAGAAAGTACTCAAATTAAAATGATGGAAAAATGAATTATGTATTATATATTGTTTTGAAAATACCCTTTCCCTGATAGACAGACCAATTCCACTCCCAAAACTTAGCAATTCTGTTTACTTAGTAGAAGCTATCATTCATGTTGACAGTTGGTATGGTACTATTTTGGCTGCAGTTCTCAGTGGAAAAATTTTCAAAATAACTTACTGCATGACACTGAGGAAAACACTAACTGAGTACCTCAACACTGCATACCAAAGCAAAAAGATAGGAAAGACTTTTTGCTAGGGTAGACAAGAGAGACCCAGGCAAATTTGGGAAATGTTGCTGGAGGAGTAGCAAGAATTATACATTTCCTTGTATGCAAAAGTGAAAAAAAAGTTGCTTGTTTGAGTTTGGCAATGTTTAGAAACAAGTTCTAGATGCATGCAGGACTGTTCATCACATTAAGTGTCCACAGAGATAAAAAATGTGCTTTGTATTCAGAAATTGGAAAGTATTTTGGCTTACTGCTCCTTTTTCCGAAATCCACTACAAGGATTTTGTTTTACAGTTACTTTTCTAAGTCTCAGGGCATGTTTGCTTTTAGAAATAGACACAACAGAAAGGGAAAATAATATTCCTTAGATTTGGTGAATCTATGAGTGTCCTTACATCACTGGGGGCCAGTGGCGTACTAATGACTGCAGTAGCCATTCTTGGTGTTTAGTGGCCTCTGCGGGTCCATACTGGGTCCAGTCCTGCCTAATATCTTAATCAGTGGACTGAATGATGGGACAACATGTACACTCAGCTAGTCTGCAGGTGTCATAAGACTGGGAGAAGCAGTGATACCTCAGAGAGTTGTGCTGCCATGCAGAGAGGCTGACAGACTGGAGGGATGGCATGACAGTGTTCACATGAACCTCAGCAAAGAGAAGTGAGAAGTCCTGCACCTGAGGAGGAACAGCCCCACACACCAGTATATGCTGAGGGACACCCACCTGGAAAGCAAAAGGGCAGAAAATGCCCTGGGGTTCCCAAATGAACATGAGTCAGTGATGTGCCCTTGCAGCAAATGGTACTGGTATCCTGGGCTGCATTAGACAACATATAGCCAGCAGATCAACAGAGGTGATCCAGCCCCTCTGCCTAGCACTGCTGACACCACATCTAGAGTACTGTGTCCAGTTCTGGGCTCTGTAGTGCAAGAGATACATGGATGTGTTAGATAAATTCCAGAAAAGAGAAACGAAAATGTTCAGGAGACTGGACCATCTCACTGGTGAGGAAAAGCTGGAACATCTGGAACTCTTCAGCCTGGAGAAAACAAGGCTCAGAAGTAAGGTTGCTAACTTTGCTAAACACCTGAAGAGAGGGGGTAAAGAAGACAGAAACAGATTCTTTTCTCTGGTGACAGGACCAGAGACAATGAGCGTAACTGGAAACACTGGAGGTTCCCTATAAACACCAGAAAACAATTCTTGTCTGTGAGTGTGACTGAGTACTGCCGCAGGTTGCCCAGGCAGACTGTGCTGTGTCCCTCTTTGGAGAACTTCAAAAGCTCTCTGGGACACTGACTCCCGGTGGCCCTGCTTGACTGTGGATATTTGACTAGATGGCACGCAGGGGCCCCTTCTAACCTCAACCATTCTGTGATTCTGTGATTCTCGGACTGTGTCTGTAGCTCTAGGATATATAAATTCTATTACTCTCAAATAATTTTAGGTGACTAACATAGTGGTGATTTAATACTGGATGTATGTTCCTCTGCAGGATGTTCTTGAAAATAAGATCTATTAGAAGTCGAAGAAAGAGATCTAGTGATTAAGTTAATTGAGTCTGAGGCTTTTAAAAAGGACACAATCCATTTTTCTTCATTTAAACAACTGAATACCAGAAGACACTAAAATATCTGCTATTTCACTTCTTTCCAGCAGATTCATTAATATCCTGAACTACACAGGAAATTTCAAATAGCATCTTCTCCCAATATGGTTTTGCAGTTTTTACCACCTTACCAAAAAGACTGCTGAACACATTGACCAGCTACAATATATTCATTGTGATGCTGACTGTTACAGTCCCCTCAAATTTGTTACTAGATTGCACAAAATATCAGCATTAAAAATAGACAGTTCAAAAATCTAAGCCTGCATTCAGAACCACCTAGTCATTCTTTGTGGCCTGACTTCCTATGAATATTTGCAAGGCTTTATGGGATGGAACTTTCTTGGTGAAGAGTCTGGTAGACTTCACAATAATACATTTGAAAAAGTAATTTTGTATCATGGCAGATAATCAATAGTTTAGGATGTCTCAAATACCAGTAGCAGTTGCAGGATAATGATGTTATCTTCTATTTCTAGGATTTTCAGGACATTGACGGTTAAATAGTTCCTCATACAGATATGATGAAAAGAAAAAACATGCTTTCAAATCTTCTTCTTGAATAAAGGCAAATGTAAGCAAAATCAGTAAAGAATCATGAGCCATTCAAGTGAAGTCACTGAGAAGTCCAATTACTTGAGAACAGTTAATCATCCAGAATGGAACAGGACATATGAATGGACATGATGAACATTTTTTCTTTTAGGGTGGTCATTTTGAAGATCCATAAAATTTTACTATGTATAAATAGATGTATTTTCTTGATTTTTTTTTTTTTCCACAGCAATGAGAGTACATTGTATTCGAAAAGGCTGACACATTAGAGGACAAGTCTAGAAATCAGTCTGATTTTTTGCCACAAAATTATTATGCAGCTCTAAGTGGTTCTGGTTTTGGCAATTTTCTTCACAGTAGCTAGTATGGGGCTATGTTTAGGATTTATGCTGGAAATAGTGTTAATAGAGATGTGCTAATAAGATAATATAGAGATGTTTTTGTTATTGCTGAGCAGCGCTTTCACAGCGTCAAGGCCTTTCCTGCTGCTGGTACTACTCCTCCAGCTAGGAGGCTGGGACTGCACAAAGAGTGGGCAGGGGAAACAGCCAGCACAGATGACCTCAGCTGACCAATGGGTGATTCTGGACCCTATGGCCTTGTGGTTATCATGAAAAGCTGGGGGAAGAAGAAGGAATCAGGATGTTTAGAATGATGGTGCTGGCCTTCCCAAGCCACCATTCAGCATGATAGAGCCTTGCTTTCCTGGGGATTGCTGCACATATGCCTGTCCATACAAAATGATGAATGAATTCCTTGTTTTCCTTTGATTTTGTGAGCAGCTTTTTCTCTACCTATTAAACTTTTTTTATCTGAACCCATGAGTTTTCACATTTTCACTCTTCCAGTTCTCTCCCCCATCCCACCATGATGGAAGTGAGCAAGTGGCTGTGTGGGACTTAGTCGGTGGCTGGAGTTAAACCACAATATGAATGAAAAATACAGATTGCACTTTTGCCTGAGAGTATTATACTAGGCCACTGATTTTACAAAAATTCAAAATGCCATCCTGATACAACAAAAGAAAATACCATAGTGAGAATCCTTATCAGTAGCCATTTCTGTAAGAAATGTAATGCATATTTGATGAATCTTTCCATTCTACCGCGTAGTTACTAACATTTCTCTGAGTATCACATCCAAAATTAAGAAAGAAGTGAGCCAGAGTAGTCTAGAAAGGAAATACAGAAAGAATGAGGGATGCAGTTTAGTAAAAGGAAAGCTTGACTTACAAGGAGAGACTAAACTACCAGAGTTTTCAGCCAGAAAGGAAAATACCAGCAAGAAAAATTTATAGCAGCTTTCATGGACCTAAAGGATTAATGAAGCTCCATCACCCTGCCTTTGGGGAACAAGTCAAACTGTGGTTGTGGAAAAAAGATATTTGTAAGGTTTTATTTAATACTAGTTTACTGGGAAGCACTGGGCTAGTTTGCAGAGGAAGTCCATGGAATTGCATCACAAGAAGCTTGGGATTTTTATTCCTCTCTCCAAGACCAGGTCAGGTAAGTAACTGCCACGATAAAGGAAGCATGATCCTTTTTAACATAGAGATGTGGTATAGATGACCTTTGGAAATCCCTTTTACTTTTTTTCCTTATGAATCCATGCTTCTACTTCATTATGCTATCACTTCAATACCAGAGACTCTGACAGAGCTTAAAAAAAGTTAAAAAGGGACCTTACAACACAGAAATATCACTTTTCCTAGTTTTGACCCAAACTGGAATCTGTGTGACAAAATCCCTGTCACAAACTTGTTGACTATCAAGGTTAAAATCTATTCCTGCTCCCTGGCACCTAGAACCTTGTATCCTCCAAGTGGGTAAAAGTTACTAGCTCTTGCTGCCAGGAGATTGCTTGATTGTCTTTAAGTGAATTCAATTATAAGTCAATAGCTTCTCTCGTCTTGCAAGCAGAAGAAGCATAGTAATAGTAGACCTATACAGTTCATTGTACACAAAATCAAACAAGTTTTGATTTGCTTAGTTTTATTCGCCTTAATAACTTAAAAACAAAACCACATTTTAATGAACAGTTACCAGGCAAGACATTGATGTATTTTATGTGATATTGCAATTCTTACATCCTCTCTGACTGTTGCAGGTGGAGTGGGAGCTTCAGACAAAGCTTACTAGAGAAGTCCTCCCACTGAGTCACAAGGTGCAGAAAGGACCCCCTTTGTTTTCTAAACTCCTTCTCAGAGAGGAGCCTGGGTGCAGCTGGATCCAATCTTAGCCCCAGACTTTGTCAACCGTTGAAGTCTAAGGAGTTATAGAGGTGTGAGGAATATTTGTACAACTTTGTCCTTCAGGATTAAGGATCGCAAACCAGATATATTTCTACAAAAAATAATGATTTAGTGTGATAAATGATTAGACAAAAAGATCATAATCAGAATTATTTACTGCAGAGTATAGAAGCTAAAACTACTAGTATAGTACAGAATAGTATAGTGTATTATGTCAAAGCAATTATATTAAAGCAATCATATTAAAGCTAGCAAAACCCACAAACCCCCAAATTTTAAGTAGAGATTTATGCCCATACCAACAACAGCGGGCAAATCTCTTTCTCTCAGCCTTGAGGAGAAACCTAGAGGGGCTTCCTCATCCAAAGGAGGAATTTCCACACACACTTCAAGAAGGGCTATGTTAGAAGAACCTGCCATTTGAAAGTGGAACTGGACTTTTGGAGTATGAAGTGGTTGACTGACAGTCGTATGTCTCCACACCAGCTGTGCCAGATTAGCATTTTTAGATAAGGATGCTTTACAATATCTGCCCCATCTTCACCTCACTATCAAGATTTTTAACTTTGGGGTTGATGAGTCAGACTGGTTTTAGCATAACTCAGCCCTAAAAGCAGCATGCCAGCCCCTCTCAGTTAATCAGTGATAGCTTTGCAAAACAGGACATTTTTTGAGTTGTTTTATCCCATTCCGGGCAGAGCATCGTGCTACACTGACATTGTCACAATAGGGCCCTTTATATTAGGCAGAAGGTTTAAGGTCCGGTCTCAAAACTGGTCATGCTTTTACCCACCATCATCTGGTTTTCTCCATGCTGACTGTGAAACCAGTGTGAAGCGCAGAGATAGCATGTTACTGTGAACAGTTGTGAGACTGCCACAGTGACCAGTGATCATTTTGCTCCACATGCTGTCTGTTCTGGTGGACTTTTTAAGAAGCTGAGAGCTGATGTTCTGTGGTAATAAAAGTTCTTCAGTGAAATGTTATTGATCATGGCAGGACTTTTGAAAGGTGCTTTTCTCTGTGAAATATAAAAGGCACATCCAGCATGAACTATCATCTATTAGCTTGTCTGACACACTTTTTTTTCCCAACCTTGATGTGCAGAAATGCTGAAACATGCTTAGAAGCAGAACATTGCAGGAGACACCAGTCAGGGGAAGACTAGCAAGATGCTAACTAGTATTTAATGAAGTTTTAAAGAGCTGGGCTTAGACACTTCACATCCAGTTTTAAATAAATACATAAATCGCCATCATCCCTATTCCAGGGGAAGGTCACAGAAACAATCTTTAGATTGACATGGAGCTACACCAGCATTTTAGCCTGGCAAGACTGACCACTAGACTCTAATATAAGATGCTATCAAGGCCACTAATGTCATATTTGCATTCCCAAAGACCTATTGCTGGCTGCATCTTTTTTGCTACAACGTTAATGGGTAGTCAGCGTGTCACAGACAGCATCAAGCTACACAAAGCTGCACCCCATAATACCTGACATCTGAGCATGTACATCATTAACTACAGCACTATGTAACACAAGCTTCAGCAGGGTGTGCTTGAGTACTACTTGAGGATGCCACACCATGCCATGCCTTTGACTTTTTTTCTGTCTAGGCTATTCTAAACCTGGCTGATCCTACAGAGTCATCTTTTAGAACAGACTTTTTAGTAAAGTTTTTATTGATGCTAATTGGTGCATTCAAAAAAAAAATACCCTTTTATAAAACTAAAAGATTCAAGGGAGAATGTACTGAGTTTTTCCTTCTCTCATTGGAGAGAGCATGTCTTGAAATGGAGGAAAAAAATTGCCCTTTTAGTAGCTGAATTCATTATCCTTGTTTCCAGCTATTTTTGACTTTTTTTCTTTCTGAGCAGTGAACATTTGAAAAAGTTACTCTGTTTCATCTCACACTACGCACAGTTTTCAGATAGTTTCACCACTCTATTAAAAACTGTGGTGCTATGCTATGAGAGTAAGAAAAATATAATCTGGCCATCACTGAGAGCATTGTTCTCACATTCTATTACTGGTTGGCAGGTGGGCAAAACACCTGGTAAGAAACTAATATAAATTGGAAAAAATACTTAAAAGGCACTAGAAGTCTCAGTAAAGCTTTAAATATTTTACAAAAGCTGTGATCGTAGGCTTTGCCTTCAGCCAAAATCCACTCAAAGTGAAATAGGCCTAAAAAAACCCCTCTGCAATAAATAGATACCTCCTGGAGATATTCTAGCCAGCAAATCTCCACCTTTGTGTTTTGAACAAAAGCTTCAGGAAAACTTTGAAAAATCCTCCATGAAAGATAGAAGAAAATGGGAGAAGATTTTTTTTCTACCTCTTTAAGTTTTTCTAGTTTGCCTCACAAAAGATCTATTTTAATAGCAATGTCAGGCCAATTCGGTGTCAGCACCAAGTTCTGAAGTACATGTTCTAAAGTGCTGCTTCTCAATCCACATCATGCTATTCTCATAAGAAGTAACTTGCCAAAAAACCATAAATGCTTTTCTTGATCTCAGCACAATGACAATGAACATTTGGGAAAAGATAGCATGCAGAGAAAATAAATTCATATATATTTATTCATATTTGCTACAAATTATAATATTTGCAACAGAGATAATGGTAAACCTAGATGCACTTAAATTGTAGGTGTCTCTTTTTCTGTTACAGAAGATGGAAAATTCCTGGCATTTTAAATTTGACGTTGCATAGCAATATTTTAAAATTAATCCAAGTTAGGTGAGGTACTATAAGACTGGAGAATAATAAAGGGTAAGAAGTGATCTTCTCACCTAAAAATCTGGTTTTTTGCTCTGAAGAAAGGTAAAACTCCAGCAAATTGGGAGCTAAATGACAGAGGAGATTTAATAAAAGATGACTCTACTAGAGAAAAATAATTCTGACATGATGTACTCACTTTCTTCAACATGTCATTTCCATCCATTCAGGAAACTAGAAAAAATAATCCCCTGGACATCTACAAATGTGTCCTGTCATGCCAAGTGGAAAATAATGGTGAAATCTGGGAAGTACGGGTGTCAGATCTATGAGGTAAATGAGCAATTGGCTGAAGGAAGAGCCCAAAGTGAGTTATACTGAAAAAAGCATTTTGAGACTGTAAGGCACACACCCAATGAATTTCTCTAGAATACAGTTTGGGATCAGTTTTATTTACACTTTCATTTAATGATATTGACAAACTTGTCAATATACACTCATGAAATTTGCCATCACTGTGCACTTGGTGAGCTGTGAATACAAAGGAGTCTTGGAGAAAGAATAGCTGACCTTGAGGACTGGAGCCATGTAAGTGGATGGACCTCTGTTATGAAACAGAGGTTCACAACCTTGTGAAGAAATAATTAGCTGAGAGCTCACTAACTGGTTGCAGAAATAAAAAAGTATACAGGCTTCTTGAATTAATCATAGGAGGTAAATTGATGAAAATAAGCTTGGCCCTGGCTATTAAAAAACCAAATACAATCCATAACTAGGAGCGACGTCTAGCAGGCATAAGGAACTAAGAGGAGAAGTGTAACAGAGATAAGTGACAGGAAAAAAAAGAGAAAGCAAATGGAGAAATCTCTTTGAACCTTGTCTTAAAATAAGAAATTCAGAACATCAAATGAAACTATCAAAAAAACTCAATAAGAATATACATTTTCACAATATGCATAATTAATATTGTGGATTTTATCACATGAATGAATTCTATGTGATGTTGTAGATGTCAGAAATATGAATGGAGTATAAGGTAGTCAAACTGGATGCAAGATCCCAAGGAAAATTCCTTTACCTATGCTCCTAAAGTTATATATTTTTCATGTTTTTCCCAGAGTCTGTGTTCATAGCCCATTCCCATTCTATATTTTAAAATAAAAATCTGTGCATGTTAATTTCAATTTTAGTTGTAATATAGTCAGAGATGTATACACATATATGTATAAGTGTGTATATAATAGATATTAAAATAAATAAACTGTACACTATTTCAAGAAGAAATTGAATCATAGACATTGAAATCTAAAAATCTTATGAATCATATTGGGGGGAAGTAGTCTACAAGTGTAGATTATATTTCATAATTTTAAAGGAAATATTAATCCTTCTACTATCCCTCATTCAAATAAAGCTCATCTCATCTTGCCCCTAACAAAACAAATCAAACTGCCATAACCAACAGAGGGAAGACAAATACACAAAATAAAATACCAGAACACTAAACTGAGTATCAGACCTAAAGAGAGTACTAGTACCTTAAGTAGCAAGGCATATAATTTGCTATATACAATATTATTTCCTCCTTCACCACAGAGGGTGTTTCAACAAATGTGCTAAATAGTTTTTTGGGGTTTTTTTCTTTTCACATATTCATCTAAGACTTTCCTGTCTCCTTATCTCGCTCCTCTTTACAACATGGCTCTGTTATATTTACTTGGTTTTGTGTTATACACAATTACATGTTTCCAAATTAGCTCTCTAAATCATTTTCTACTACACTCACAATACCTAGTTTAACCCAGCAACACACCCTCTAAGAGTATCTGTGCTCCCACTGCAGGCTTTTGTTTTTTGCTTTGAATAAGTATGTCTGTGATAATGCTTGCTTGCTTGCTTGCATTTTGTTAGATGAGGTTGCAAATTTCCTTCCAAACTGCAGTGCTTGCAAGTACACCCACATGCTTAAGCTGATAAATGAAACGCTTACAACACATGATTATTATGAACAATTTCAGTAAGTCAAAATTCAGAGGAAGACCAAGCAGTTCTGCAAAAGTTCAATATATGTAACACTGCTGCCTTCAAAGAAAGCTATGAATTTGTTGTTTAGAAGGAATCAAGGTCACAACACAGTGAGATATATTGATGGGTAACTCCCTTGCCCCTCCTGATCCAATAGAGTTACACTGAAAAGTAAAGGAACATCAGACTTTAGACCAGAAAGTGTAGTTCATATTCAGTGAGAAACACAGCTCTGCTACCATAAAAACCACACATCTCCCCCAAGCAAGAAGTGGGTGTTACTTTATATAGTTTACAAACCTCACTCAGTTCCATCCAAAATAAACCTTTTTTATTTAGTTAGACTTAATAGTCCCAGCTTATATTTAGTTGGGATTGATATACTTTAGCTTCAAATTCTTTCGTGATCATCAAGAGTCAAATTCTGCCTTTCAAATTCTGCACCTGGTCCTAGTGCAGATTGAGGAGAGTGAGGGGTTAAATTCCTCATTTTTGCTGCAGTCTTCTGGCTGCTTGTGTACGTTAAGTAAGTGGAGCATGAAACAGAGCAACCAAGAAAAGGAAGGAGAGAATGGGGGAGGAAGAAAAGTTTCCTAACCACCTACTAATCTGTCTGCTGTTAAATACAACACAGTCTAAATCTGGTGGGAAATTCCATTGCTGAATTCCAGATTTTACAATTATAAATGGTCATGTAATGCTCCATTCAAAGAGTCTATCAAACATCCATTTTGATCATGAGCACACACACAAAACAGTTCTTAATACCATACAGGGATGGTATTAAGGACAAAGGAAAGGAAGAAGAGATGAAGAGCAGACCAATTACTAGATCTCTGTAATAGCAGTGATTTTATAAAATAGAACTACTGAATGATCTTAAAGGCAACTTAAAGGCAACTACATGCTGGAAAAGAAGGTAGAAAGAAAACAAAAATGAAAAAGGGTTACCAGCAACTCCTGCCACTACCTCATCCCACACATCCTGACACCTCTGCTCAAATAGTCCCCATTTCCATGAAGAATGAGCAAAGTGCCTCAGACAAATGGCATGTCCTACCAGACCCTTAAATCTCAAATTAAAACCAGTAGTTCTTTTACAGAAATATGGAACACTTTATTCTTGCTATTATAATGCAAAGCTTTTTTGTGCATCTGCATATTTGTCGAGGGGAAGCAGAGGGGCAAATACTGATCTCTTCACTCTCATGTCCAGTGACAGGACTAGAGGAAATGGCATATAGCTGTGACAGGGGAAGTTTAGGTTCCAAATCAGGAGAAGCTTTTTCACCCAGAGGGTGGTTGGGCACTGGAACAGGCTCTCCAAGGGAAGCAGTCACAGCACCAGCCTGACAGACTTCAAGAACCATTTGGACAATGCTGTCCAGCATGGTGTCCTGTGCATTCTTGGGGTGTCCTGTGCAGGGCCAGGAGCTGGACTCTAGGATCCTGATGGGTCTCTTCCAACTCTGCATATTCTATGATTTTATGATGATTCTTTCAGGAGTGCAATTTGCTTCTATCTCAGCTTACAGAAGTATATGCACAGTGATGCTGTAGAAACTTGCCTGCTGTAGGCAACAAATTTCTCTGATGAAGGCATATTCACTTCTTTTTGTAGAGAGGTTTTCTGTTTCTTTTATTGAGATTAAGGTTATAAGTCTTATTGAGAGGAATGGAGTTTTAAATAAAATATGGTAACTGGAGCATTTTTACTGTTTCAGTTAGCAGAGACCTGACATCAATGAATGAACAGTGATTTCTGCAGTATCTTCTATCATGTCGTTTATCCACCTTCCATCTCCAGTTTGTCTGTTATGGAGCACTGTTACCCACTACATTCTGGATACATACCACAGACACTGGAAAGGTATTGTGATGTGCCTGAATGTCAAATTAATCAGAACCACCACAAAGAAGTGGGAGACAAGGAGTCAAAGACAGGAAGAACATTAAAAACTCTTCTCAAAATAATCTGTATACTATGGGTTCCCTCCTATCACACGCCAGAATGAAGCTTGAGCAATCCCCAGGCTGCTCCCATTCCAAACTCTTATCACACCAACATCCATATTTATCTGTTGTCAAAAGCCTGGGTGAATTCAGCCATGATATCAATGAATGGATAGGAACTGATGCAGTCTTTCCCTCTGAATATGATACAAAACTGTACCAGGCTAATTGGAGAAAACAATGGTCCTCCTAGTCCCTCAGTAAATTTAAGATTGCAAGGAGTTACATAACTTGCTATTTTTAATTTCAAGATAATTAAAATACTCCCCACAGCCTTACAGTTCCCAGTGTCTCCCATAGGAAAAATAAAATAACCTTCCTTCTTTTTAATTTTTAATTGTCAGTTGTTACACTACAGATATAGATCTAATACATCAAGTGGAATAAATAGGCCACCGTTAAGGACACAATTGAGGTTACCATCCCTGGGGTTGACCTGTACTGTAAAAAGCCTCACTGATAGTGACATTGTCCCACATCTACATGACACACTATGTTTGCTTATAAAGCGACTACTGATGCATAAGCAAACCATAAGGTTCACAGTGTGAAATGAATTTTTTTTTTTTTTTAAACAGATCACTTCTGGAATCCAAAGTTAGTCTTAGAAACAGGTAGAAAACAACATCATTAAAATTTTCCATATTGTCAAAATAAATGCAGTTGAAATTCAGGGAAATATACCAAGAGATTTTTAAATTTAGGAAAGCAATGAATGTAATGAAGTAAATAAACATATTTTTCTAACTAATTTTAAGAACAATTGCACAAATATGAAGAAAAATATGTCTTCAAGAATTTGAACTACTCATGCTGATGTCTTACAAGAAGAATGATAAGCCGAATATTTGGAGACTCTTCTAGTTTCATTTTAATTGTTCACGTTGTAAGCTTACATCTTATTCAAAATGTCATAGAAATATTGAATAAAGCTTGAGTCAGACCACTGAGGAACCCAATTTGAAATACCCCCATTTAACTCGTAAGCTAACGATAACTTCTCTCCAAGAGTGCTTTTTCATGGACTATATACTCACTTTATCTCAGTTTTGTAGACTGTATTTCTGTAGTTTAAAGATACATCTAAGACTATATTATTATAAGCAAAGATAGAGTGCTGCTTGAAAATATTAGTCTGCCAGAGAAAACAATTAGAGCAAATTAGCACAATTAGACAAAAAGGTGATATGCATATATTGCCTATTCGAAAAAAAATAAACAACTATTCTACTTTCTTACGTATTGATAATTCATCTTGGGTTTTCACCAGAAATCTAACTTTGGTTAAAATATTTGCGTTTTGTCTTCCCTCCCTCCTTTATTTCATGCTTTAGTTTCAACTACTTATACCTCTGGATTTTCCCTCATTCTCTCCTTTTTTGCCCAAAGTTAGTTGCTGGTGGAGTGTAAATTGGTTTAGCTCTTAGCATACATTTATCAAGATATCTCTGGTACTTCTAATTTGCGTAAAATCCTCCTTGATTTAATTTCTCAATAGCTTGTTAGATTTGGGATAATAAATAAATGGAATCTATTTGGAAAGAGATTATATGTCTTCTCCTTCCTCGATTGTAGTGCAGATTCAGATGCACCCTGCAAGAGGCCTTCTGCTGACTGCAAGCTGCCAAATAACAGCTGAACAACTACGAAGTGTCACAAAGATCTGACATGACTTAGGTCAGTGTAGTCATAGGGATCAATTATTTTTTCATTCAGTTCTCGTAGAGCAGTACAGTGGCCTTTCACTTCACATATGGCTTCCTACTCTTAAAAAATGAGCCTGTTTATGCAAGCCTACAGCACTTGTGTCGAGCTAAACTGTGATAATATATGGATTCATTAGGCAGTAAACTGAGCAGCTTCACAACAGGCATTGAAAAGTTCACATGATGCATGAGAAAGTTAGGTATCTCTAGAGTGAAATTACACTTGTAAAGAACAAATAATAAAAATACTGAGTATGTTAATATATTTCTGAAATAATAGTAGCAATTAAACCTTTTCATTAAGTCATCCGGAATCCATGATTTTCCAAAGGGATGTTACCGATACATACTCATTTTCAGGTTAATTAACTGTGTAAATCTAATATTGTAGTTTTCACGGCAATAAAAAATATTAAACTGCAATTTATAATATAATAATTAGAAAAAAATCACACAGCAGCAATAATTTTTTTTAAATGAATAATCAATTATAGGGGGAAAAAAAGACCAGATGGCCAAGTTATTCAAAGAAAGAGTATTAACTTAGAGGCCTTACTTTGGTGGCAATAAGATTACAGTTAAAATTAATAGTAATAATGCCATTTTTATCAAATAAACTTAACTGGCTGATCAGAAACAATTTTATTTTAAGTATTTTCTGTAAAATAATGTCAAGATATTTTTCCTATCTTGGAAGCATCCTCTTGTTAAAACCTAAGTCATTCCCACCAGCCTGTATTAGACCATATCTGATGGTCTCTACTGACACTAAACAAAAACTGCATTAAAGAACCAGTGAATTGTAGATACTACAGTAAAAATGACACATCCCTCACAAACCCTGTCTTTGATGAGTGTTCTCCATCTCAGTGGGCAGAATACTTTTACTTGTCTGTGCCCCTGTTATTCATAACAGATTGAAGCAGACTAGAAAAAAGTTCACTGCGACAAACGTAAAGAAGTTACTGTGGATCCAAAATACCTGTCAGCAGTTCCTCTGATGTATTTCCCTACGCTGGAGTAAACCCAGACTAATTTCTGTCTGAAGCCCCTGTCCTATAGTGGCAGAGTACCTTTAGATTCATCTCATGTAGTAGATCAAGTTTGATAAACTTGAATAATTACTGAATGACTGTAATAGTACATAAAGGGAAACGTGTGAAAATCCTTGCAGAATCAGGACTCAGGAGAAATTTACCTTTCTAGATGATAAATTTGGTAGCTACGAGGTACTTATTTAGAATTTAGAAGGGCATGATTTTAAATGCACCAGCTTTTAATCTCAAATTCTTCCTCTCCCAAATGGTTTCAAATATGGGAATTATTATTGACCCACTGTCCCCACTGCCAATGATTGCTGATTTTGTATCATTCTTCAATAACTAAGTTTACAGTCTTGGAAATAAAAGTCTATTTGAATTTTTGATTTGCTTTGAAGCAAAAGAACCAGAACAAGCATGAATTTCAACAATCTGAAAAACTGCAAACTATATCAGCTACAACAGCTAAGCAAAAAGTCATTGATTCCAATAGTGTAACATCAACTGAGAAAAAACATTCCTCTTCCAAAGTTCCTGTCTCTTATTAATATAAAGAAGTGGAAAAAGAAGAAGACTTGTTGTAGTCTTCTGAATATAAAGAAGTAGAAAAAGACTTCTGAATATTTAGTTTTTGTGTTTTACTACCATTATCTTGAATACAATATTGGCCTATCAAGTGCACTTATGCTAAATAAACCATTTCCTTTTAGTCTGTCTAAAGACAGCATATTAAATAGTATCATTTCAAATTACTAACTTACATTTAATATCCAGAGAACATTAAAATGGTAGGAAATCAGTAATTTTGACAGAAAATTTGAAATGTCTAGGAGAGCCTGAGTTTCACATCTAAGAATATGCCTTCGGGAATGTAGGTTGCTTTGAAGGTATTTCAGGTTCAAAGTCCTAGATGGAGAAACCCTGAATCAGCCAGCAGTCACATTTGGAAGTCTTGTCCATGAGATTCCTCCCCAATCTCAGGACACTGCTGTCCAGTAGCTGCTCAGAAGAGAGTGCTTTTCCCTCTGCTCTTTTCTCAAACACTTGCGATGATGTACTAGGACAGAAGAAAGCACAGACTGAGCAGATTCCTTCTTATGACAGTGTGAACTTAATATTTCAGAGACACTCCACGGCTAACATTTCCTTGGTTGCCAGATCTTAACTAATAGAGCCTTTAGGCTTCTGATAGACATCATGTCCTAAAATAAAAGGTGGTGTAAAAGAAAAAGAAATTAAAGCAATTAATATGACTAGATGCCTTAGAGCACCTTGAGAAAAAATGGAAATTTCTCACTAACAACCAATTGTATTAAACAAAAAATATCAAGTGGAAATCTTTGAAAACTAACAAAACTAAGGAAAATGTATGTCACAATTCATCTTTCTTTTCTGGTAGAAAGACAATAAAAGGATCTACATTTCATTTGTTTCCTCAACTTATTCGAGAAGCATTTAACACTCCCCCATCTCTACCCAGTTCTCTTAGCACAGGTGAGACCATCCAAAACAAGAAATGGGCCGTAGACAGTAGAACATTCCCATCTTATCTCAAGTTCTTCCTTTTGTTTGGGATGGATCAATTCACCTCTCAAGTGTTATTCCTGCTACATGTTATTCCTGCTACATTTTATGTCTTTCCTGTCTCCTGTAGGTCAAGCTCATAAAATAAAACAGAATTGTCATGATTGGATATCAGGCTCATATTTATGGCTGCCAAAGGTACATTGAATATATTTGTCTCAAGAGCCTAAGGTTCACCTGTAAATAGAAAGTGCACATCCTTAATAATGATTTTTTTTTCTCGAGACTTCCAGATATTTGCCAGCCTGGTCAGGGGTACTGTTTTGTGTATAAGGCGGCATTAGTGAAAGTCAAAAGGGCATATAGAAGTGATCTGTACAGTATCTATCTGTACACAGATGCAAAAAGTGAAGACAAATCTCCTACAGGGTTATTTCGTGTTACTTTCACCCACAACTAGTTTTGAATATTTTGGATGCTAAATATAATTTCTGAGTATCTCAAATTGACGAGACACATTTTCAATTCATATCAGAGGTTCATTTTTGAAACATAGCACAAGTAAAAGACTATATAGCCAAGTGGCATGATATCCTGTTATGCATTATACTGGTATTTACTTGACTGCAGAGGAATAGCAAGACAGAATTAAGCAAAGAGAAAACAGACTATAATGCAAAGAAAGACACATAAAGGATAAGAAAAACGTAAGTAAAGCTACGAATATCAGTAGTTTGTCTGCTTTTTCCATGTTTTTGAAATTAAAACCTTTTTCCCAAGATGAGATACTAGACCTGCATATTTTGGAATATCAAATCCAAAATTTTACATCTCTACAAAAATGAAGAAATGCTTCAGTGTACTTCTATCCCATGCAACATTTAAAGTATCTATTGTTAATGGTGTTTTCTCATAGTATGGGCATTGATAGTACTGCTTTTCACACATCAGCAGTGGACAGCACGCTCCTCTGGAGACACAGAGGTTTTTTTAAATATCCTCCACCTCCTGCAGAACTTGTAAACGTCTTTTGCTTTAGATATCATGAACACCCCCAAGATGGTTTATGAACCACTAGCCTGTATCAGGACTGAAAGTGTAGAAATGGAAAAGAAATCCTATGGAAGAGAGGTCACATAAAGAAAGATGGGAATAAAAGTTCTCTGAAAACACAGGTGCTTGGAGAAATAAACAAAAGGTCTGAGAAAGCACTAGGAAAGCTACCAAATTATTTGTTTGACATTAACTCACCTTCTGGTGATTCAGTTGAAGTAATTATATCTGGTAACTTCACCTCCATTGCTCTAGCTAAAAATGAAGTAGCTTTGCAGAGTGAAGTTTTCCTGAGTTGCAAAATAGCAGAGGAACCTGTGCTTGGGTGCATTATTAAGCATCCACTTGAATCAAGAAGGAAAAGATGGATAAAAGGACGGACAAAAATGTGCTATTGTACAAGTACAGATTTACTTTTAGAGGTATACTGTTACAATACTTCCAAAAAAAAAAAAAAAAAAAAGACAGGAGAAAGGAAAAGAAAATTTAATTGTCTTGCAATTATGCAACGTGGTTTGACAAGTCAGCAAAGTAAATTAAAGATTACTCTGGACATTATTTATTCTTTAAGGTCCTAAAACATGAATTCCAGCATTGCACTACCTATGTCCAATCAACATATCCCAAATACTTATACAAATTCTTATTTCCAGCTTCTTCAAGATATACACTATCATGAGAATATTAAGTGAAAAACTCTTTTCCTTTTTGTGTTTCGTCAGAAAATGTGATTTCTCTGATTTTTTTAATGAAGCTATATAAGTTATTGAAGACTGTCCAGCAAAAGGCTATAGAAATCTTGCTAGCTTGTGTGTGAGGGGCCAATTTAATTTTGATTTCTGTCTCGACACTGTCAGATGCATGTGGGGGAGGGATTGCACATATGGCACTTGCAGGAGGCAACTAGGAGAAAATGGGAGAAAGCCCTGTCTCTAGGGGGCTTTGCCCAGCAACCATTTCACACCTCACATGGGACAGGCAGTCAGCAGAGGAACACCAAGGCCCATGTACCCTCCAGAGAGGTTCTCCAATCAGATGGCGAAACGTATCCACCAATGGACTGCTGTGGAATGTTGGACTGGGCCAATTGTGTCCTGCCAGCAGAAGACTTCGGGAGAAGCCAGGAGGTATAAAAGTGACTGCATCACAAGCTGTTGGGACTCTTTGCCCTGGCTCTAGCCTGGTTTTGGTCTTTTTTTGCTCTGGTTCTAGCCTGCTTTTTGTCTTCTTTTTTTGCCCTGGCTATAGCCTGCTTTTTTTGCTTTGTTGCCCTGTCTCCAGCCTGCTTTTTAGCTCTTTTGCCCTCACTTTTGCCCTTGGTGGCCATTGCTTGCCCTTGCTCACTCGTCCTCCCTCTTGGCTGCGCACTTGGCTGACCTCCGAGCCTTGTGTGTAGTCTGTGTCCTGCCCTACCACCTCTTCTCCCTCACCTGCTCCAGCCGTTGCCTGCCCTGCTTCCCTGTGTTCCTGTCCAATGCCTTGCCTGCTGCATCCCTGCATTCCTGCCTGAGCCACCTGCTTCCAACCCTGCTTCACCGGTCCAGCCCATTGCTGTAATCCCTGCCTCAGCCCTTTCCAGGGTTCTGCACTTCCTGCNGCCTGCTGCATCCCTGCATTCCTGCCTGAGCCACCTGCTTCCAACCCTGCTTCACCGATCCAGCCCGTTGCTGTCATCCCTGCCTCAACCCTTTCCAGGGTTCTGCACTGCCTGCGTGAGCGCCCACGCACCTCATGTCTGGCCGCCCGTTGCCACGGGAGCTGTGCCTGTGGAGCTGTGCCCCTCTGAGAGCTGTGCAGGCTCTCCCTGGCAGGCAGCGTGCATGCACCCCTGCCGCTTGGACATTGATGGCACTCTGTCTCCCCTCTCTCTTCTCTCTTCTCTCTCCCTCTCTTCCCCCCAGCTTCTTTTTCAGTTTCCTTCCTCCTTTTCCTTCCTCCTTCTTTTCCATATAAATATGTTTTCTACTCTTCCTTAGTAGGGCAACGACCTTTTTGTTACCAGTAAACAGTCCTCAGATATAATATTTGTCTACTTTGGCTTAATTTTGTCCTAGACCATCTGTTTTAAAAGAACTCCCTGCATATTCCCATAGTGGAACGTGACAGTCGTGCAACATTAAATTTAAAAATTCAGTTCAAAAATTTTGAGAAGTTACCTACTTCTTTAAAAGTTGAGAAAAACGTTAATCTTTCTGTTGCTAAGCTTTTTTGTGATTAAGTAAAGGAGTTATATCAGAAGAAAGGAGAAGAGAGCTCATAAATCACATTTATGAAGTAGAAAAGTCCAATTGTAGCATGTGGAGTAAAAAACTTGTATATTTATCATTAATATTTTGCAAGAGCCTCTATAGGAATGAAGACTTTAAAAATAGGGGTTTTTTTAAAAATAAATTTTTGCTAAGATAGAATGCCAATTAAATTGAAAGCAGAGTAGTAAAGAAAAAGGCTATAGTGGACCCATGCTATATCTACATCAGTCCCCACCAGTGACCACATCACCACATACAGTCTTTGTTTAGTGACATTCAATGATGTGATTACACAATTATTAGATGTTCCAAGATATTAATTTTGATTACACATAATTTTTGATTGTTGAACTAAATTTCATAGTCACTATTTAGCTGAAATAAAACAAAAATCCAAAGCCAAAACACACAAACCTTAACATTTTCTCTTAATAAAGAAGTTAGGACCAAACGCTATGCTTGCTTCTTTTCCTAAACAAATATCCTTTATGACATGAGCTTGAACTACTTTATGACATGACTTGAACTACTGGGCAGTTTTCTTCTCCAGAAATATTTGAACATAACAAGACACTTGACTGAAAAAAAAATGCCTCTTGGAAATCTCCATGGGGAGATGGGTCCCTAATAGGTTGACAAATGTATGGAGTCCTAGTTTTATTGGGTTGTAAGACGAGTTGTCCACTAGGAAATTACAATGGAGTCCAACAGTTCTTTGATTTTATTCAGCTCTCTTCATACACTGAACCTCAAGCTACAGCAACAATCTGTATGGAGTCAGACAAGATTAGAAATTCCATCTAAAGGAACTTTATTATAAATATAGGGAAACTTAGATTATATACTTAATTAATGCAACAGTATTTCTATTATGCAATGAGAATAAATGTTTAGGCAGCTATCTTTGAAATTTTATCCTTGGTGTAGAGGATACACGAGCAAAGCTGTTATAAATAAAATTAAGGAGGTGGCTTTTGCATTGATGAGTGATAGCTGATTAGCTGGTGTCGATTATTGAGGTTGAGTAGTTGTGCAGCTGATTTACAGTTGTGGGGCAGGAAGATTGAGCTTTTTCCGGGTTTCCCAGTTTGCTGCTGCTACTGTTTGAATGTTCGTATTGAAATTAAGTATTGTGTCAATGTCTAATATAGACCTAGAAGTTTAAATGGTGTTGCAACACTATATTTTCTTTAATTAAACAATAGACTAAGTTGTGTTTCAGTGAAAGGGAGGGTCCAAGAGAGACTTTCCAGCAAGTTATATTTAGAAAGCTAGCTGTGGACCTCTCAGCAAGCTCCGTGGCAACGCTGAATTTTAATGAGGAGCTTTCCCTCCAAAAACTCTGATGACTTCATCCAGAGGAAGGATCAAAAGATTGACACCCCTAAGCGAACGAGCAATTGGACCAAGGACTTTACCAATGAAGGACCTCGAAACATCATCTCTAAATTTGAACTAATTAGACGGACTCTTACATGGACTCGACCAATCACTTCCCACTTCAGGGGAGGAACAGTCGGCAGTAATGGGAGGGGCCATGCAGGTATAAAACTCCATGTCACAGACTGGAGAGGTGTGTTCCGGCTAGGGATTAGCTGTAGCAACACCCAGCGCTGTGAGTACTTTACCTTGGGTTCATAGCTAGACTTAGCTTAAAGAGTGTCTAATTGCTGTAACCCGGACAAGTGATTTGAATAAGGGAATTCGGCCAGTTATGTTAATAAACTAAATTATTAAATTGAAATTGAGTGTGGCCTCATTCCTGACAAAAGCAATGCCAGTTCACAACACAAAATACTTAAATGTTTCATAATTTAATTTTTAGTTTCACTTGGCAGATTATTCTTCAGCTCTATAATTCCCTTTGATGTACTTAGGTAAACTTTATCTCAAACTACACTGAATTTGAAAGAAATAGCTAGGCCAAGAAGCAGCCATAAGAGGAGGCAGTGTTCAAGAATAAATTATCTCAAGGTCTAGGTTGTGCGAGACAGTGTGACATTTAACTGAACTGCCTCTTGAAAACAAAGGTAACATGAGAATCTGGAGTCACACACTGGAGCATGACACACAGTTGGATTCACTGCAATATCCCTCCATTCCAAAATATTGCAACAACTACCATTTTAATCAGTCCACATATACAGTGTATATTTAAATGTAGCATTACATAAAGTGTATATTTAAAAATAGCAACCTGGTCAGTGAAATAGGGATTTGGGCTGAAGTGTTTTCTTTTTGGATTTTTTGTTTTTCCTTTTTAAAGCAGGTCATAGGTCTTTCAGTAGTTCACAAGCTACTTGAGGGCTACATTGCTATCAGTATTAGTGTCTAGTCCCAGTATAGAGTACAGCACTGACTAACACACCTTGGTAAAACTTGCTTTTTATGTACACACACACACAGACACACAGACAAGTTCTCATTTTACAACTCCAAGCCAAACATCCAGATTCTACCACAGACCTCCAGCAACCTCTTCACCAACAACTCTGAAGACATTAATAGAAAAGTAGTATATTTACCTGAACTGGTACCAGGAATGCTAGTGCAAGGGTTTGCAAATGTTAAGTGAAGATCCTACAAGGCTCTCCTGAACCTCAGGGTGGCAGCGTGATAGGTATCTTTTGGGGGACCAGGGATGCTGCAGCCTTAACCTCCACAGTGGGTCTTGAACAACAGCGTCTGATTTCTCTTCCTTCAGAAGAAACAGGTTTTTTTTACATGCTGAAAAACACAGGAAAAAAACCAATGCATAATAAGTGAAGACAGATGAAGGATCACTCCAAATCTGCACTAGTGGTCTAAACCAACTAATTAGTGTAGACACAGCCCTCATGATGGCAATCAGCTTCCTCAGAAAGACAAGACACGCCACTGATCTGCCACACAGCCCTGTCTGACTTAATGTTTACCTCAGTCTAGATCACAGATCAGCAGTAATCCTATAATCAAAAAGGACACTAGAACATTGGTGTTTAGAAAGAAAAGGACCTTTCTGAGCTTGCTTTTCTTATTTCTAAAAAGGGATGGTTTTGATCTCTCACTGTTGCTGAGAAATACTTTAAAAGAGAAGATGTGTATATAAGCCAGTCTCTAAAACTGCTCCACAAATAAACAGCTTCCAATCTTCAAATTTTCTAATTTTCAACAGCATCTTGGCTGAGTTATCAATAATTAATACAGCAACTCATGCACACAGGCTCATGTAAAGTGTCAACCGTAGATGCCTTTTATCTTCTTCCTCAGCTTTCCTAGTCCAACCTAATTGTCTGTGCCTACAGGTCCTCAGCATACCTCCAGCTCCTCAGGATCCTAGTGGTGAGCTGGGTCATTTTGCAGACTTTTTGATTAAAATGTTCGTAATCAGCCATCACTCTCTCACTGCAAGGCAGCCCATTCATCTTTCTACATGTATGCAGCAGTAACTATCACAGTCTTCTTGCAGTAAAACCAAAGAAAACCACATAAATGTCAGAAGAAGAAAATCTCTGGTTTGCTGATAATTTATTTTTAAGTTTATTTATTTCCTTGTTGAATGAAAAATGCAGCTAAATTCCCTTTTTAAATCAAAGTAGGTCATGTTGCTTTCACAAGTATTTTGACAGGTAATCAAAGATAATTCCTTTGCAAGGAAAGATAAAACTTTATTAGATTGACAAGTCTCACTTCCTGCTGATTCAAATTTCTTTATGTTCAATAAAAGAACAAGATTTTTGGCCAATCTAGAAGTTTCAGCAACTTACAAAAAAAGTGCATCAGGATGCATTGGCAAAGTGACCAACCACTATCTTACAATATCTCTAAGAAAACTGCATATTCATACATTCATGCGTATGCTAGCAGTATTTTTCAAGACAAGAGCGTAGGAATACTCCTTACTAATGTAAACATAGCCAGAGTATGAGAGGAAACCCAGAGGATAAACAGCTGGGAGCTCTAGCAAATCATACAGTACTCTAATTCACAAAGATATGACTTTGCAAGTTTGTTTCTATTGGATTGTCCTTTAAGGAGAAGATGCAGAAGAATTGGTAACTTCAGTCTCTCTTTATTCTCCAAAGACAATAAACTCTTCATTCTTGGCTAAGTCTAAAAGAATTCCATTGCATCAAATAAAAAGCAATGCCTTACAAAAAGCCATTCCTGACACTAATGGAGAAATGAGGGGGCTGATATAACCTCCAATATATTCAGCATTACTGTAATGAAATAAAAAAAAATTGTAATCAAAGGATGAAATCGCTGTGTAAAGACTTTTTATTGTTTATTTATTTAGTTAGTTAGAGCCAGAAACACTCCTTCAGATGTCATGTCTATCTCCACATTGCCCTAAGATTTTCCTTGAAAGTCTGGCCAGTCAGCATGCCATTCACAGAAATTTTTTGGTACCCTAAACATTTTAATAGTTTCCTTTATTATCTCTTTATAATCTTCTTCTTTTGTTAAAATATCAGCAGCATTTTAAAACACACACACAAATAGTTCTACTATTTTTGTTTGATCTCTTGTGAAGATCAAACTGTGAGAGAGTAGGTTTAGATTAGATATTAGGTAGAAATTCTTCACTGAGGATGGCGAGGTACTGGAACAGGTTGCCCAGAGAAGGTATGGATGCCCCATCCTGGCAATATTTAAGGCCAGACTGGATGGAGCTCTGAGCAACCGGGTTTAGTGAAAAGTGTCCCTGCCTAAGGCACAGGGGCTGGAACTAGATGATCTTTAAGGTTTCTTCCAACCCAAACCATTCTATGTTTCTGTGTTTATATATAGTACTTTTTTAAGACCAGATAGTATTTGTACAAGTCTGCTGGAACCTACATACTAGGTGGTTAGTTCTTCCCACAACTGAGCAAGCATACATACAGTGGTGACACATCTTCCTTTCCCTTCTCACTACAACCATCCTGGTTAAAGTAAAGTCCACAAAAATAACAAGTAATATTTTCTTTAGCTATAGAAAACAAATAACCCTTTGACAAGTGGCTAAAGAGAAGAAATGTAACTTTGGATTTTCTAGCATCTCCAGAAACACACATTCAGCAATTCTCTCTCCTTCTATGGCAACATTCTCAAATGAATTTTTCCTGAATTCCCTTAACAATAACAATTTCAAATAGTGTGCTTTCCAGCATTGTCATCCACCTAAATTCCTCAGCATTCCCTGGAAGCATCCTATAATCAGTATTGTTTGTTAGCAGGACAAGTTATGTCATAAAAAAAAATTGTTTCCTCCTGTTTGCATGAGAAAGAGGGAATGAGAAATAAGGGGCAAAATTAATGCTTTTAACTTCATGAACATTAATCACTAATTACTTACACTGTCTACCATATTCAACACCATAATTTTTAAAGCTNCCTCTGTTCTCCTTCGAGTGTGTTTGTTCTCAGTTCGTGGTGCAGACCCAATACACACCTCAGAATTGCACTCAAAGAATCTCTCCTGCCTCTGGAACGCGCAGAGACTTTGTGTGTGAGCGGCTGCTTGCGCCCACCTGCGAGGGTGAGACTGTGTGCACGCGTGGATGCTAGTGGGGCACCGCCAAAGTGTCTCCATGAGAGACACTGTGGGAGAAATGCGGCATCGGTCCATCAACACCATGCACCACGTTAAAGCTAAACTTTATTTAATCACTTGAGAACTGCATAGCAGTATATTATTTAAAAATGTCTTTGTTACAGGCAAGGTTTAGAAGGTCTCTATCTGTTTTCTTCTGTTCAGCCAATAGAAGGAAAACAACAATAAATAATGCAATGTCAAGAGATTAAAAAATATTCTTAATTAGTTTGGTTTAGTCTTTCTTTTCATCAGCTTAAATTTTATTTGCCTATCTCCTCCTGAAGGGATCATACCCCTGCCTTTTCCTCGAAGTTTTTTTTTGGACTTCCACCTTTGGCTTACCTAAAGATAGACTGAAGTAAATCAACAGATGGGATAATTAAGAAATACACACCTCTTTTTTCTTTTATGGACCAGCCTCCACATTAGAGTTTATGTCTTGAAACTGTACCTTTATATTAATAGAAGTAGTACCACTAAAACTATTCATCTGCTGGAGAAACACCAAGATTTTTATTTTTTTCAAGGCCATGCAGTATAAAAAGAATCTGAACATTTAAAACAAATTGAAGCAGGAAATACCATATGGTGTGAAATGGTTGCCAAGTTCTCTTTCAGTTAGTGCACTCAAAGTGACAACTAAGTCTTTTACCGAGTGACAGAGAGAAATGTTTTTGTCAGCTGAGAATTCCTTTCAGGCCGATAACAAGACAAAGGTCTGAAGTGCAGATAAATCAACTTGTTCTCTTGTCTGAAAAGGTTCTGCTCCTATTTCACTCCAGTCATTAACTCCAACAGCACATCCTTCTGGTTTGCTCAGATGATGCTGTGGTTGCATGACCAAGAGTGTGCAGATCCACCACCGTGGGCTAGTCAATGCTGTCCTTTCTTTAGGCACAAGGTGCATGAGCTGTGCTCAACATATGATGCATCAAATAGACACAGTTCCATTATCCGTATTAAAACAAGATCATTCCTTTCCAGATCCTACCTGTAGGTATTTGCAACACTATTGTACTCTATTCTTAGAATGAAAAAACCAACAAAACAAAATAAAAATCCCAACTAAATTTTTAAAGCAGCCTCCATGCAAAACTTATTTGTATTCCTGCTTGCTGTTACTGACTGCTACATCGTAGTCATCTAGTCACATTTTATTCCTATTATAATCATTCAGTGCTATTAAAATGCTACTATTTTGTTGTCCCTCATCTTTTCCTGTTGAAATATGAAGATACCACTCAACACAAGTGGGAAGGCTGCATTTTGCTGTCAGGGAATAAATACACATTACATGGCACAGTATTTGTCTTATGTGAGACGTGGATAAAACCCTTATTGCAAGAGCTCCCACAGCATGCAACAGGCGTACGAAATAGTATGTCTGAAAACTGCAGTATTTGGACCTGTTGCTGGATCTCTGGCTTTCCTTCTGATGAAACAGCCCCAGTGCTGAGCCTTTCTGCAAATAAGTAGCTTTAAGAAAAGAAGAAAATGCAATAGTGTATGCACCTGAAAGGAACCAGGTATGCATGATTACTTTTAGAGTTTTTTTCCAGCAAAATTTTGTTCAACTCTTATTTTAGCTGAACACACTTTTCCATCCTTAGATAAAAGATAAGCATAATATATGACTCAATCAGGAAATGCCTATTGGAGTTTTCAGTGGATGTGAATGTAATAAAAGCACATACTGCCAGGTTCATCCCAAGCGAAAAAATCCCTCAACCAAAAAGGAACATGCTTGTGACTGTTATCAAGAATTGCTTTCATGGCACTGACTTTATTATCTATACCATATATCCAAATCTCAGTAACTGTGACTCTAGTGCTTGTGAACTAACTTCATCTTCTTAAGGGTGTTAAAACCTGGTTGCATTTTTAAAAAAGCCTTATGGCACTGATGAGCCGTTTCATTTTGCCATTATCCTTCAGTGTTCTGGAAAAATTATTTCCATTTAATAGACATTGAACAGCTCACCCTTCTTTGATGACTCATTAAGTTATTGCAACTCTGCACTCTTTTTTTTTAAAACTAGACTCCTGAAAAATTGTTTATAAAGATCTTTATCTCTCCCCAATTTAGATGCAAGTAAAAGACATTGCACATTTTTGTGTCACCTAATTTTCAAAAAACCCATTTTTCGAACAACCTAACAGATGTCTGTCTTTTCCCCTCTAATTACATTCCCTTAGCATCAGCAGCAAAGCTGTTTCTCTTTTTACACTCAGGGAAATAAATAACTGTAGACTCTAAGAAGTTACTATATGGTGACAAGATAAATGCTGACATATTAATGGAAATTACTGCAGATGTTTTTTATTTGTGCTTTAAATGGGTTACTGTTAATGACAGCAAAATTAAATGTTCATTTGGCCAAAGCAGAGAACATGTACATAGCTTTTGTGTTTTGTTGGGTTTTTTTTGTACAGTGATCAGCTGCTAGCCTGAAAGAGGAGAAATTGAGGTTTTAGACCTGGTTCCAGAAACCACGTTGCAAAATAAAATGGCATGGAGACGGACAGCATCAAAGTACCTTACTCATCCTCAGTATTCAACAGCCAGAAAGTTTTCAGAAGAGTGATCAGCTATTGCAGTCTTTGAAGCAACAAAATTATTAATGACTTCCAGTCTTTCAATTATTATGAAAATGGACTTTTCACTGTGTTTTGAAAATGCAGGGCACCAAACCCCATAAGCAACCTCTGCTTTCACTGTGGGACACGTGAGAAGAAATACCACATCTGAAGCATTTAAAACTCATTTTAAAGCCCTCATATCTCTTTCTTCCCAGACAGTAGTCCGATATTGCCTTTTACATGCTGATTCTTTCATCATCTTGCGTGTAAAATTTTAATTCATTTTCTCCCAAACCTGCTAGCATCCTGGTCTTACATATCCAAATATTTCTCTCAGCCCTTTACCCTTAGAGCAGGGCTTGGTCAGACCAAAGGTCCGCCTAACTCTGTGTATTGTAGCATGACACAAATAGCTGACAAAGGACAGGCAACATCAAAGGAAATAACATACAATACTTGCCACTAATTTCATTTCAGTCTCTCGGTATTTTTATGTTATAGAATCATAGAATAAGCTGGGTTGGAAGAGACCCATCAGGATCATAGAGTCCAACTCCTGGCCCCGCACAGGACATCCCAAGAATAACACCATGTACCTGACAGCATTGTTCAGATGTGTCTTGAACTCAGACAGGCTTGGTGCTGGGACCCCTTCGCTGGGCAGCCTGTTCCAGTGCCCAACCACCCTGTGGATGAAGAACCTTTTCCTGATATCCCACCTAAATCTTCTCTGACAGCTTCAGGCCATTCCCTCAGGTCCTGCCACTGGTCATAAGAAAGAAGAGATTGGTACCTGCCCCTTCACTTTCCCTCATAAGTGAGTTATAGACTGCAATGAGGTCTCCCTCAGTGTCCTCCAGGCTGAACAAGCCAAGTGACCTCAGCTTCTCCTCACTGAGAGTTCTCCTCTAGACCCTTCACCATACTTGTTGTCCTTCTCTGGATGCTCTAATAGCTTAATGTCTTTTTTGTATTGTGGCAGCCAAAACTGTCCCCAGGATGCCAGGTGAGGCCACTCCAGTGCAGAGCAGAGCAAGACAATCACCTTCCTTGCCTGGCTGGTAATGCTGTGCCTGAGGCACCCCAGGACACCACTGGCCCTCCTGGCTGCCACGGCACTGCTGACTCATATTCAACTTTCTGTCAACCAGGACTTCCACGTCCCTTTCCACAGTGCTGTTCTCCAGCCTCTTGTTCCCCAGTCTATACACACAACCACGGTTGCCCCATCCCAGGCGCAGAATCCAGCACTTCCCCTTGTTGAATTTCATATGGTTGGTGGTTGCCCATCTCTCTAATTTACTGGGGTCTCTCTGCAGGTCCTCTCTGCCCTTGAGGGAGTTGACAGCTCCTTCCAGTTAAGTGTCATCAGAAAACTTAGTATTCTTTCGAGTCCTGTGTCCAGGTCATTAATGAAGATGCTGAAAAGAACCGGGCTGAGGATGGAGCCCTGTGGAACTCCACTAGTGACAGGTCACCAGTCTGATGTCACCCCATTCACTATAACCCTTTGTGCCTGACCCATGAGCCAGTTGCTCACCTACCACAGGCTGTGTTTATCCAGGTGTGGGCTGGACATTTTGTCCAGGAGGATACTGTGTGAGACAACATTGAAAACTTCCCTGAAGTCCAAAGAGATTACATCAACTAGCTTTTCTAGATCAACTGAGTTACCCTGTTATAGAAGGAAACCAGGTTCAACAAGCAGGACTTCCCCCTCATGAAGCTGGACTGGCTTTGATCAATGACTGCGTTGTTCGCCAGGTGTTTTTCAATACCTCCCAGAATAATCTTTTCCATTATTTTACTGGGCACTGAAGTGAGACTGACAGGTCTGTAGTTTCCAGGGTCCTCCTTCTTACTCTTCTTGAAAACTGGGACAGCACTATTAATGCATTAAGGGAAATCAGGCTACTTCTAATCCTTTCAAGACATCGTAGGTACAGTGGAGATGCTGAACATGAAATTGGTGAAGAGATAAGAAAGGAGATGACTTCTGATGTTTTTTTGTGAATTAATGCATGCCCATGCTATTCTGCTCCTTTCCCCCTAACATACAGCGGCAAAAGTGCTGCCATCTATGGGACTTAAAGTAACTGCATTCTCTTTCCTGTCGGCTTCATCACTCTTCTTTCCAAGCGTACATTTTCCTTCTCAAAGAGACAATGAACAGCACTGAAGATAGCATGTGATGAATGGAATGATAGCAAAAAACTGGGGTTATGACACCGATCTTACTGCTTCTAATATTCTCATTGTTGTCATCATTCATCTTTCTTCCTTTAGAATGTTTTTCTTCTCTGTTTACTGATTTCTTCAGTGATCAAGCACTTCAAGTCCAGTACATTTACCCATTAATTTCCATGTTGTACTCAGTGTATTTTAGAAAGGAACAAATCTAGGGACATGTGAAGGTTTGTTTAGTTACAACTCCATTTCCTCCATGTAACTTTTTTGTACACGCATCAGTTTTATTTTTAATAGTGAAGACAATGAACAGTAAATTCAGCACAGGCTTGGACCCTCTCACAAGTCTTTACTCACCTTTGTTGCAGCTAGGAAGTGTTCATTGTCTAAACTGCTGATAAATAGTAGGAAGACTCCTATAGGCTCCCCGTTGCTTAGGAATATCATAGGTAAGTTCTCGTTTTCCACACATACAGGACATTCTCATAATGGAATTTGTTCTTCATCTGAAATAAATTTCAGTTGTACTCTTACCTTCAGATTAGAGGGGAAAGGCTACCAGGAAGTCATTCCTGTGCATGAAAAATATTTTCATAATTTGTTTTTGAATACAAGGAGGAAAATACTACTAAATAAGGCCTTCGGAAATAAGAAAAAGTTCAATCATTTTCAGTAGCACTGTTGAAAAAAATTCCTTCTAGCTCCACCTTAAAATTCTTCTTCAAAAATTTTGATTGTAAAGGAGTCAGTTCAGAGTAGTCAGACAATAGGCTAAGTCTACAACTTTTCACCTAACCATTTTAATGTCATGCTGTTGGTTAATTTGTCTGTTGTTTCATCCTCTGGAAAGGAGTAGCACTTCTGTGTTTTGGTCTGCTCAGTAACTAATATTTCAAGGTTAGAGAGGGCGATCTGCCAAGAAGTATCATGAAATAGCTTATTTGTTTCTATAAGAACATTAACAAAATGATGTTTTTAAGGGAAAAGAAAAAACATCCAGTCAGGATGGCCATGTTTAAAAAAAAAACAACAAAAAAACCCCAAGGAAAAAAAGTGAAAATAATATTCCAGATGGTTTTCATAGGAACTTGTCGAGCTTTTCATTTCTTTTACCAGCTTTCCAGCAAAGATCAACACAAAATAAGTGGTAAAATATGAAATATACCTATTACCAAATGCTGTGTAGAAATTCTAACACCAAATGAACATTCCGTTACTTAAAAAAAACCAAACAAAACCAACCCTACAGACTATACAACAGTTAAGTTCTGTTTGCAAGACTGACAGAACAAAATAGCCAGGTAATGAAACGGCAAATTTCTCCCTACCATTTTTTTCGCTCTTGACTTCTTCTCTGGCTGTAAAAATGTAAGAATGGAAACTGCAAGACCCTTCACTTTACATGGCTGACACCTCTCACTTAATTGTGGGGAGTCTTCTCAGCAGAATAGAAGGAGATACTACATATGAGTATGAAGGAAAAGCAACATAAAAATATTCACACTCCAATTTAAGAAAAGCAAACCTACTTCAAAAAACATAATTTTCCCTCTGTAAAATGTTTCTTTAGACAAAAAAAACCCAAACCAAAACAAAACAAGAACCACAATCTCAAACAAAACAAGGATTTCCCAACTGACTTGGTCTGTTGATACTTTTTCACTTTTCATGGTACTGCATTTATGTGATGTTCCTGAAGAGGAAGAATAAGGACTTTAACAATTAGCATTAGAAGAAATATAGTCCACATATACATTTGCGCGTCTTCTGAGGCCTATTCCTTCTTCTTGTATGTTGTATTCAGTTGTGTTTCCAACAGTATTCCTGTTTCTGGGTATTCCTCAGGAGGACAATATCACAGTCGGTGATTATTATGGACATATTGGACCAACTAGATACCTAAAAAAGCACCCTGATAATGCAATGAAGAGACAGGGACAGATGCAACTATTAAAGTGAAAGAGCAAATATCTATTGCCCAACTTCTATATTAGAAACTTTCTTAGTAATCTGTAGAGACGGACTTGAAGGAATGAAGAAGTCCTCACATCCTCATCTGAACTTCATTTTTTAAAATGCTTAGACTAAGCATCAGGAGGCATAAAAGATGTATCATGTTTTTCTTTTTCTGCTTAATATCTGAAGGACAGAGACCAGCAGTGCCCATTCAGTATGCTGTAGCTAAATTACACTTACTTGAAACAAGGCAGCAATTCAAAAAGCCAACAGCAAATTCTCACCTCCATGGACATCAGCAGAGAAATATTTTCATTTACAGTTTTCAGCTACTCTTATTGAAAAGATTATTAAATAAATATAAGAAGGGAATCAGTGCCCAAGTGTGCTGAATTGTATATTCACCATAACTAAATGTGCTAAATGTTTCATGAAGGATATAAATAATTAGTAACATACACATACATTTAAAAAGTTTCTTTTGCTCAGGCATGCATATATCTAGCATCTGAGTTTGTCATGACACAATGTGCTCTCTTTGCTATTTCCCTTCCTTAGCCCTTTATGTGGCTAACCAGGGGACCATGTTCTTTTCCTGTGCCTGTCAAAGAAGCAGTGGTCCATCATTTCCTGTATCCTCTGTATCCTCTTCAATTCCTTCAACTATAGCATGGAGCAGTTGATGTTCACTAACTGCTCACTGGGACTTGTACGTGGGGGAACACAATATAATCCATTCATTCACATCACTGTTAATGTCATTCTTGCATAGGCATAACACCATACACTTATTTCCCAAGCTCTCTTCATTTGCCTGCTCACAATCAGTCTCTAAGGCATTGTTAATCACATCAGGCCTGAATTGAGAAAATATAAGGAAATTCTTCTGATTATAAAAGAGATATGTATGTATCTATGCATACACATAGATACTCATAGAATTGGTATTACAAAATTCACTACCACATAGCATGCAGATATCTTGGCCGAAAGTATATTTTAAGGACTCAGATAAAAGAGACTTGTACACATGAAAATATTAGAGGTATGCTTTAGCACAAGTGCATGCACTAAAAATAGGGAATCTATTATGTGTTTAGTCTAGTGATCTTTATATTCAGCCTGCAATACAAAAACTAACTAAACTGCATAAACATCTTCAAACATATTAAAGACTCTAAGAAATCTGCATATTTACCATAATTTACTAATTTACTTAGCATGAGTTACTATCACCTTGATCTAGCAATGATAGTTTTAAAGATAAAAGGACCCTTCTTGAATATTCTGTTTCAATTTGTTTTATTTCGCTTTGAATTTAGCTATTCCAGAAATTGCACTTGAAAAGAACTATTAGAGTTCTAATAAACTAGGGTTAAGAAAGGGACCCCCAAAGTGATGAATTTAATGGAAAGTTCTCAAAATGAAAAAAAAATTAAATGCTATTTTTCCTTTTGTTCCTTAGTGTCATGACAGTCAGGATATACTCTGACTAAAAGACAAATAAGGAAATGGTATACAAAGGATGTATGATTGTTATATAGAACGCTCCCCCCCCCCCATTTATTTTCCTTGCCTACAGCTGAAATAAGTTGCTCTTCATCAGTTAGACTACTCTAAGAGAACACCTGAGATCCTGTAAGCAGTAAGAAATATTTCACGTGCAGGGAAAAAATTTAACCCATCCCCGTCCTGAATGCAAAATATTTATTATGTCTACAGAGACCATGATTAGAAAGGTCTCAGTGAAGTATCATTCTATAAATGAAATTTGATACGGATACCCATAGAGTTTGTAGGTCAGTTACTTCTTATATATTTCCAGCCACAGAAGATGGTTGGAGATATTGTTCATTCTATCAGGTGACAAAAGTGAAGTGAATGAACTGTGACCAGTTATATAACCACTCTCACATTTGGAAAAAAATATAAATCCCTAATTTCTTTTTCTACCTGAACTCAAACAAAAAACCAGTCATGAAGGTTACACTGGAACACAGAATGCAATCACTACTTACCTGTCTGTATGCAACAAGATATTAAACATCAAAATGTTTAATGTTGGACAGGTTAGAATTCTTCAAAAGTTTTTTACCTTAGCTTGTAGATCTAAAAATCATAGCTCATGGCTGGATCATTTTACAATTTTAAATCATGAGAGAATGAAAAATAGTTTCAAAACAAAAAAGCATGGGGGAAGTGAACAGATGGATAAAACACCCCTATAAAAGGATCTGAAAGAACAGTCTAAATAAAGAAACATAGTCAGTGAAAAACCTTTGGATGTACAGTGCCATCAGTTCCGTTATTAAAAAAGATAATGAAGACTAATACCAAAATTTTTACCTCCTGTAGTGTAAAAATAAGTTTTCAATGTGCAGAAAAGCAATAGTAAGCTGCACTAAAATAGCCATTCCACATAAAGAGTGCTAAGAGTCAAGGTGTGGGGAGTGGGTGTGGGGGAAGACCACCAGTGATTTGTTTTGATTTTAATAAAGTACCTAATTTCTTACCAATGTCAGGTTGGTGTCTTTGCCTCATGAACAGGCTCAGTGCATTGAAAAGGTCATGGAGTTTGCTCATGCCTTAGGGGAAGCCATTTCACATTTGAAGGACATTTGTGAAGATCAGAGGCAAACAACAAAGTATGTCTATTTCTAGTCAGTCAGAATGTATCATAAGCAAACAGCAAAATTTCATATGAAGACGCTGAGCATGGGAAAAATCAAGGACGGGCATGTGTAACTAGAGATAAGCATCCAATTACCAAATTTCTAGCTTTCATCAATGTCTCACAGTGCAATGTCCCCAAAATATTTCTTTCTCCCCAACTCAAGAAATGTCCAATTTATCACAAAAAAGGTGCAATGACAGAGATAGTTTTAAAATGTGGCCAACAGTGTCTGTGATTTTATCTATCCCCTGGGGGATTTTTCCTTATTCAACTTAATCCATTCCTCCTTGATCCACGACAAGTGATCTGGGACCAATTTGAAGCAAACCCTCAGCCATTATTGGCACAAAATAATTTAACACCATGGATGGAGCATCTTATTTACACCAGGGTGTCCACCCTGAGGCCTGGACATCCACATAATGCAAATCAGACTCTAACCTTAGCATCATCACACAACTCCTGGCTTCCAGAAATGCCAAACAGTAGCACATCACAAAGAGACTCAGAGAGTACATCCCAATCAGTAATATATGACAATAGAAATGAGACTGTCAGAAACTTTAGAAGTCTTGATATTAATTCAAAAAAGATGTCAACATCTTTTGCATTCATAGAATGCTTTCTTCAAACCTTCTGAGAAATAAGTTAGTGAAAGCCAGTGAAAGAATTTTATATTGTTTATTTTTCTGTAAAATATGCCTTAAAATACAGAAAAGCTGTCAGCTGAATATGTTTCAGATTACAAACAGCTACTACAGAAAAACAACGTCTCCCTCACTCCACAAACAAGTATCTTCATGTATCTGATTTTAATTCTCTTTCATGTTTTCTGAGATTTTTGAAGATAAGGAGAAACCTACTAATGTACAATTATGTCCATATCTATCTACGAAATATGCCACACACATTAAAGAAAGGTATTTAGTCTGCATGTGGTAAAAAATTTTGCCTCTGCTTTGTAGACAGTTGTGCTTCAGCACTAGTGCTCTGACACATTTCATCTATTCGAATTCTTGCATATGCACTTGCATGTGCACTTCTATCTTATTCATTGTCTTCAGGGGACAAAAAACCTCCTCAAACTTTCACAAATTAATCAGGTCTTTTGAGTAACTTCAAAGACTTTTGATCTTACAAGCTTCTTTGGTTTTATGGGATAAATTCCAGGATCATTTAATCTGAACAAGTTTCTAAAAACACCTGAAAAATGGGGTGCTGGGTGGAGCACAAAGTTCCATATTGAAATTTCCTACATTATTCTGGGTACGCAGCATATACATAGTCATTTAAAAATACTGTTTATTTATGATATCTTATTGACACCATTATCTTGTAGGTTTTTCCTCCTAATTATGAGAAAGAGTAACTCCACCTTTTTCCAGGACAATGCCTTTGAAGCATGGAGGGAGTTACACTTTTCCCTGTAATTAGCATTCTAATTGCAGCAAATGCAATTTGAATGAGTTATGTGGCCTGACATCCTGTCTCCTGATAGCATCAGATGATCTCAAAGAGAAAAAAAAACCAGATACATACTGGAAGAAATTAAGGTAATTCTCTATCTGAGAATTTTTAATAGATTGAAATATATTCTTGAGTGATCTCTTGAAGCCCCTAGAAAAATACAAATGTATCTTGAATACAATTTTTTTTAAATGGACCCAAAAGTTAGGCTTCTGATATCTGCCTTCTTCTTTCCTCCTTTGGAACTCAAGACTTGTTTCAGCTCTCTATCATATGAACAGAACAATTAATAAAGAAACTGTGACAAGATATATGTTCACTGTACAAGAGAAACCATGACTCATCTGAAAACAGCTGTATAGGTTTTCCATTTATCTTTCAGGTGTGTTAAAATACCTAGTTCTTGAGGAATGGAAGTCAATCAGATTGCATAGGGAAATTTGTGGCCTGAAGCAGCCCTTGTATTTCAAGGACAAACATTAATATTATAAGAAAAATTTGCCTTTTGTTTAAGATCCTGAACAACAGAAAAAAAAAAACCAGAAGCAGCAAAACTTACTAAGACAAATTTTCCCTATGAATAGTTGTATCAGTTTTTAAGAATACAGAATCTCCCTCAGCTTCATGGATACAGAGACAAATACTGATTTAAACTTCCACAGTACATACGCTCTAATACATATCTTTTGCGTTATTCTTGAAAAGGGCTGAAATCTGTTTGTGTTCTTCTGATATCCATTCCAGTGCTACTCATCCCACAGAAATTTGTAAAGATAATACAGACTTGATTTTCTACTAAATTAGTTGCAATGTAATGTGCCATTAATTCATGACCAGACTCCTTAGAGCCTGGAGCTGCATTTCTGAAACTAAAGAATTTTCACTGCCCATTGGCTTCACAGATCTGCCATATATTGTCTTTATTATCTATTCATAATCCATGAAGTTAACTTTTACCAGTACTACATTTTCTATCCCATGCTTCTATGTTCTGATTTATATTCACGAACTTTTTATCCTCCCTCTCAAGTCAGCATAACCAGTTCTGGTAAATATTCCCCCTATGCATACTTTTTCCATGCTCTTCACTTTTTAGTGTGAAAGGAGTTGATCAATAGTTAACTCATGTAAGCACAAGTTAACTGTTAAGAGTCAACAAATATTAATCACAAGCCTAAGAAGCAGGATATGCCTTAGCCTTGTCAAGATCAGAGAAACAGAATGCACCTTGTCAAGATAAGAAGAACAGAACCTGTTGAAACCAGCACAGAAACCGCCAAATCAGCCAACGAAGGACTGCGCATGCTTCAGAAAGAAAGGTGAAAAGTGCATTGTGAGGAAGACCATTAGCCTTCATCAGAAAGACCCCTGAGGAAGATGCGGACCCTTCCTCAATGAGACTACCAGGGTACACACCACCTGTGTGTTACATATGCTAATTATATTAATGACTTCTGAGAAGTAATTTGTATAACCACTCCTATCCCAAGGAAAGTGATGAATATTCATTAATTGTAACCATACAGTGTGCTGAGTAAGACTGCTGGGTGTGAGTGTTAGGAGGAGCGATCCCTCACACACCCGGCGCCGAATAAAGCAAATGCCTGCCTCTCTGTCTCTGAAGTGTCTCTAGGCTCGGTTTGGAGCCATTCAAGTGATATCTAAAGTCCCCAAAACAACCCATGACAAGGCATTTCTTTTGTAGCATTATCTCTTCTGAAGTTTCATGCCTGTTACAGAGATAACTTGCCAAAACAAATAAAGCAAATTATGTTCAGTACACCCGTGTTGTTTGCCTGTAGTGACAGCATAAGTCCTCATCTTTAAGCAGTTCTGGACAAGAATGGATGCCAAGAACCAAAGCTGTTTCTTTTCTGCATCTTTTTTTGTAAAACAGAATCTAATTTCTTTTTTCTGTCCTCCCAGGCTATTTTCACAACTACAGTAACTGAAAACCCCAGGGTTTTTAGAACCACTTCCCTGACTCCCTGCCTTCCCCAAACCATTACAACAGCCAGGGAACTGAAACACTGCCCTGATTTTTGGAGCTGTCAGCAGGCTACAATTGAATGAGAAATTATAATTGTACAACTGGTTTGTAAATTAAGCTGTGCTACTTATCACAAACACAGCTTCAGAAACCAGTATGTAATAAAATTACTACTGAGATCAGAAAATAAATCATGTACTTGTTATTTTTTAATTTTATTTTCCACCTTCAAAAATAGTCACATATCCTTTTACCCATCATTCTTTTGATTTTCTTTTTCATTTAAACTATTATCAACTATATGTTCTTCCTTGTTTTCCTTTCTTTTGTTCTCTCTCTCGTCTTTAGCAGTTCTTAATGTAGGTTTCCTTAATCTATGTTAATGTTATGTCAGCCTGAAACCACAGTATTCCCATCAGTCACTCTCTTGACAAAGCCCAAGCATCCCATTTCGTGCCTTGCTTTTTCCTCCTACTGTTTTTTCCATGACATGCCTGAAAGTTGCTGTCTCAGTAGTAACTTTAGAAAACTGCTGCTTCTCACAGGCCATAAACATATCTCCTTCCAGAGGACAGGACAATGAAAAAGATGATGAGTGAGGGTCTGCATTCTCCTTGTGACTTAAAATTTAAAATGTAATACTTGTAAACTAATTATGCAATTTAGTTCACAAAATTGATACACAGTTGACAAGATAAAGAGATTAGAAGAAAGTATTTTTTAAGTTTCTCCTAGTGTCCTTTTGCTGTTAAAGAAGAGTTGGCATTTGGTCATTTCATGCTACTGCTGTGTTCACCAGTATGTGCCAGTAAAGCTCTTTAGTGTCATACTGTCATTGTGTTTGGTGAGTTATCTCAGTATTGGAAAGGACACATTCATTCTTCCCCTTCGTACTTGTCATGCTGATTAAAGCACACAAACTGCAGCAGAGAAGGCAATTTCAGGTTTTTTCATTACAATGATTTAAAGCATTTGTTTCTGCCAGGTGCATGATGAGGGAGTTTATTTCTTATTTTTACAGACAGAAAACAGTTTATAGCCTAAACCCCACCAATTAACAGAGAAAATCAAGACCATTTATTGTATATATTCAGTTGTTCTGCTGACTGATACCTCTGAGATATTTTAGAGGCTCTGCTCATTTTATTATATGGAAAATAAGGGACTTAATTATAATTTTAAGTGAGATGTGATTATAAAATATCAATCTCACAACAGGTACTAAATAGAAAGATTACATAAGACAAGATTCTAGCTACATTTTTTGCAGGGCTTGAGGAGAAGAGGTCATCTGGAAAAACACAGCAAAAATTATTTCCTTGAATGTTAATGTAAGGATTTGTATTGTACCAAGGAATGACAGCAGTTTAAGGAAATACGATGGCAGCAATTTTTAGCTCTCTGAATATTAATAGCCTTATTTTCAAGTCTTTGTCACTACCACATTATGTAATTGTGAAAGCAGACTCTACCACATCAAACAGGCATATGTTCTCTTCACTGGAAAAGCAAATCCCAGGCATGTATACTGACAGAGCTGGGAATAATGTGTGTTTAATGAGGGCAGGAAAGAGAAAGGGAAGTCCATTTTTTCAGCTGTACCATTTGAGTTGCACAAAATTCTTTGTGAGCATCCCTTTCACTAAAGAGCCTTCTCAGACCTTTGAATGTGCTCTGGCACACATTTAAATTGCAATTTAGACTGCAGTTAAGCAACAGCACTAATTTGCCAAGACAGAGAATAGATGTCACCAGTAGATCGTTTCCTGCTATCCTTTCAGTAAAAGCACTTGACATCAAATCAGGGCACAGCCACTTTGCTGGGGCTGCTCTACAATGAACTTTCTAGAGTGGTGCCAATATAATGCTGCAGAAGACATTAAGTCAAATAAAAATATGACAGACATATTTCACATTCTCTGGTCTGCAGTATTTGCAACTTATTAAACCAAGACTGCAGGAAAATACCTAAAGACACATAAAGCAAAAAGGAAGGAAAGGTAATTAAGCTTTTCATTTGGATTTTTGCTTGTTTGTTGAGGTTTTTTTCTTGATTTTGTTGCTGTTGCTCTATTTTTGGGGGGGTTGTATATTTTTTGCTTTAAAATATTCTAAAATGGGTGTTAATCTGAGTTTCTATCCCTCATATTAACTGCTAATGTGTCTACTTTTTCTTCTACAGATTCAGCATTATTCATGATCCAAGATTTCATAGCCTTTTACTGCCATGCATTTAATGGAGAAGGAAAAGCTTTCAGAGGCCCCAGAAGAAACAAAATTTTCAAATCATGTGGCCAGAAAATGCTGTTTGTAACTTAAATAAAGAATAGTCTTCAATATTTTGGGAAAGAGGAATCTACACTGTTCAGAGCATCAAACTCATAAACCACTGACCAGGTTACTATGGGCTGTTTCACACTGATGGTATTCAATTTCCAAAACTTTTGTTTTCATTCAGGCTAAAATACTACAGAAAGACAACAACTAGAAAATTAAGTAAACAGGGAATAAATGGCTCAGCTGGCCTGAGGTTCCAGTCAAGAGAGGCACACCCACTTTCTTACACTGGTAGAGCATCATTCAGTTTTACCTGTTTATCACTGACAGCTTCTGCCAAGAATGTTGTTTTAAGTACAGAAGCAAAGCCTGACCAATTAGTAAATGCAGAATCAAAAGAAGCCTGAGAAGATATTTACATGCTCTAAAACTGCCATGGGGAGACTCCTGTATGGTCTAAATTTCTTGGAGTAAATCTTGACCTGATTCTTACAGACAAAAATGGGTAAGTTCCTCTGCAGCTACAAAGATTTACCAGTTAGGACCCAGTGTAAAACTGGGAATTTGAGTTCACAGCATCCTGTCTTCTTTGCTTACCATGGAAAATCTGAAAGTAACTAGTCTTAGTCAAACTGAAAAAGATTTACTTATATCATGACTCTTTATCAAACAGAATAAAGAGGTAGGCCTTTTTCTAGAAGACAGTTCTCTTCCAGTTTCCCCATTTCTTATAGAAAAGGAATTATGCTGGAAAATATTTGCAACTATCTGCATGCCATAGAAAGATTTCTGAACTAGTAGTTTCAGCACAACTGAAGAGGGCTATCCAAACACCTGTCTCTCATATGCATGCTTTAAGAAAAATTATAGCCAGGGATATTTGCTATCTACTCAAATTTACTTATATTTCTCCCTTTGTATGAAAAACAGTGAGACTCCTTCATGTTTGCTTGCAGGATTTCTTAGACAACTGTTTTCTTAGGAAAGTGTGTCCAACACAGAATCCAAATACATATTTGGCAACATGTTGTTGGTCAGTTATTTAATAACTGTAGTATCCAAAAGGAAGTGCCAGGGTTGTAGCATCCTGGATATCAGGCTTAATATGAATAGATGAGAAAATCCTTCCTCAAAAGCTGGATCTGCAAATTAATTTCAAAACACTAACATACCCCAGTATATAATGATAAAAATACAAAGGCAACCTAACATGCCAGGTAAACAAAAATAAAAATGTTCTTTGGAGATAGAGAAAGCAATCTGTTAGTTCTGTATAATGGCTATTTCTATTAATAGTACAATTCCTTTTCTTTTGTTTTGAGCACCTCGAAACCAGGTTTTGTTCCCACTGGTAAAAGAAAGATGAAAATGATAGTAAGTAACAATAGTATAGGTGTGGTACTCATGTCTTTCAAGTGACTGGGAGAAGAAGGGGAAAGAATCAGTTTGGAGAGAGCCGGAGAAAACACGGTCATTCAAGTGGTGAAATTCAGGTGACAATTATTGCTGCTCACCCTTTCCTGCTCATACATAGAGGCCAACATATATTGGCATACGTAAGTATAAAAATCTCCAGCAAAGTTAAAGGAGAGGGATGTTGAGAAGTTCGTAGACAAACAACAGTATCGGCAGAGGTTGGTTGATTTAATCTTAAAAATAGCCTTGTTCACAGAAACAAGACAAGCAGAAAACATATCAATCCTTATTTAAGTATTAAAGCCTGAGTAAAAGAACTTAAAAATTATGTCCTCAGCCAGAGAGGAAAGTGGGGCAGAGCATCCAGTAAAATGTTATGACTAGCTAATATGCGTTGGAGAGTGTAACATAATGTATTAGTCAAAACCAGCCTTGCTTCTAGTTTTCCTTTTCTCTGAATTTTAAAAGATACTTATAGAAACACATGGAAAATGCCGGGGGTTTGTGTTTGGTTTTGGTTGGTTGGTTAGTTGGTTGGTTTTTTTGGTACAAAATCTTAACTTGTTAGAACAAGTTCAAACATGTCCTTCTAATAATTTTGCTACTGTACAACTTCCTAGAACTCTAACACCATATTTCCTGAAGAAACGAAAAGGCATCCAGAAACTCCCATTCATTGCAGTGAATAGAGTATGAGAACATACAGACACAGTAACAAAAGATGTATTGGTACAATGCACCACATAATACATCCATATTAATTAGAACTGAAGTGTATTTACAATGTTCGATCAATTACTTCGTAATTAAAATTGCTCATTTAACTAGAAGCAAGAATTAAATGCCTCGATTGCTCAATTATGAAACAGAAGGGAAAAGACTAATACATTCATTACTTACAAGCAATCCAAGACAATAAATTTTATCTGCAGGGCTCTTAAGAGGTACGTGCATACATGTAACCAATGCAATTAAAATACTCAGATTAATTATGTATGTCTGAGCTTGTAGCCATTCTTCTACCCACATCCATACTTAGGCTGCATTTCTGCACAGGGAATGCAGTAGTTTAGCTGCTGTCACTTTTTTTCATGTCATTACATAGCTTTTTCACGTAAGTGCTTCAGTGTCATAGACATTTATATAGACTTCCATTTAATTACAGGGACAGAAATAATTTACATAACAAGCCCAAAGTCTGGTTCAGACCCTGTGGGCCTTTGAGACAAGAGGAAGTGGAGACATCTCAAACAGTGAGATGACAGCTCTTGGGAATTGTCATTCCAATCTAAGTTTAATATTGATTGGAAGAAGTGGAAACAACCACACTTGTTTCTAAACCACTGAAAACACATACTAAAAGTACAGTGCATGAGAGTGCATCAGTGGTTTAAGGTAAACTAAGGAGAGTGTGAGCCCATTGCTTAGTGGGGCAAGAGACCCAGTGAAAAACAACAGGGAAAAAAACTGAGGTATTGATAGAGTAGCCACAAAGGCAACCAGCTAAACATACTAACAAAGAAGGACATCTCCTCAGTCTGGAGCCCTGAGTTATCCCTGATAAGCTCAGTCAAAACTTCCTTTGAAGGGAGGTAGTTGGCAGGACAAACACACCTTGATGAGTGCAGGATAACGAAGTCAGCAAGAACTATTCCAGAAACAGTAGTCCTATGCCTACTTAAGTGTCTACCAAAAGTAATTCCCTCCTACTTAAAATGATCTTCTCTGAAAGAGCTTCCATGCACACAATCTCCTGGACAGACCAGACCTTTGCTAGGGACACCCAGCTGACCTTGTGTTCTGTAACACCAATCATCTTTGAAGTGGGACTTCTCCATCATCTATTTGTCCCATTCCTGGGAATGGTTTGGTGAATGTTTTACCAGTAACATTTCGCATAATATATACATATAGGTGCTCTCACAGATAAAGGTTCATGAGTATATACTTATTTCACTAGTTGGAATTATGAACTTACTTGAAATATACATATATATATATATGTTTTACTCTTGTAATATATACTTGCTTTCCTAGTGGTAACTTTGTAGTGACTTGTAATCTGTATTTACTAGTGTTAGTAGTGTATATAAATGTGGGAATTCTTTTAATTATAGTAAAAAAGTACTTTGTAGAAATTTGTAATAAAGAAATTCTCAGAAACCCAGGCTTCTGTGACTGTGTACCAAAGAATCCTGAGAAACTCATGGTCACAATCTGTACCCATAGATTGGGTAACCCTCACAGGTCATGTCTGTGACCGCCACAGGTTCTTAAAACCTTCTGTGCCTTAGTTTTCAATGGAAAGACTGTCCTCAAGCATTGAAACATTACCCACAACAAAGGATGAATTAGGGACCACTTAATCCACTTGTACATACAATAGTCCATAGGACCAGACGGGATGTACCTGAGGGTTCTGAAGGGTGCTAGATACTGTCTAAACCCTTTGAAACGTCATGGGAATTGAGGATGTTCCTGATGACTGAAGAAGGGCAGACCTCACACCTATTTTCAGGAAGAGCAAGGCAATAAGAGTAATTCGACGAACTATGGGCCCATCAGCCTCATCTCAGTACCTGGAAAAGTTATGAAGCAAATCCTGTTAGAAACAAACAAACAAAAAAGTGATAGACGTAGCAAAAGTTTAACAAGAGGAAATCATGCTTGACCAACCTCCTTGCTTTCTGCAAGAATGTGGACACTGGAAGGTTTTAGCAGAGGAATTTTTCAGCTTTCTGCTGCATTCTGTGAGAACTTTATGTTTCTCACAGGAACTATGAAAAGTACTGTTACAGGTTTTTGTAAACTATTTCTCTATCTTTACACCTGCTGTTTTTACCAAGGATTCTTATGATATTTTGAGAAAAGTATTTTGAAATGGGTGTTGTGTGGACTGACCAATCACCCTGATGGGTGGTTGGTCAGAGGTCCAATAATTTTCTGCCATTCAAGCAAACATTAAGCGAACTAACATGTAAAAACCCATCTGAATATTAATAAATAATTCTGTTCTCCTGAATTCTGGATGCCTCGCTAATCTCCAGCGTGGGTACAACAGCGACACAAGAAGGCAACTGATTTTTTCGATAAGGAAAGGGATGTGCATGTTGTATTCATTGACTTACCAAGGCTTTTGACACATTTATTCTTCTGTAGTGTTTATCTCCAAATTGGTGCAAATGGGCTGGATAAATGGACAATGAATGAGAGATTGCTGCACTACCACATTGAAAGTGTTGTGATCCAAAGTTGTGTTCAAAGTCCAGCAGCCAATAACCAGTAGGGCTCCTCAAATCAGTACTGGGACTTCTCCTGTTAGTGTCTTCTGTTAGTGTCTTCTTTAACGACTTTATGACTCCAGTCATGCAATGAAGGGATACAGAGGATAGGAAGGAAAGGATGGTATGATGAGGAGAGGGTGTTGCTCTTTATGTGAGAAAACAGCTGAATGTCTGGAAGCATCTTAAAAACAATAGGTTCAATTTTCAACTCAATGCTATTTCTTTTGAAAGAGTGTAACTCAGTTTACTTTGAATATATTACTCATTTATATCCTGTTGAGGAAAAAAAGGTAGCTCATGGAGAAGAAATGCCAAGTGAAGTGAGAAATGGATGTTACTCTCTGAAGAATTTTGCTAAGATATTTGCTCTGAAAACTTCAAGCTTTATTCGTGCATCATACATTTAGAATATTTTTTTTCATCTTTTAAAATCTGGAATTTATATAAAAATACTCATAACATTACATTGATGGGAAATAGTTTGCGATTTCCTTACAGGAAAAGCAGAATTTCTCCCCCTCCAGTCCCCCTCTTCTCCCATGAGTGGTCAAAGAAAAATATCTCAAAACTGTATTTCAAGGAAAAAGATCTCTAAGTTCTTTTCATGACTGCCTTGAGAAGTTGGTAGTTTTTGTATAGAAACATCTCCTGATCTGCATAAGAACAGCCCAGGTGCAGAAGGGGTGAGCACTCATCACTAGAGGATGACCAAGTCAAACCTTCTTTTAGCAACAAGATAGGTTTTAAACCAGGTAAGTGAAAAGGCCAGTGAGCGGATCCTGCTAGGTGGGACAATGCTTTTTATTTTACCGATGTCCTCTCTTACACAGCTGACCCAGTTGTAAAACTCCCTCCCCCCTCAAGGTACTGAGACATTCATATTCATGAGGATGTTCACATGTAGGACTGAAGGCATTCATCCATTCCCATGGGGCATAACTGGCTCAACTATGCTCATGTGAGAGGCAGCTGTCATGTCATAGGTGTCGTAAGCCATCAAAGACTCCTGAAGTGTTCCCCCACACACTCATTTTTGGGCCTATCACCTCTCAGAGGACTGCACATGATCCACAGTATTACATCAGACAGTGTAAAACTCCCCTCCGCTTCCCAGAGGAGGTATCTGGGCATTCCCACCTGAACTTGAACATATATTAACTCACTGAACCCTATGTTTTGTGGGCTTCCCCCACCCCTGACAGATTGAGACTGCAACCATCACTTTGACCAATGGGCATCAAAATTGCAACAATCAAGTCTCCTCTCTTGATCCATGCGATATCTTTCCTCTCTGCTAGCTACTCTTACCCTTTCTTTCCCTCTTTCTTTCTTTCCCTTATATATTTTCTTAGGTGACATCTTTATACATTTATTTGGATAATAACTAAAACAGCTACATACCTCTTTTCCATTGCAACCAAATTTTTCTGAAGTGAATCCTACATATATATAGAAATAAAAAAACCCACTGGTTTTGTTCCACTCTAATCTGCCCTAAGGGATCTATTAACCAGAACCTCAATAACCCTCACCTTCAGTGGCAGATCCTAGCACAGCCTTGAAGGACACTCTGACTCAGAACACTGAAGACCCTCCTCTTCTGTAGCTCTTCATTCATGCAGTAACATTTATTATTATCAGCAATAGCCATTATAGTATTAGACAATATTTTTTTTCCCCCTCAGAATGAAAATATTAGAGATTATGTTTGAAGAGACCAACATATCTGACCTGTAAGGGCAATGAAGATTAAAGGCTAGTGGAGGTTATCTATTTCCAGATAGACTTTATTTTTATTCCTGTCATGGGTTCAATACTGAGCAGCCATCACTGGAACCCACAGAACTAAGAGAAGAGGAATATATTTTTTGATTAGTGGAAAACCGTCAGTCTGGGGCCAGAAAGAGAGGGCGGAAGAATGCTCAAAGTAGTTAAAGAGTTCTTAAGCACACATGTTACATAGGTAACATCACTGATACTGTCTAAGAAACTGAAATGCTACTCATGGGGACTTCTTTTTTTAAATATATATCTATATTGTATACCTGTACTCTCACAATATAGAGCAAAATTTAAATCTAGCAATGTCTTTGTAGGCACATGTCATGGTGTGTTTTTAAATACCAGAAGAAAAACAGATTACTTCTCTCTTTGTTGACTGAAGGCACAAAAGAAGGGTTGTGTGTATTATAAAGTCAAAGTTCTTTAGTATTCACATTATGAACTCACAAATGCAGCTTGCAATGAAAGCAGTGAAACACAACACTGAAAGATAAATTTATTAATGACTATTTGCAACATTTAGATAGTAAGACTTGTTCTCTTATTTCTTATCTGTAATTATGAGGACGTTGTGTTTATTTCCAGGAAAAAAAAAAACCAGTAGTGAAAGACCGCATCATTAATTTCTTAAGTTTTAATTACACTCCATAATACAGGACAGACTGTAAGAGTGAAATTTCAAGTTCATAATAACTTAGTATTTTGAATGTACTTATAAGACTGGAATACACATTTTGTATTCATTTGTATTAAAATATTTGCATAAATTATAAGCAGAAACATAGGTCACACCACTAAATAGAGTTTGTGTCTGACTCATTTAGATATAAATGAAAGGTCGATATACAACCAAACTCCTTTGCCATGGAAACTCTCTTACTCCTGAGCTTATGACAAGACATCATAAAGTTGCTAAAAAAGGGACAATTTTTTCATTTTCCCTCAGCCAACTACATTCACTTCTCCAGCTGGTCATCTGGGCTAACAACAGTAAGAAAGCATTTCATAGTAGATAAATAACAAGCACTAGTCTGATTTGCCTTCCTTCAAAGTAGCTCTAAAAAGAAAACTCTTAAGCTCACTCCAGCCAAGTTTTTAAAATCTGTTCACACACCCACTCATCACATCTGCTATCAGCTCCACATTTTTAAGCACTCCTTCAAGCTGCAGTCTGAGTCGAGCAAATCTGGCTAAACATACTGCATCATAATAAAGATCTTGCAGTCAATTTGAACTTTGTGCACCCCAACCACCCTTTCTCACTTATCTGCTAGAACTATTCCCATTCCTTGTGATTATTAGTTTATGATCCAGAGTATTTTACCTTTCTTCGCATATTCTTTGCAACAAAGCCTTTACTTTTTTTTCAGATGGCTATAAGTTTAATCGTATTTTGCTTTTGCAGTGGTGCAAGACCTAGGTTAAGCACCATAAAGCCCTAAGGAGGCACTAGCAGAGTCTATTCATGCTGTATGCCACAAATCAGTCTTCCTTCTCAAGCACAAGCTAAAAGCATGTCCCTTTGGATGCCATATGTTTTTGGCCCTGTAAATTATACTCAAAACCTTTTGTTGCCTTATTGAGAGTTAATGACATCTATCAATTCCAAATGTATGCAAGAAAATAATTGCTTTAGTGAGGACAGCTTTATGCTCAGCTTTCTGCTCTCTAGGCTATCCCCTTATGCTTAAGAGCTACTCTTGGTAAGGAAACCAGAGGCACCTACTTCTGCTAAGTAGGTGCTGCTTCTACTAAGACTTAGTTCTCAGTCAGACTGGTCCTAGAGAGCAAAACTGCTTCAGCATTCTTGGTTTTTTTTCTAAACAAACTATCAGACTAGTTCACCAAGCCAGTTTGGTTAGTTTTTCACTTTTTCAAACTTTCCATTTGAAGGCTTTGAAAGCTTCCAAAATCATTAGGTGGTCAATCTCTAGATCCCAAACGTTCTAGATCTGTTCCCAAACGGCTGCTTTAATCTGGCGGTAATCCTAGATTGCCACTAGATCAGATTTCTGGCAAGAATTCTTTTGTCAAAAAAGCATTCAACACGCTGACTCACTGCTGCTGGTCATTGGGACCAGCTTTGAAATCAGTATCATTGCAGGTCCAGGTTTGGGGCTCATTTTTCTAAGACTCCTTGGCATAGGAGTCCCTAGGAGGCCCTAGTAAATCAACTTCTCATCATCTTGGGATGAATCTGAAATGGACTAAGGTACTCCTGTGTCAGACAGTGCATTTACACTAGCTCTTCAATTTCCAGTTGTTGTACTTCCTGCTCTGAGGCAGTTAGTGCCACAGGGAAATACCCATTTTTGATATCTGGTCTGGGCCCTAAAAAGCAACACTGTGCCTCAATTTTGCAAGCTTTGTAATACGTGCATTTCTCTCTGACTGTGGACTGATAAATACTGAATACCAAATTTGGTACCAAAACTTAGATTTGTAATTAGCTGTTACTTCTTTTCCGTCAAAGCATTATATGCAGTGCTGCGGATCAGTAGTAGCAAGGCAGCCACAGAAGAATTGCTTCTCATTTGGACTACTTTCCCCAAGGGAGAATGAATAATGAGACAGAAAGAGCAGGGGAAACGTTTTCCTCCTCCCCACCACCCAGCCAAAACACTAATGCTTAAGGCAAAACTGCATAAATCTGTAGCAGACCGAAAGCTGTTTTGGACCAGCATAAGTTTTCTCTTCATTATCAAACTTTTCTATAAGTCCTCTCTTATACATAAGTTTATTTACATAAATTCCCTACATAAGGAATTTTCACTCACTACATATATTCCTCCTGTATATTTTACAGGCTTTTAAAATTGTATATATATATATATATATATATGTATATATATATATATATAAAATAATAATTTTTTTTCCCTTTCTGGACAAGGGAAATATTTGACAGGTTTATTGCAACATGCATCATGTGACTCCAAGTTCTAGGTTCTTAATCCTATGCTTGTGTTAGAGGTAGCATTTCAAAGAGTTTACTGGTGGTGAAAAGTTTTCTTTATTGTTTATTAATTTAGTGTTCCAGCTGAAATCATACTACATTGTTTCATGTATATTGAAAATATAACATTGCAAGTTATGTTTTCAGTTGTGAACAAGAAGAAAATATTTTTATTGATACTTTATTCCTTTATCACTTTCTCCAGACATTTATATTTCAGAGCATTATTTCTTAAGTTTATCTTCAGAATATCTGTTTTCAGTATAAAAAGGAGTCCCAGTATGGAGAAATGTAACATTTCTACTTCGTCTGCTGTATCCTGGAAAGAAATTATTTTTGATTACCATCATGTTAACTATTTTTATGTTAATATAATTTTCATCTTTTTATGTTACTTTGTTGAAAATATATTGTGTGTCCATGATTAAAAATAAATATTTAAGTAGTAATATGATTCAAGCATAATTGTTTATTTAAGTTTAATTACATAGAAAATAATTGAAAGTGCCAGATTAAATGTCAGCTCATTTTCTGAACAGTGTGTTTTTCCTAAACTATGGAAAATTAATAGAAACTTCCTCACTGAAATGATTATATTTGTGGTTTTACTGTAAAATATGGAAACCATTCTTTTTGCTCAGCTACACTCATTTCAGATTTATTTCAGACTTAGCTTATTCATCACCTTGAAAAGTGCTCATCAGTTGGTGGAGGTATGCAAAAAAACTCCTAAAGGAAAGCCATGAGCACAGTTGTCATGCCACCTATCTTTTGAACATTCCAACATAGAAATGACTTTTGAAAAATTTTAGATACTTACTCATTAATGTTATCTGTCACTTTCCATGGTGTGAAATCTGATGATTTTTCTGCTTTAGAAAGGAAGTTGTCTTAAGACATCCCATGCTCTTAAGAATGTAATACTGACTTAATTTCAGGAAGCTAGTGGGTTAGTGTCTGACACTTTCCCTAAAATGTTACCTCAATCAGCAAGACAATATGTGGCTCAGTTCCTTAACTGTTATACTCCGTCTTCTACTAAAACAACAAATGCTTACTGTGTGAACATGCAGCTTCTTGAAAAGTGTTATGAATGGATGATGTGGGTTTAAATCAGTCCCTGCCTTTTTCCCAGGCCTCTGGCAGCAGGCAGTCATGTTATCGAGGTGGCCAGCACCCCAAAATCCACTACCATTCACAAGTTTTTTAATAATAGCTGATACTATAAAATGAATTATTTATTAATAGACAGAAAACTAACAGACATAAGACTTAAAACAGACTATTACTACACAGAGATAAGACAAAAAGGGATACTAGTGTTACACACGCAGAGTTAAAGGTACCATTAAACTTACAGCTAGCTAAGAAATAGTATAACTTAGGATCCAATGTTTCTTACCACCGATTCTTGAAGGGGCACACATTGAAAAATCCTTTCTCTCAATTCCTGGGGAAAGGGACGTGGAGTTGCGTCCAAGGCTCCAGGGAGGAATCTTCTCACACAGACCTTTCTGAGGAGTGTGTAAGAGACTTCTGCCTCTGTGATAATTGTGTGGGCTTTTGTAGACATAAGAACTGTGTCTTTTGGTCAAGACTATTTCTTTCATCTCTTCCCACATTTGCTTTCCAGACTAAGATGTTGATTCTTAGCTGAGGGCCTGAGCCCTTTTGGTGCCAGAGATACCCTATGCTGGGCCTGTGACCCGCCCGAGTTATCTCATGCATATGCACCAACCACCTGTGGTAGAGAGAAGGGGTAGACACGTCCTGCCACAAAGAGTAAATTGCCAAACTCTGTTATACTCCTTGAATTCTCATGGAGCAGTCTCACCTGCTGTTTCTTTTTCAAAGTGCCTTTGCCTTCTAGCAGCTCCCAAGTCTGTGTTCGGTGACTGTCAAGTGCTACCACAGTACAGACAGTAAAGAACAAAAGAAAAATTACTAAAATAGTCCAATTTAGGCATTGTGCCTACAATATTATGTTTGATGAACAACAGAGGTAAAATCACTGTAGCTCCAATTCTGCAGTTCTTTCAATCAGTCATCTGAAATGCCTCAGGGGACAAATGTTATGTATCTTCCAAACCCCTTCTGTATCTCAGCACATAGTTATTATTACTTCAACAGTTCTTTATTTCCAAGGTTACCTCAACATATCTAGTTTTTTTTTGAAATATTCAACGGCATTGCTGGTATACAGAGACAAACCAGAAACCAATAATAACATTTTATTGGATTAGTAAGGGAGTTATTCCCTGGGGGAATTTCTGGAATTGAGGCCCCCTCCAGACATCAGAGTGAAAACATGAGAGACATACCACTCTGAACTGGCAGCTAGTACCTTTCCAGTCTGGCCACCCAGACAGCAGTGAAGAAAGTCACAAAAGCAAGTGGGCAATTACCCCTGCATGCAGGAGGTAGGGCACAGGAAACTAGGCACGCCTCACAAAGTTGCACACAGCTGAGAGTTTTTTACACACATAGAATAGCAATAGAATATTCTGTGCTTGAATGCACAGAATCTTTTGTGTGGAAAAAATAAAATTCCTAAGAGATTAAGCAGATTCTTTGGGGATTTTCTGGAAATGTGTATCTGCCTGAAAAATGTGCAAGTGCCCTTATGGCTCTCACCATAAAACATACAGCATGGGCCTGAATTCAAGAGCAGAATTTTTCTCCCACATCCACAACAGTTTTCAGATTTTAGTTTCTGGATTTGTCCTCTCTATACACACACACGTGCGC
>VZTD01003899.1:50319-92054 GCA_013397725.1 Rhagologus leucostigma | reverse complement strand
CACACACACACACACACACACACACACACATTTATAATTATTTTATTTTAACATAACTAAAACAGAACTAAGATACCCTGGGTTTAGCTGTGAAAACATCAGAAATTGCTTCTCTTCCCTGAGTTCTTATATGACAGATTTTGATGAATTTTCTGGTGAGATGCTGCTCTTTTCCCCACAGCTGCCCATATTCAGTGAATCAATCATAAGCCTTCCCAGGAACAAGCAAGTAAAGCCATTTTCCCTGTGAGTTTGTTTTTCACTTACATAAATAAGCAGTGTATCGCTTGACTGTATTGCTACAGTTTATTTAGATTCATCCATCAGTATATATAGAAATGCATTTAGCAAACTTTACCATACAAAATGTCTTTCCCAAAGAGAAATGTTATATAGTTCCTGCCACCTAAATGCTAAGGTATGCTAAATTTTAAGAAAATCCACAAGAAAATTGAAGAAACTTAATGTTCAAGCAAAACAAAGATAAGTTCCTCCAATCAAAGTCAAACCATTGATCAAAGATTTTTAGGGTAAATACTTTCCTTTTTGTTGTGAATGTACCAAAGCTTTCTGAATTGTTTCACATTACTGAACCAACTAATTGATTAACTAGTGCATGGTATACAGATAAGAGGCAACTGAAACATTATACAAGGAGACAAATGATCAAACATTCATTTTTGATCTTGTTCTTTTTCCAGTTTATAATTCTGGGTAAATTTTCGGTCCTTGAATCTTGTTTGTGGCAGCCAATGTACCCTGGTCTGTGCAAAAATAAGTAGCCAGCAGTAGGAAGAAGGTGATTCTCCCTCTCTTTTCTCTCATGAGGCCCCATTTGGAGTACTGCATGCAGCTCTGGCATCCTCAGCACAACAAGGACAGGGACCTACTGGAGCAAGTCCAGAATAGGGTAATGAAGATGATCAGAGGGCTGGAATACCTCTCTTATGAAGAAAGTCTGAGAGACCAGGAGTTGTGGCTTTCAATACTTAAAGGGGACTCATAAGAATGATGGAGAGAGACTTTTTACCACGGCCTCTAGAACAAGGGGCAGTGGTTTTAAACAGAAAGAGAATAGATTTAGATTGGATATAAGAAGAAATTCTTCGCTATGAGGGTGTTGAGGCACTGGGACAGGTTGCCCAGAGAAGCTGTGGATGCCCCATCATAAGAAGCGTTCAAGACTAGGTTGAACAATGCTTTGAGCAATCTGATGCAGTGAAAGATGTCCCTTCCTGTTGGAACCCTGGGTTTAGATAATTTCAGTCTTTCAGGTCTGACAGGTAATGATTTTCAAAACCCCCCTGCACTTTACCTGAGGCCCTGGGATAGGCCTCCCAAGTTATGGGATAACACTGAGATTGTTGCTGTGTAATTAAAGCTATGTCACTGGGTGGAATACTTAGAAATGTAGAGAATTTAGGTTCATGGAATATAGTAATATATATGTTACAATATGGAGGATTTTGGGTGTGGATTTTTACTTCTTCCTTCTTTCTTCTTCACAAACCTAGGTGTTCTATTATTGGGTCAAAAGTCCCGCAATGCGGACCATGAATAGTTAGTTATTGGGTTATAAGTAAAAACACACTACTTGGCAATTCATAATTGGGTAAATTGGGCTTTAAATAACCTTGAAAGTTACAACTTGGGGCCATTTTTCACCTTGTTAACTAAGAGGCACAGTCCGTGCAGCTGTACCATAGATAAGAAAATAATGAACATCAAATTAGGAGAAAAGCCTGGCGTCCTCTGCGCTTTTATCCAAACTCAGAGTAAAAGGGCTCTCAAAACCAATGAAAAAACTCAGAGAAAAACCAAGACTTGTTCATGTCAGAGAGGTTGGACCAAGGTGATTTTTAGAGGCCCTTTCAAACCCAAAACATTCTCTGATTCTCTAATCCTATATGTAAGTTTCTGTTGTATGTGGTGCTCTGTGTGCACCTACTGGCAATACATGCTCCACCCTGCAAGTAGCTACACTGGGGGGCATGCAGCTGTGGCAGCATTGCTTCTCTTGGGCTGCCAGATTTGGCCCAATTCTCTTAAGAGTTTTGTAATTTAGAAATTACACCAAAATTCGTTGCTCATCTTCTTATGAATTTGATCACTATCTTCATTAGGGGGGCTAGAGTGCAGCAAATACATAGGGAGAAGTCATCCAAGATACTATGGCAGCAATTATTCACTATTAATATGCAGAATCACTGTAGTGTTCTGAAATGGAATAAATCAAAGTGAATAATATCTCTGATGAAAACCGTATTTAAATAGCCAGAGTCCTTTATCAACATTTTTACAGTACTAATTAATGTCCAGAGTACTGTATCATATTGAAAATAAGCAACTGGGCAAGGCCCTGGAATAGCTCTTAACATGATCCAAGAAAAGAACACCCCAGAGCTGTGGTCTGTCAGGCCAGATTTTTGACAGAGTAGTTTCCTCTTCCTTTTGTATCCCAGTGTGCTGTTTTCTTGTTTGTTTCTTTCAGGGTTTTGTGGCTTTTTTTTTTTTCATAGAAATGAACATGTTGAAAAAGTTTTCCTTTGTAAGAATCTTCTGAAAGTATTAAACAACTTCTGGCTCTTTTTGGTTTTTTTTTTAATAATGAGTTCTCTGTTTTCATGATTCCATTGTCAGAAATCAGTATATAAGATGTAATGCTACACTTGGCTTCATTTCTAACACAAATACTGTTCATCTTCAATAGCCAAAACTAGATTGTCACAGAACACCTGCTGGCAGACGAGAGTAGTAAACAAGAGAGGAAAGAAATACTGAATGAAAAATTATTCCAGAATGGCCTTGTCAAATCAAAAATTCAAAGTTCCAGCTTGGAGAAATGAGAAGTAATACAGAAAAATTTACATTGCTGATTCTTACTGCTTAAATCTGCAAAGTACCAACCAACCAATGTAACTGAGCATCCTCAGCACCACTGCTCCGCACTTTTCAGGACTGGAACCTCAATAAATAGAAAGGTCTGAACTCACTGTGGGAAGATCTGGCACTTTCATGAGCACTGCATTTAATACGAACAACCAAGGTAAGTAAAAGAGAAAGCTATCCATTTTATCCCTTGTTACTCAATGTGCTGTAACCATTCTTGTACTCCAGGGTAGACTTTCATTTTACAATGGTGTAATGAAAAAGAACAGTGTCTTTTCTTCTTTAGATCTCAAGCCCAAAGATTTTCACAGACTCACAGAATGGTTGGAAGGGACCACTGGAGGTCATCTAGTCCAAACTCCCTGCTCAAGCGTGTTACTCACCATTGTGTCCAGACAGCTTTTGGATCTCTCCAAAGAAGGAGACTCCATAATCTCTCCATAATCTCTCCGGGCAAAAAAGACTGTTCGAGTGCTCAGTCACCTAACAGTAAAGAAATTCTTCCTCATGTTCAGGTGGAACTTCCTGTGTTCCAGTTTCTGCCATGGCCTCTTTTCCTGTTACTCAGCATCACTGAGAAGAGCCTGGTTCCATCCTCTTGGCACCCTCCCTTCAGATATTTATCGATGCGGTCTCCTCTCAGTCACCTCTTCTCAAGGCTAAAGAGGCCCAGCTCCCTAAGCCTTTTCTCGTAAGTGAGGTGTTCCTGTTTCCTCATCATCTTTGACCTCTACTGGACCTGCTCCAGGAGCTCCATGTCTCTCTCTGGTACTGAGAAACCCAGAACTGGACACAGTGCTCCAGCTAAGTCCTCACCAGGGCTTTCTTATGCAGAAAGCAGAAAGTTGGTGTTTTTTTTAATGCAGAAAGCTCTTAAATTCTGTTTAAGACATTAGAAATATTTTAGAAAGCAATTCTTCAGCAGCTGAAGGCTCTCTGTGATCACTTTTACCCAGATGCTTTTGCTGTTGAAGGTCACTTGAAAAGCAGTGAGTGTATCAGCAATGTATCAGAAACATCAGGGAAGAAAGCTGAGTATGAAACTGTATTTTAAAATTGTGCCTATGTTTTCAGTATTATAAACCTCTTACATTCAAAACCATACTTCCTTTTTTTCTCCCCTTGCACCCCAACCTGAAATAATTAGGCTCATTTAAATGAGATTTAAAAAAAATAATGTATTTCAGATTTTTTTTTGTTAGACTGGATGGTTTCTAAGCCTTAGGCTTCTCATTTTCAAGCTTTCCCTCTACAACTATGAAATCAAAGTGTTCACATTTTTCATAATGAAAGCTAAGATTGCTCAGCAATCTTATATCTTCAGGAGCTGAGGCTTTAAGAAAAAAACATCAAATGCAACAAAATGCATGTTAAAGTCAGAGGAGCTGGCAACACCATGTTTTAGTTGCTATCTAGCAGTAAAATCACATTGAAAAATAGGTTTATTTATAGGGGATGAAACCCATGAGTATTTAGAGAAAAAGAATTAAGTTTACAGTAATAAAAAACAATCAAATACCCATTCTGTGACTTTTCTAATCAGGGGGATTCTGCCTCTTCAGTTAGTATATATGCAACAACCTGACAGCAATTAAGCTTATATCCTATATTACTGATGGCAAATGAATTTTGATTTTGCTCAGATTGCCACACCTCATTCTAGTTGTGTTTGTGGTAGCCAGAATTAATGGCTCATATGAAGTCAGTGATATACTGAGAAGAGAAATGCTCTTAACTGACTTAGTTTTAAATTCACACAGGACAGTTCTTACTTTCTTATAGATATAGCACACCTTGTCACTCTTAATGACTTCTTGCTTTATACCAACTAGTCTAAGTCCTCTTTGGAAAGTAAGATTTACTGCATCTTGAAAAAAGGAGCTTCAGACATCATGAAGTGCCTTATCAAAATATATCGATGCACACTGGAATATGCAATTATAAGCAATCCAATAACCTGTTCTCATCAAGATACTCTATCAGTGATCATAAAAGGCCTTATCTCTAATGTGCTTTGAGATTATGGTGAGGCTGATACTTTTTCCAAAGAAATGAATATTCTGAGGTAGAAGAATATCCTTTATATCAACTTTCTGATGCTAAGCTTTAACAGAACAAAGACTGCTTGAGAACAATTCTCAGTGGCAGTACGTTTTTAAGCCAGCTGTGGTGTTAAACATGAGAAAGTGAAAAGCAGGTTTATTTTTTTGCCTACATATAAGCTCAATCCTCAAGCTGTCAAAGGGCCTTAACTTTCAGTAACTTCAAACTTCGACTTGATTTTTTTAAAAAGTAAAATGTGTGGACAAAACCCCACTGAAGTACAACACATCAAAATGGAAGAAGCTAACCAATCCTAACATGCAGTGCAGGAAATAAAGGGTGAAATTGTTCTCCCTAGGTATTGCACTTAAAAAGTCCTAAATAGAACAGGATCACAATCCATCTGATATGAGATTTGCGTTTGTTTGGTCTTTACCCCTGCTGGCCATTTTCTCTTCCTGTTGGAAAGAGAGAAATTTGAGTATATTTGCCAAAGATGTTCAAAATCTGCTTGGAATCTAGCAAACTGGTATGCTGAAACTCCAGACAAGTCCTCTCAACTGAGCAACATCTGTACAGAAAGCATTTTCCTAGTATGGACATGCTGTTTGCAAACAGAGAAGGAGTTGTGGGTGGCTGGAGGCCACCTTGAGCATAGAGGTCATGAAATTATAGTTTTCAATTCTTGGAGAAGTAAGGAGGGGAATAAGGAGAACTGCTAATGTGGACTTCTGGAGGGCAGACTTTGGCCTGTTTAGGACCCTGGCTGAGAGAGTCCCTTGGGAGCCAGTCCTGAAGGGGCAAAGGAGTCCAGAAAGACTGGAAATTTTTCAAGAAGGAATTATTAAATGTGCAGAAGCAGACACTCCCCATGTGTTGAAAGACGAGATGGTGGGGAAGAAGACCAGCTGAGAGCTTTGTCTGAAACTCAGGAAAAAAAGGAGAGTTTATGACCACTGGAAGAAGGGGAAAGCCACTCAGGAGGACTACAAAGATATCATGAGATTATGTAGGGAGAAAATCAGAAGGACCAAAGACCAACAGTAACTTAATATGGTTGCTACCAAAAAAAAATTCAAAACAAAACCAAAAAAACTCCAGAACCAATAAAAACACTTTCTTTAAATATATTTGCATCAAAAGGATGGTTATGGAAAATCTCCATCCTTTACTAATTGCAGTGGGGAACAAAGGATGAGGACAAGGGAAGCCAGCCTTCAGCTGTATCAGGAGAGGTTTAGATTGGATATTATAAAGACTTCACCAAACGGATTATCCATCACTGAAGCAGGCTGCCCAGGGAAGTGGTTGAATTACCTGGAGATATTTACAAGACTCGTAGATGAGTCACTCAGGAGCATGATTTAGTGGGATACTTGGCAGCGTTAGGTTAGAGGTTGGATTCTATGATCTTAAAGATTTTGTCCAACCTAAAGATTGTCCAACATATGATTCTATATATAACACATACATGGCATATCCATTATGTATGCACTGCAGAGACATTCTGAGTCTTAAGCATTTGTAACCCACATTCTGGCCATCCAGATTATTTGGAAGCATAGAATAAGTACTAACTTTCCGAGAAATAAATACTTAAGTCAATACTTAATGCTGCAATTAAGCTTAAATTTAAATAACATATAACCTACCAAAATCCTGAAGTCATTTATCTGGTTCCTGAACTAACAGTGGTAAACAGTCATACAATATACTATAGATTGCTTTGGTCTTTGAACTAGGATAATCTGAAAGTTAATAAAATGATTAGGTTATATGATTATGACATACATGTTCTTACAACTCAAAGTCCATTCAGATGAATCTAAGACAAATGTCACTGCAGTTAATTTCTAAGTAGTTATCCCATTAACTGTGGAGGACTGGATCGATGCTATGAGCCTAATACTGGAAGATAATAAAAAATTCAATTTATTGCTTCACCTGGCAAATTCCTGTATCAATCACAAGACACTGAGACAAGGAATTATACTGAAGTTACTTGTTTTGAAGTACACAATGTAGGAATGATTCACTCATCTTCTTAAATTTTATTAAATGATTGCATCAGAGAAGTTTTTCTTTCTGGTAGATTAAAGTTTGGCAACACTTCCCTTCTATCCAACAATATTGTCAGACAAGCCGAAATATTTTATGCAAATTTAATTAGGACACTATTTTTAGAGAATCCATTTGTGAATCCCTTGCTACATTATCCTGTCATGGAAGAGACTCAGAGCTGGCATAAATTTTCAGCAGCAATGGCACATTTTAAATGCATTGCTCCAGGGACCAGCAGAAGAGATGGAGAGCTAGAGTTCATCTGCTCCAGGGGCAGTTTGAGCTGGGAGATACAATTAGTTCTGCTGGCTATGGCCCCAGAATTACCTACTACTCACTGTGACTGTCCAACACCTCCCTCAGCAACAAATCTGGCTTTATGAGGCTCTGCTGGACAGAACAGTCAATGGGACCAAGGCTATTTTGCCACTTCTAGGACACTTACCAGGCTAAACTGCTGCCTACTTTAATTTGCCCAGAACAGTTACGGAGAGATCCAAATGGAAACCATAGTTTTTCAATAAGAAAAGTCTCAATAGATGGACTACAAACAATACATAAGGAAAAGAATTTTAGAGTTTTCATTTTCATCTCAGTGCTGAGCAAACCCCTCAAGTCATCCCAAAATGGATTTTTCCTCTTCTGGTCAAAATTCGGTTTAGATTACCTAGGAAAATATGAGGGGACTGGTCCAGTGTAAATTTATGATCTGTACTTGTAACTGAAAATAAGCATAAGTAGTAAAAAATATCACAAATGCATAAAATAAGCAGGAAAATCTTTTTATCTTTCATAAGAGGAGATTCCCAGTAAGTCTTTNAAAGGAAGGACAGGACTGTTGATGTTTTTTGTAGGTATAAGTGTGTATGTATATATATATATATATATATATATAAAACTCTTTATATACTGGAAACCTCCAGTAACTCTTTATATTCTTCTAGACAAAATGTTCAGCATACAGCTGGAAAAGTCCATAATATACTGGATGTGCAATTGACTGATGGGCCAGGATAAAAGAGTTATAGCAAAGGAGAGTACAACAGGCTGGCAGCCAGTCACTAATGGGCTTCTCCAGGGTTCAGTTTTAGGGCCAGTGATTTTTAATTTTTTAATTTTTAAATTCTTTAAAGTTTTCAAATTTTAAATTTTTTTTAATTATCTTTATGCTGGAGTGGAATGCCTTTTTAGTAAGTTTGCCAATGATACTAAATTAGGAGGATCTGTACACTCCCTCAAGGTTAGAGAGACCTTACGGAGAGATCCGAATAGACTAGAGAGCTGGGAAATCACCAATCATACGAAATCTAACAAAACCAAGTACCAGATTGTCCACAGAAGATGGCATAATACTGGTTCTTCATGAAAACTGGGGGACAAGAGACTGGAGAGCAGTGGTTGATGGCAAGTTGAATGTTAGTCGGCAGTGTCACCTGGCATCTAGGTGGGCTAGCCGTGACTTGGGTGCATCAAACACAGCATGGAGGAGGATTCTCCCACTCCACACTGGTGCAGTCTCAGCCACTAGTACTGTGCGCAGTTTTGAGTGGCCCAGTGGAAGAGGGACATCAAATTATTAGAGTGTGTCCAGAGAAGGGCAACCAAGATGATGAAAAATTTCGAGGTCAAGGCTTAAGAGGAGTGTCTGGGGTGACTTGTCTTGTTCAGCTTAGGGAAGAGAAGGCTAAGGGGTGACTTCATTGCAGTCTACAACTTTCTCAGTGTGGGACAGTGGAGGGGAAGGTGCTGGTCTCCTCTCTTTGTTGACCAGTGATAGGACAGAAGGAAATGGGAATGAAGCTGTATGCGCGGAAGCTCAGATTGGACATTAGGAAAAGGTTCTTCAGTGAGAGAGTGGTCTGTCACTGGAACACACTCCCCAGAGAAGTGGTCATGGCACCAAGCCTGTCAAAGTTCAAGCAGCATCTCGATGACTCCCTTAATTTGTTTGTAGGTTGTCCTGCAAGGAGCAGAGAGTAGGACTGAATGGTCCTTATGGTCCCTTCCAACTTGAGATAATCTATGATTCTATTATTTAATGTATATTTATAAATATAAAAATATATTTATATTTTCTAATTATGCATATATATATATATGTATGTACATGAAGTTGCCTGTTTTGTCTTTTCTGACTATTGGAATCCAGTCATCAAAGAAGAAGCAAGAGTAGAACTCAGGCATGCCTGCCTCACACGACTCATTTCCAAGCACTTTAGAATAGTCTCTCTTGAATAATTCTGGTTAATTTCTTAATTTATTTTCTCCTTCCTACTGATTTAATAATCTTTTACCCAATTAACCATCATCTTCTTGAGGCCAAGATGAAATACAACTATTAGTATAATGTCTTCTTCTGTGTAGTAATAAAACTTAAAATATAATAAACCCCCTAAAATTAAAAGTCTGAATTCCTCCTTTCTGCTTACATTGATTTTAAATATATTTCCCAGTACTCAAAAAAGCAAATATATCTTCCATCTCCTTTTCGTTACCTTGTTATCAAAATTGAGCTATCAGTTCCGCCAAAATACACATACTTTAATCAGCTGGCAAGTATACAGCCCTTGTTTGCCATAACTGAAATTAGAAGTACTAAAATTATTTGGTACTAGATATATTAGCTACTATTTCTCTCAGATCTGTTATATGGAACTTATCCTTACACCCAGTTTGAATACATTAAAAACTCAATTTTGCTTATCTTTTGGCACGGGAGTTTTAATTTCAGAATCATCAAGTAAACTTTGCTCTTTTAAATGCTCATCAAAGTTCATCGAAAGCCAGACAGATATTTAGAGAGTACATACAAAGAACAAATCAATAATTGAACCAATGCAGCTTTTAAGATCATAGCAAAATCAATTAGAACTTCAGAGAAGTTGATCACAGAGGCAAAAGGATACATGACAAGATCCAAAATTACTTTCTAGAGGGATGATGACAAAATTGAAAGGAAATAATCACTCCTCTACTATTTAGAAAGATATTTGAGAAATTTATAATCAAAATATTTTCCACAGAGGAGAAACTCCTCGATATCTCAAGTTTTTAAAAAATCAAGCCATTTCTTTTGCCAAATTTCAAAGACAATCTTCCAGATAAGTCTAGCAAGTTCTAAAAAAGGCAAAAATCCCAGACTTTCGAGAATTAGAAGCTGAACAACTGATAGTCTTGTTCTTCAAAAATACAAATAGGAAAACCCAGAACTTATGTATAAATATGTGATTCATAAAAGGTTTCAAGTGGAAAAACTGCTCTTGAGGAGCTAACATCCAAATCCCATTTGTGACAGTAATTGTTCAGATTCCCTTGAGTCTTTGAGCCTGGAAAGCTCACAGCTGAGCTGTCAGCCAACCACTCCAGCTGGTAAAAGGGGATGGGCCTTTCCTTCAATTTCTGACATTATTAGAAACAAATCATAAACAGAAAAAAGTATTTTCAACTGGTATTTGTCCTCTAATTAGTTGAATCATCAATTCAATTCTGATCACATTTGTAATGTTTTGCCATATGAATTATTTGGGTTGAAAAGGAATATATATAATATATAAAAAATATATGTGTATATATTCTACACAAGTATATATATTATTAATATATACTTGAAATATATGTGAAACATAGGAAAAATGAAAAATTAAAAGCAAATGCGGACAGTGTCCAGTTTTTCCTGTGTTTAGTCTCACCTATAGATAGTCTCATTATTTTAACAAACTTATGCATGTCAGAAAATTAAAACCTGCAGCAAAAAAGATAGCTTCATAGCAGGCCTTTATAAATAGTAAAACAAAAAGGAAAAATAAAATTGAGGAAGAAAAAGGATAAGAAAAAAAGGTGGAGCTAGGAGAAAAGGTGGTAGGATTCAAAGATAAACCCAAGTTGGAATAAATGGATATGGTGAATAGTACAGGAAAATAAATCATTTACATATTAAAATTATAATTTGAGTAGAATTAGTTAATTCTTAACTAATCTCATCCAGCATTGTTTATAACTCAATTGGTGAAAGAAAAATACATTCAGATTGTTAAACTACTTTTTCCTCACAAACATTGTACATCATGTTTTAGACTGAAAAATTAAAAACCTCATGTCATTTTACTGCCATATTTTCATTTTTTATATTGTTTTCTAGCTGCAGTGGAAATGCATATAATTTCATTTTTTCATCTTTGCACAATTTTTCTGCTATGTAGGATGGAAATATCTTTTTCTTCCTAAGTGGCTAATTTCAAGTATTTATGCTGTGTCCTTCAGAAAAAATGTATGCTTAGATTTTACTGTGTGGTGTGAAAAGAGGCAGCAGACTTCTTGCTTAAAGTAAGAATTTAGTTAAGTTCAGCAAAATCTCGTTGTGAAAATGTGGCACTTTGGTACCAGTCCTGCATTTGTTCTGCTGCAGTATTGATAGCTTATTAGGCAACTCATCCAGTGTTCAGTCTAAGTCCTTGGAGCTGCTATTCTTAACAGCACATACCACCACTGGTGCATATTAATTGGGTATCAGATTGACAGGGCAGTGAGTATTTGTGCCTATGATTTTCCAGTCATCTGTTTGCTGCTGTAAAATATGAGAGAACCTTCTACAGCTTTTCTTGCTGGAGGAGACTTTGCCATTGGTTTCTCTAGCACGTTCCAGCCTCTAGTGAGGTACTGCATAGTGTACATTACTGATCTACACCTCATCTTCTTCAGGAGACAGGTGGCTTCAGGTGGCTCATGAGAATACTTCTGTTATACTGAAGGAGCAGTCATACAAATCTCAGCCTCATACATGCAATTCTGAATTTAAAACACCGAATCTAATTAAGGCCACTTGAGAATACATATATTATTTGACATGGAATGATTACAGAGAATTAATTTCCAGCAGAACTGAAACAGCTAAGTGTAACCTGGCCTTTCTCTGAAGACAGCTACCCCATGGATTGCAAACTATCCTGAGAACAGGGATTAGAAGCAGTGACCACTTGCTAGTATCTGGCATTCCAACAGAGAGAAGGTGTGAAGTTGACCAGAAGGCAAAGAGCTCCTGAGAGCTGGAAAACACCAAATAACCTAGTTGTCTTTCCCACAGAAAACTTCCATCATAAATGAAGAAGGCTTTTCTAACCTTTTATAAAGAATGGCAATCAGCTTAAAAGAAAAACAGGCAAATTCTCTGATGTACTTATTTAGAACCAATTAATCTGTCTGAAGACTTGTTCTATTGGCCCATTGATTTTAATGGCTTATTCATTACAGCAAGTACAGTGGAAGAGGAAACAACTGAAGAGACATTTTCAAAGGTGTAGAAAGAACTCATTCTACTATATTGCAAGGAATAGGTACATACTTTCATATTTTGAATCAGGCAACTTAGAGTTTTAGGATTATTACCTATCTCCAACACTGCAAATAAGAATTGCATACAGAAAATACTCTTGTTGATATAGAATGCAAGTACCTGTATAATGGTAAGGCTTGGAACAGTTGCTATGAAATACTGCTAAATATTATCCATTTGATCAGTAATAAAGGTATCAAATATCTTTAGTGGGATTTGGGATTTACAAATGGTATAATTAGTTTCTCTATGCACATAAAGCATCTTAACTATATGCAATACAACAAGCTTTTAAAATTTAGAAGTAGCAGGTGGTTAGTATCAAAGTAAGTACCACAGTATAGAATCACAGAATTGTTAAGTTTAGAAAAGGCCTTTAAGATCATCTGCCTTCAAGGTAGCACTACCACCATGTTCACCTCTAAACCATGTCCTTAGGTGTCACAGCCACATGGATTTTGAGTACTTCCAGGGATGGTGACCCTACCACTCTCCTGGTCAGTGTGTTCCAATGCTTTACAACCTACTCCATGAAGAAATTTTTCCTAATATCCGGTCTAACCCTCCTCATGAAAAAAAGTGCTAAAATGTTAGACAGATACGATCAGGTTTGCTTTGGTAAAGGCAGTTGCTGTTTTTTCCTCATGATCACAGAATCATAAAACAGTTTGAGTTGGAAGGGACTTCTAATGATGAACTGTGCAAGTGAGTTACTGGAATAGAAGTGTCACTGATGGGAGACTGACTTGGGCTTGTGCCTGCAGGATTGTGCTGGTCATCTTGTCAAGCCCTCTTTCATCTTCCCTAACCCTGTGTGGTCTGCTCACTTCCTCCCACAGTTTCTCAACTTGGCTGCAGAGCTCCTCAACCAGCTCTTACCTCCTGTAGGCAAGATTCAAAATTCGACTCAACTTTTGAAGTTTATGCCAAGTTTTCATTTTTCCTCCTTTTCTATTTCTCTGCAACATGCAGAATGGAAGAACTCAAAGCCTTACTTAGTAAAATACGGTGCATATCCTCTCATTCAGGTGTTTGTATCAAGGGAGAAATAGGTTCCATGGTAACTAGACAAGAAAGTTACACAAGCAATAAAAAATTGGACATTTGGGACTTCACATAAAGCACATAGTGATTTTATAGAGGTGAAGATCACATAATTTTCTTTATATCAGTCCTGATTTATGCTGCAATAACTGCAAGGAAAATTCAATCTATATTGTGATTTATAAGCATCCGACTGAAAATTATCAGGACAATGGCTGCCTGCTCATTAAGGGACAGGAACCTGAAGACAAAGCAAGGAAACATGAACAACAGACACAGGTCTCACCTTCCAGGGCTCCATCTCATAGTCCCCAGGGTAAAACAAGCAAAGAAGCCCCAAGGGTGGCAGCCAAGGATGACCAAAAGTCTGGGTGGCTATGCAAGTTTCTGACAGGGCACAGCTGAGACCAGCACTTCTGCAGTCTCAGTTGGGCAGGGACTACAGCCCCAGGTTGAGAAATGTTGAAAGGGGCTCTTTGGCCCCTGGGTGCACCTGGGGAGAGGCCCCAGGTGAGGTTGGTCAGGGCCAGGCACTGGGGCACTCAGGTCCTGGCAAAAGCAATGCATGTCACATATAGTATTTTAGGCTGTGAGGCTGCAGGAACTTAGATTAGATGGCTGTAATGGGAACTTCTGAACGAAAAACCTGTGGCAAGAACACCCTTCCCAAATGCCTGCCAAAACATTCTCAGCTATAATAGAAGAAATACCAAAGCAATTTCAGTTTCCCTCTGGCAACTGGACATAACACATGGGGTCTAGATCAAACTGGGCAATTTTCCAAACTAATTATAGCATCTAATAAAGATTTCCGTGAATAATCCCAAATACTAATTTAAAAAAATGCAAAAAGGTCTCATATTAGTGTATTAAATTTCCTTGCCTACCTTATTTCTAATCAGAAATTTCAGGGCCATATGTGTTGGGTCAGGCAGAGACTTTTCAATATATGAGCTACAAGAGAACTCATTCTTCCATCTTTGGGAATTAGAATTGCTCTTCCTGGTCCCCAGCATTCTCCAGGGGCTGATGGCATGGTTAGGCCTTCATCATTCAACTAGGTCACCTTATATCTTACTCTTCCATGTAAGAAATAAACTTTTTTCTTGCCCTTCCTTGAAAAGGGAAACCTCATCCATTTTTTATATTAGGAGCACAGTCTTTGAACCAACAGTATCCTTGAAATGTTGTTTGAGTGTGCGCTAGATGGCATAGACAAAATCATGCCAGGCAGAGCAATGTTGCTTATGCGACAGTGTTTCCGATCATGCCCTGGCCTTTTTCAGTTCCTTAGTGTAAACTCTGAGTACACAGAAAACATTCAATTTTCTCTGAGTCCTGGTCTTTCACTTTGCTCGCTGCTTCAACCACAATGAAGGATGCCCAACTCTGTAGATGTGTGGGAAGTTTCTTCCCTGTCTCCTGAAGCTCCTTTCAACCACACATTTTCACATCATCTCAGCTGACACAATCACTTCTCTTTTCATAGAGTGTTCTTAGTTGATGAGAGCATAAAGTAGTCAGGCATCTTCCCAGGTGCCCAAAACCACACATTTTACAGCTGGAGAAGGAAACATGAAATGGCATATGTACTTTTACCTTTCATTCTGACATATTTAACTTGATTTGGGCAGGTAAGAAAGTGTTAAAGAAGCAGCTGTTCGTTTTAAACTTCTTAGCTGTATGGCTTCACACACAAACTGAGACATTGGTATTATCCTAAGAAATTTAATTTCCAAGGCACTCACCAGCCAGTGCAACATTTTCACAGACTGCATCAGCTTGTGAATCAAGCAGCAATGTTATTCCCACAGAGGGTAATTAGTGAATTCATATGAAAAATACCAAAATGATGGAATTGAGGGCAGCACCCAGCAGCTACTGTTAATGCTGTTACCGAGAGCTAAAGGTAGCACTAAAGTTTGTGTTTTACTTTGTGTTTTACTAAGAACATCTGTCACACTGGAGCATGGGGATTCCTGCTCCTTGTACAAAAGGATGCTTTTGTGTGCAGCTTATCAAAATCTAAATTTTGTGTGTTTTCTTTGAGTTTTTGTGGAGGGTTTTCGGATTGTTTTTAATATATTTTCTGCAGTGTTTAATATGTATTCTTCAATTATTCTCTTCATCTCAACCAAATAAATACAAAAAGGCCTTCATCAAAGGCTTTCATGATTTTCATCACTACTAGCAGGAGTTGCTCTAAGCCTTACATGTTCTCCATCTTATTTCATCAATCTTGTAGGTTGTTGAGAGTTCTCTGGTAAGAGCAGTAGAGTACATGCAGGGTAGCCAGTGGCTGGGTACACAGGACTGTTAGCTCTAGCTGAGCCTGGACACCTGGGAAATGTCTGATTTTTCAAAGCAGTCTTGTTGCTATTGTGTAGCTGTAGCCATGTTGTTATAGTTTCTCTGGTAACAGTGGGAGGAAAAATTTAGATAGTTGTGATGGTATTAGTAGCGTTTCAGTAAAGGAAAACAATATAACTTTTTTCATCTGCCTGAGTCATGGAGCAAATTAATTACTGGAAGTGTCCAAGTAAATATTCCTGAAATTCGTTATATATTTTTGTATTCACATCGTAAAAGTAAAGGATGCATTTCACTTATGGTAATACTGACCACAAAACTCAAATGGAAGTATCATTACCTTTTATTACCTTTCTGTGAAATCTCTGCAGAGGTTTGTTCTTATGTTCTTATCTTGGGTCATCCATGAGCAATGACCTAAGCGTATTTTGTGTAACTAAAAAGACGCTGATTTCTAGAGGGAAGTGTGTTTTCTGGAGTCTTGGGTCAGGATATGCACCACATAATTAGGATAGCATATTATGAAGGGATGAATTGCACTACTTTTTTTACCTTCTTGAACAAGAAAACCCACTGTTTGTAGTACTCTGCACTGAACCACCTGTCTTTTCCACATGTCAGTTTGTGCCTATTGATCAGCATAAAATTAATAAAGGAATTTATCTACCTAATATTCCTCTCATCAGTGACGATCAAACCCTGAGATCTGCATTTCAAAAGTACTTTTTATTGCTACAGTGAATACTTTAGTTTTACTAGGGAGCAAGTAAGTTTAATTTCCCCACAGCAGCCACTAGAAAAGAGGATATCTGAGGAGAAACATTACTGATCCACCAGGAACTGCTGGGAAAAAGCTCATTTGTCTCCTGGAGGAAATTATAGCAGCAGTAAATCCTCAGATTTTCTGGCATAATAAGTGAGTTTGCTACTGACAACCTAAGGTCAGACAAGCCAGCTCAGGATGTGAACATAGTTTCTTGTCCTATACATGTGGATGCTGAAAGCTTGGTCGCAGGGAGATTTTCCAGCCTTTGCCAGCATCCGTGTGAAAGCAAGGATTTTCACACGGATGATGGCCGAAAAACAGTTAGAGGTTTTTGTAAACTAACTTCTTTATCTTGCAGGTGCAAGATGTTTTTGCGGTATTGTTATTAATAACTGAAGAATTGTTTTGAAATGGGTGTTGTAGAATTCAGCCAATCATTCTGAGAGGTGGATGGTCAAAGGACCAATAACCTTATGCCATTCAAGCGAGCTAGGAGATATAAACCAGTCTATAAATTAATAAAGGATTCCACTATTCCACTTTTCCTGAATTTGAGCCTGTGTCGTTTCTCTCCATCCCTGGTACAACAGCGACATATACAAAGTTTTTCAGTATGTGGCAAAATCTGCTCCCAACCATTGCTTTACAACTACAATTCTGGAACAGTTTTTGCAGACTAAGATAAACAAAACTTCCAAAGAGGAGAATCTTTTTCCCAAAAGGCTTTAAATTTCTGCACTGCCAGTTAAAGTGCTTTCTGCAGCTGTCTTGGAAGGCTGTAAGCAAGTGCTGCCATAGGGAAGCCTTAAGGACTGTGTTCAGCACATAGCTTCACCACAGCCTGCTTAGGACAAGTGTGACAGAGAAGGTCACAGAAAAGAAAGTGAACATCCATCTCATCATTTCGTCGGTCTATCAGCAGCCAGGTTGATTGTCTGCTTCAGCTTCCCAGATCTTATGAGAGGAGAAGAGCTTATAACCCCTCAAAAACCTCACCTCTTCTAAACAACAAAAAAGTTCTTTGTGTCAAAGTCCCTTTGTCTCTAAGCAAAGGGAAAATATCTTCCTTCCCAGAAAGGCAAAACATCAGAGAAGCAAAAAGCTACCAGACTGCAGCAAGAGTACTCATGTCCAAGAAGAAAATTTTGTCTCTTCCATATGAACCTTTGCATCTTCTATGTAGATCCTTGCATCCAATTCTTGTATCCTCTCTCTCCCTCCCTCCCTTCCTGGTATGGAGTTTACCAAAAAGGAGTTGAACTAGCAATAACAAATTAGATTATAATACATTCTGATAGTTAATATTCCACTTCTCACTCCTAGTTTAAAATTTAAGCTTTTTAAAATTTAAGAAAACATAGATAATGTTAATTCCAAAGGACTCCTATTGCTTGGATCAATTTTTCATTAGTGTGTGTATGGGGTAAAGGAGCCTGAGTCACAGGGCTAGATCTTTCACTGGTGGCCATCATTACAGCTCCATTTATATCAGACAAATGCTGTTTATTTACAGCAGCCTTGGATAAACTAAAGGCACTATCAAGATCCATTCTTGTATTTGCAACTTAGAAAAATTTATCATGTACCATGATACTCACCTACTGTCAATTTTGCAAATATGGACTGGTTTAATTTTCATAGAGACTATCAACACTATTGTCTTGGATTCTAGAGACAGTGTTGTTAGTTGAAGGAGTCCTGACCAGAAGACTGCCATACATGAAAGAGCTAGTGATCCACATTGTAGTCCACATGGACAGGCTGAGGCCTGCAGTGTGCTGTGCTTTGTGTGTCCCCTTGCTGTGGAATCGCCTCATCCAAACCATTGTAGATTGAGACTCACCATAGCAGAGGAGGCTGCAGGCAGCTCCCACACGGCATCAGCCACTATGCCACCTGCACATCCTTGCCTTTATCCAAAACTGCTGTCAGAAATTCTCATGTGAACATCCCTTTTATTTAAAATGACTATTAGATCTGTTTTAAGAAAATCCTCTAAGGTCTTGAATGACCAAAATGAGATAACCCTTCCATGGACAATATCTGCATGGTGTACTGTGCTGTTGTTGCATGCCTAGGCATTGCCACTCAGTCCAGGATTCCCAATCCTCCCCTTTATAGTCTGAGCCCTAAAAAATGGCATTTTAAGCAATACTTTATAGTATCTGAGTGCTTCTCTTAACAGGTTCATAAAAAAATAGCAGCAGCTGGTAAAAAAAAGACTAAGCCACTGTTTTACGTTTATGAGTAAAAATACCATTTAATTTTGCCACATATTTTTAAAATGCTTTTCCAAATGGAAATGTTATCAAGAGTATCAATTTTATTATTTAGAAGTCACCTACTTTGGCTATTGCATTTGTAAGAATATTCTGTATGAAAATCCTGTAATTAAACTCATCCTTAGTCTAGATCAGTAGTTCACCTGAAAATATTTCACAATTTATCACTTTATTTTTTCCATTCCAAAATTAAAACTGAACCTCTTTCTATACCACATTGAGAAATTGTTGTAGGTGTGGTGTTTTAAATAAATTTGTCTCAAATGCCTAAAGTATCACTACAGCGAGGAAAAAAATGCTTTCTCAAAGTGATATCTTGATATTATTAAATTAATTAAATTTTTCTTTATTCCCTGTAGCAGTTCAGTTTAACATGAACAGAAAATTTTCTGCATTGTAAATACTTACTGAGACCACAAAATACTGCTTAAACAGCACTTCTGAACTCATGGCAGGTGTTTAACTACAAGATCAGGTTTTCTAGTTGTTTCCATGTTCTACAGATTTCTGAAGCCAGCTGTCAGCAGAAGGATATTTTGCTCTCAGTATCAGTGCATTTACTAATGATATACAGTACAGATGGTGTGGAGGCTGGGAAGCGGGTGCACACAAGTAGAAGTAGAAGAAATTCCAGTTCCCATAAATCAGTCTCTCTTCAGAGTGTACAGGCTCACATGCTATATACCTCTAAGAAATAATCATTATTCTGGGAAAACACCAAGTCAACTCAATAAGGTCTTGAAAAATACCACTACAGCTTGTCACATACTCCAAGAAATCTCAGCCAGTATCCATTAATCCTGGATGAGCTCTCTAGGGGAGTGGTAGTAAATTAAAATTATACTCTTCCCCAGAGAAGGACCCAGAGGATTCAGAGTTTGCGAGGTGATAGAGTAAGGGAGAAGTGGTTTTCTGGGTGACTGGTTTGGTGACGTACTCCTGGAATAAGACTGATACCTTGGAATTGCCATCTTCTTCTCCAATACATCTGTCACAAAAGAGTTGAACTGGAGCCACTGGGGCCAGGTACAGGAGAATGAGATCTGCAAGAGGGTATAGCAAGTTCTGCTTCTTCATCTCCATGCATCTTTTACAATGGTACATTTGAAATATTTATTAAATGAATGGTAATCACAGAAGCAGAACAAAAAACCTTGTTATAGCCATTAAAAGGAATTGTAGTTTCACATGTTTGGAGGTCTGTGCCCATCCTGTCAATTTGGAGAAATCAGAAGACACTTCAAAAACCAAATTTTTTGTAGAAAACACTAATGAACACTAATTTTAGATCTTTTTTGCTTTTGTATTTTAAAAACTCTTTCTCTACATACACTCAAATCCATCTGTACTGATCCACAAACATGCTAGCTAGCAAATCTACTTATATAAAATTTTAACTTAACTCTAGTTTTATCCCAACATCAATACATTTCAGTTAAAAATATTTTTTGCCGTAAATAACTCCGGAAGGATAGATCTAATGTATAAATATTTAGTAGGAATTTAAGTTCTTTAGTATCTTTACTTGTGCTCTTTTCTCAGATCCCTCTTCTGTAAACACATGTTAAACCACATTTCAACAAGTTCAATGAGAAATAAAACTGTCTCTGTAAAAGTTTGTGGAGTGGGAAATGTTTCCATCTCATAGGCTTGGTAAAGCTTTCTTCAACTAATTCTCATCTTCCTACTGTAGTTGGATAGCAGAAAGTAAGATATAAGTAAGAAGTCCACAGTACTATTTCTAGTAGCATCATATTCCTGCTAGATTTTACCTCCTGGAAACACTACAGTGAAAATTACAGACTCAGTTTCAGTAAAGGATCTCAGACATGCTCTGTAGAAAAAGGACAGCAAGAGGAGAGAAGCATCTAGATTAATTTATTTGCAGTGATAGCACTTAGAACAAGAAATTCAAAGAACCTTTTTCCCTACACTGCCTTGCAGAATATTTATAGACTATGACATCTCTCTTCACCAAAGGCACAGAGGTAGAGTCTTGCTGTGTGGGCAAGGAAACTAGTAGTTAGTGAAAGACTACTCCTTTCATATATAACAATTTTAATTCTAAAGTGATCTTCCTGTTTGATTTCCTTGTGATCCACTGCTTGACTTAATCCCTACATGTTCAAAAACCTCTTAAAAAGTGTGCGATATGTCTGCACTTGCATAGAGGCATTTAAGTTGGGCCTCTGGTGAAGCTGACTTTTTGACTGGAATGGCTGGGATTCCTTTGTGCTGATCTTCAGGTGCTCTCCTGGTGGCCTCTGATCCCTCTTCAGGCTCAGGGAATCTTTCGCTGGCTCTCGAATTAAACCAGTTTAAATGGGATGAATTGAGGTTCCACTTCCTCAGGAAACTTAATTTAAAACCCTCTTCAACAGCTCGGCAAGCCCATGATCAAACAATCTAGAACAGAAATCCATTCTCCTGAATAACAGGCATCTATGACAGAATTAGAGTCAAGCTTTTTAACCATAATGACAGCACAATGATCACTGATAGATAGTACTGCAAGCAGGTTCAGAAAAGCATGAAAATATTCTTCAACAGCATGACAATATCCTTTAATAGCTTTACTCTCCCTTTCTGCTTTCCTGAAAATACCCTTTTCAGTTCCTGATCCAGCCATGGCAGGCTGAACTTGTACACAGACGGGAACACGAAAGTGTCAAGACTGCAGGCCTAAATTCACTCAAACCTTCTGTTTAAAATTTAAATACTGAATTTCATACTGCTGGGGCATCGTGTTTTAAAAAATGCATAAACCTCTGAAAAAAGAGTAACATCCAGTAAATGGATGAAGTAATGTGTGAATCCCTGCTGCCCATTATTCTGTCATTTCCTTCTCTCTAAGTAAGAATGTGTGCCATGTACCAAGGAAATGCAATATAATAAATGCATGTGAGTAAATAAACTAAAGCTGATTAACCTGGAAATATGCACTTGCCTTTTGTTCCTTTCTCTGTCTCTTTATTTATTTCCCTCTTCTTCCTCGCTCCCTTCATTCTTTTGTTCATCCTGTCTTTCTTAGTCTTCATTTCCCTTTCATACAGCATGTTCCTGTTGGGTCCGGGGTGTGTTCTGGTGAGGGTGCTACGACCTCCTGAGCAGACTTTAACAGAAAGTCGCTCGGCAGCCACTGCATTCACACAGACACACACACACACAAGCACTGGATAGCTTCTTTGACAAGCTGACGGTAAAGAGGCAAGAAGAGTCTTTGTGTGGAATTCCACTGCACAGGTTTATCTGAGCCCCATGCATGAAGGAGACCAGGAACCAAAGACGTCAAAAGATGGATAGTTCCAGCTTATATACGGGGGTGGAGAAAGCATCAGGGACAGGGGAGGTACATAGGTGGGACTAGGGTACAAGAGCAATTTGGAAAATCTGAGGGAGTGGCAAGGAGCAAGGTCCAATAGGAGAGTGGGGAAGGGAGAATTTTCTAATGAAGGAGCAGATAAGGTATAAAGGGGCAGGGAGGCCAACTGGGGAAAGCAGAGCTGGGACAGATTTCCATAACAGGACAGGGCGTTTTGGGGGAGGCGTTTTTAGTCACCTTAACCTGGGGAGCTCTCTCGGGGTCTGTCCCTTTACTGGCTCCCACGTGTTCCTTCTTTCCATAGTTTTCACACTGCTGTGCCCTTCCTGCCAGCAACATTGGCTTCCTTGCTTCACCAAAGTTATGTCATCATTCTTGATTTATTCTCTTAAATCATGTTCACTACACCTGAGTAATAGAAATGGGTCTCTTTAGCCTGAGGCCACGTGGTATGACACAGCCTTTATTTATACGCTTAAACTCTCCCTCTTCCAAAATACAGTGGTGACTGTATTTTGGAATATACAGTATACTGAAAGCAAGGTGGTGGGCAAAAGCCCTGACTCCTATTGCCTCCTACAGACCCTTGCATCTATCTCCTCAGTGCTTTTCTAACCCAACATACATGACACAGTCTCCTCACCTCTGCTCCATGTGTAATACTTTACATACCTACAGCAAAACAGACTGTTGCATGTTATCCCATCTCCCTAAACCCTTCAGTCACCATGGAGAGTGTTAGGTGTTTCTGCATGTCTCCCGCAGCTTCTGCACAGTCCAAAATTCAGTGGCTCCTGGCAACATTCCTGCTCCCACTTCCACTGCTTATCTTGGTGCCATTCTTTGACATCTTCTGAGGCTACCTTTAGCCCAGGGTTGGTAGAGTGTAACACAAGCATGCTAACACAGCATATAACTACCGATGACCTTGTTAACTTACAAACCTTCTATTGCAAATCTTCCTTGTCAACCCTCAAAAAAAAAAAAAAAAAAAAAAAAAGTCAGGATTTAAAGCATGTGCATAGGGAAGCGCCCTGCTGCAGCAGGGCTTGCTGGTGTATACGTAGGCAAACAGTTTAACGGGATAATGCTAGAATGATTTGGCCAGAGGAAGCTCATCAAATGGGCAGAACCTTTACTAACAGGGCCCATCCCATTCTCCAGACTCTGCATGGGGATTGCTTTGGAAACTCCGGCTGGCCTGGACCAGAACCATGCTGGGGAGTAAGCCAGCAATGTAACAGTATTGGACAACTGCATGCCAGTGTTCAAATATATGTTGTGGTTTCTTTTAATTTACAAGCACAGACATAGACTTTTTGATTTGGCTCATGTGTGTTGCCTAGAGAGTGACAAGTACTCTTGATTTAGGTCAGGTTCTGAACTAGTGGAATTCATGTTTTTTTAGAAAAGAATATCAAAATTTGGATGTGCTTTTTGGAGTCACACATGGACTCATATGTCTTATTCCTATTCACTTTAATTAGGCATCTGAGTCTCTTAAGTGATTTTGAAAATCAAAGCAAATTTCTTCAGTTTGGCACTAGAGATAGCTTCCTATTCCTCATTAAAAGTGTGATATATTGTGTTTATATGTAAATGAGAGGATTTAAAAGAAAGTTTGCATGATGCCTTAATTATGGGAAATTAAGGCAACTTCATATGAAATCTGTCATCCTCTCCCACTGTAGTCAAAGTATAATTGTTCTTTTTTTCTCAGTTTTCTTCTAATTTTTTAATTATTTGTATGTATTTAATGGAAAGATATGGAAAAATAAAAAATTTATTTTTTATTTTTACAGAGAAGTCACTTGTTAATGCAGTTATCTCCCAAGTCTCATGCATAATCATGACAGTTGTATGTTAGACATCATCACTTGTAAACCAACATTAAGGAATAACCAGATTCTGTGAATATTGTTTTACCCCTCTATACCTTTGTTCAGTGTGCCAGTCAGTGTCTGTTGCTCTTCATCTTTGCCTAGATGATATCAAACTTCTGTCTTTAGTCAGCTTCAAGCTTCAGCCTTCAAGGAACCAGAGAATACTCCGTACAAGAACACACTGGTGAAACATGTCTAACCAGTAGTTTGCTCTAACAAGAGAACAGATCAACGAAGTGTTATGCAGAATACAACTTGATGCATCAAGAGCAATAATACAAGGAATGGAATTTTTCATGTAAGGCATTGCTGTCATGTGGGTGTGTCAGTATTTCAAGAGGTCTTACACTAAAATTCTAATTGAACCCCAGGTTGAGGCATTCCTTCATTTCATTTATGTCTGGTATCAGTTCACTGCTTTCCTAGATCTGATCCTAGCTAATTTTTGAAGGGGTCCATTTCTTTGCTGTTCCAGATAATTATCAGCTTTTTTTTCAGGGTGCTTACTTCAAAGTGCCAGTGTCTTGGTTTAGCAGAGAACTGAACTGCTATGATTGCCCACAAAGATAGGTGCTACCAAAACAGACATACATCTGCTTGAGATACTGTTTAGAGACCTCACCTAATTTCTCAGACAGTTAACAGCTGTCTTTCTCCTTTCAGACGAGAATATTTCTCTTCCCAATTTCCCTTTAACAGCTCAGTCACTGTAAAATCTTGCCACCGAAGTTCTAATCCTGATGAGGTGAACTTTTTTCTGGTCTGTCAATATTTATTGTCATAACATTTTCTTGCATGTCTTACTTCAGACAGTTAAAAGGCAATGGGAGTAAGAGGGATATTAAATGCAATGACTGAGCTGTGAAAATGTGATTACAGAACACAGCAGCTACTGTAGATCTTCTGCAGCACTTAAGACCATTCTAAAGATGTGGCTACTGTGCATTAGTAACACAACAAGGGCTTGTCCCAAGTCTTTCTGTATCCCTGCTGAATAATGCTAGCTTTCATGCAGATGCATGTAATATGTGCACCTGGGGTTTTTTTGCCTACTGAGCAGTCCTGAAAACATCCATCACTGTCAGTACTATAAAATTGTATTGGGTCATGCTCTGTACTGCATACATATATATTGCAGGAAGCATATGTATATGTATTCATGTATGTTCTTATAGGTACCATATACTACGTTTAGTGTATGCCATGCTATATGAAAAAATCCCCCAAAACCACTTGCAAAAAGGTGATCACTGTCACAAGAGAGAAGGGACTCTGAAATATAGACTATGGTGGCCAATTTTTTGCCATACACTGGATTCTTTCTGAGTGTGTTTTTCTATTCTTTTCACATATTCATTATTTGCAGTAGGGGTTGAAATATTGCAGAAGGAATGTCTTCTTTTTGCTTTACGAAACTCTGTTAGTGTTTTATCAGAAGGCAAAATGACAGGAATAACTATATTCTAGGAATCACTTCCAGATTCTGAGCAATGTGTATTTGGTTTTTATAAGATATATTTGAACATTTGAACTTTTACAGTTGTTCACTATAAAGGATTCATTAACAGCCTAAACTAAGAGTTTAACTTGATTACTACATAATGAAATGCACTCAGTTAAAGCTAAATGCAGGAGCAGAATTTATAATGCATGCAGTTCTAGAGGTTGTGTGAAATGGAGCCTACTCCCCCAAGAGTATAGAGGAAATTACCATTAGTGCATCAGTTGTCTTTTTCCCTCCTGATTGCCTATTTTTAAAATAGAAATCCAAAAGATTTAAATGGATGGAAGTTAACAGTGCAAAGAAGGTCACCAAATCAGTTTTAGACATACTGAGAATGGAAGATATTTCCTCAGCGAACTGTTCCTTGGCTTTCATATTCTGATTGTTATTTAAAAATGGACCCACAAATTTAAACACTACAGAAGACCCAGAATTACTAGAGAGGCTCACAGACGGTTGCAGGACAGTTTTAGAAGGATTACAACTCTTCCTCTACATCTCTTCTGCCTAGTTTTTGGGTTTGCTGCCTAACCACACTAGCAACAAACACTTGGAAAACTTTGTTGAAGTGCTGTAGACAAACAGCCTTTCAAACAGACAGATTAGCAGTGGAGATCTGTTGAAATGCTCTACGGAAACATATTTTCTTTTGAACTACTAAACACTATGACAATCCTGATGGCTCAGAGGTGTAAAAGGACATCTTTGCATTTTCAGCCTGAAGTTCAGTATCTGTCTCATCCTTAATGATAACTGCTGACCATGTTATTCACTCCTGGAGGATTTAAAACATGCTTTTAAACTCCAGAGAGCCTTCAAGTTGCTGGACAAGTTGCCAGTGGATGCTAGACTTCAGCAGTAAGCAGTAAGATCCAGTGGATGTGTGTGGTAAGTGTGGAGATTTCAATGGTAACAGCATGAACTAAATTTAGGGAACTGATGCTAACAGGCAGCACAATACACATTTAAGATAGTTACTCTTAAGTATTCCAAAAGATTCCAAAAACTGGAAAAGCTGGTTTCCTCAATATTTATACTGTCTGATTTGTTATGGATGCTGCAAACACTTCAAAAATTGAAAGCTGTCATGGTATTGTTTCTCATTGGAGTGCTTATTACAGATTACACCTGGGTAGGAACTTGGCCATTCCACTGAACAACTTTATTCAAAGAGAATTTGATATTTAAAATAAGGGCAACTGCCAAGTTTTACTCTCCTTCAAAAAAAAAAAAGAAGGCATTGGATAATAGCATTTAACTATGTAACTTAAATGATACCTCACCCTTGGGTCTAAGTTTAAGAGAGATTAGCAATTTGGTTAATCATTGTAGCTCCTTTTGTACTCTGTTGGAGAGAGAAATACAGGTCCAGCAGGCAATTCACAATAATCTTGAGTGGATTCTGCACGGAGCAGTCTTGGAAGGTCCTTGCCCTGATTGCATCCTTCTAAATGGGGACAGTGAGAAACTAGTTTGCAAATGATGGTCAACAGACGGGTGGATGATTACCTGTCTTAGTTTATAAAAAGTAGTACTGTAGAAAAAAGAGTTTATGGATGCCAGGGAGCAAGGAGTGGTGTAACACATAACTACTGTACTTTTTTCAACCAGTGCCAAATGTCACTCACAAACTGCCCAGAATTAGTCCTCCCACAATCCAAAATGATGGATACTCTTTGTGTAGAGGCACTAAGTGGTTCGCTGTGGGTCTCAGATTACATCTTGTGATGACATAATGTCTTTTATAGATTTGTGCATTTGGCATCTTCCCTTGCTTGATCATGTATTAAAAAACAAAGAAGCACCAAAATTGTAAATATTATATTCTCATACTGCACAGTAAATGCACAGGGTTTAATACATTATTGTACACTATATATAACAAACACACAATGTAAGCCAGCTTGTTGATGAACACAGGGAGTGGTATTTTCACCTTACACATGATAACTGAGAGCCCTTACAAGGAACTGGCATTATTGGGGAAACCCTTTCCATTGATAATGTATGTGAAACAAGAAGTGTGATGTGATCTCCTAGATCTCCTACTTCCTCTGCAGATACCAGCCTTCTTTATCACACATTGTTGGGAATATTCAAATGCAAAAAACTAATCCTCACCCGCATAACTAGGATCTTTCGTGAGGGAAATATCACCTTTAAATCTGTATCAGAGTTGCCTAAATCAGCACAAAGGCTTGGGGTTTCTTTCCTGACATTTTTTCCTCCTTGTCTCTGTTAATTTATAAGCACATGCACTGTATATTATACCTGTAAGATGAGATCCAGCCCTTATGGCAGTGTGAGATCTGCTACCTAGGTGCAACCAAACCTCTGCATGAATGCACATGTATCCATGTGAGATGCATTAAATATAGTACATCCTGATTTCACACACAATCTTTCATCAGTGAAGAGGTAGAACAGGCTGCCAAATCAAAATTAAGTTTGAAACAAACAGGATGAGACATCTGAAGTCTCTCAAGGATTTTTTTCTCTTTGTGGGTTTTTCATACAGTATGTCAGATCACTTTGAGCACCCAATTAGGAGTATTGTAACATAACTGTTAATAAAATATTTAGAAAACACCAGAAGTCAAACCCTAAAGTGTTATTTTGGTTGTTTCCTTGTTTGGGATTTTTGGGGGACTTCTTTGGGTGGAAAAATCTCTAGCAACAACAAGCCAACTGTGCCCTCAGTGAAAGATTCATCTGAGGCAGAAAGACAGAAAAGTGAGTCTAGACATCAAGCTTCAACTACAGAAAAATAAACAAATAGAACATGAGGATGGGCAAGGAGAAGCAGGATCATTTCCCTCCATGCAAACTAAATAGCAGAAGGTTTGTTCCAGTCTGTCATGTTTACAAACCTCCGATTCCCTTAGGCTATGTTGAAACAGCATTTGGTAGAACCTCAGTGCACCTGAATTTTCAGGCCAAGTTGCATCCACACCCTTCACAGGCCTAAGGACCAACTGAAAATCAGTATTTGCACATAGTTAAAAAAAAAATCAAGTACTCCTCCGTCCCTAAATCACCTCCAGAATGGAAGAGTCCATAATTGGTCCTTTCATCCTTCCTCTCTTTTTTCACACTCTCTAGACATATCTTGGTTTCTTTAACCCTTTCCCCTCCTATCCAATTTTCAATGCATACACTCAAATGAAGATTCCTGTTTTGTCTTCCAGATCAGTTTAAAAGAACTTCCGTTGCCCTCAAAAAAATGCACATTCAATTCATGTTCATTATAGACTTTGGCCTAAAAGAGACATTTGAATTTGTCAGCACTGTAGGATTCAGCTTCTAAAATATGAAATTTTCCACTCATTAAGCGTACTCTAACTTCCAACTTCCAGTGCTTTGTTTAGCCTTGGTTTTTTTGGCAGGTCTGTCAGACGCATGATGGCCTCACCAGAACACCACAGCTATAAGGTAGACAAAACGACTTTCAAGCCATGAAGAAGCTTTTAGGTACATCTTACCTGCAGGGAAGTACTTTGTTGCAGTACTAATATGTGCAGAGTACTCTCTCAGATTATGCAAGGATCATTTAACCTCCTGAAGCATTTCAATTACATATAAAAAAAAGAACAGCAAATGGTTTCCTTTGTTTGTTAATTATAGCAAATGCACACTCACAAACATCATAATATTTGTTGTTATGGGACAGACTACAAAACCAGCACATACACTGTTTTGCAGTTAATTAAAGCATTAAAAAATCAGCGGCGACAAATACTGAAATTCTCATACCAATAAGATTTGGAATGTGACGTTATTACTTTGGCAGTGACTTACAGATCTTAACATACAAAAGCACACAGATTTGCATGGGCAGGAATGTTGTTGTTACCTTTTTAGAGATTTTGTGGAGTTCAGATTCCTACAAGGAATACTGGCCATATCAGAGATAATGATCCATACAGTTTTCACATCCATTAGATCAGGGCTATATACACCCTGAAAGCTGACCAAAATAATCATTACAACAGAAAAAAAATTTTGTTGGAACAAAAGTTTTTTTCTAACTTAAAAGAGACTTTGACCTTATTTTCAAGAACTGACAGGTATCCAGAAAGAAAAATTACACAAAAATATAATACAGAACAAGACAACACACTCACTGTTTTCCACATGATTATGAACTGTCTCATAGTATATTTATGCGTGCACTATTAGAACAACATCCAATTGCATATTTAAATGATTCATACTTTAATTTGGTGCGGTAAAATAAACCAGCTATATCCAAATTCACAAACCAAATAAGAAATTATAAAGGAGGACAATATTAGTAAAGGATAAAGTTTTATCTATATCTGTAAAAAACAAGTTATGGCTGATTTTTTTCCAAGGCTTTCACATATTTTTAGTTCAATAACTTTGATCATTTATCTCTTGCTTTAAGTGAAGTATTGAATAATGATAGCAGGAGAGTGAGACAGTATTTTTCTTAGATCAGCATGTTCAAATGCTCATGGAAGCACCTCTTTCCATCTTAACTCAGTGAAATACAGGAAATGTTCTTATAATAGAATTCCTAATGAAGATTTATAGCACACAATATGTAAGTCATCAAAGCACATTTTGTTACTATAGTAACAATAATCCTCCACACGCAACATGTAAAGTAATTTGTCTAAAATAATGTATTCTGTATTCATTCAAGACATTGGCAGGTAATCTTTTCAATCTTATAGCTGTCCTTGTGTTTAGAAGAATTTTATTTTAGTTTTTTAAAGGAGCATCTCCTTTAGAAGAGGTGAGAGCAACTTCTTACTTTGCTATAAAAATACTTTATTGTGTGCTCACTCACCTGGTTAATGAAATTCAGCAACAACCTGGACTGAGAGCATATCAGAACTTAAAAGAAACAATGTGTGATTTGGTATGTCAACTATATGATGTCCAGAGACTAAATCGTTGTTTCTAATGTTCGCTTCAGTATTACAGATTATAGTGGAGCACTGAGGACAAATATGGAAAGCATCAGGAGCAAACGACTGTATTTCATCAAGTACAGCTGGCATTTTCTCAAAAGCATAAGAGAGTTAGGAGTTCCCTCTGGAAGAAAATGGTGCTTTTCATAAGGGGAAACTACTGGGAAATTGGTGAAGTTCTGAATTAATAATGCTGTAGCAATTCCACAATAATTCCCTAAGTGAATATTTTTATTTTCCATTGAGCACTAAAGACATTTAAAAAAGTCAAATGCCACATCAAGATGATTTAAAACTCTGTCTGTACTGCTTCCCAAACACAACATTAGCAAGGATAAGTTATTACAGAGAGTCATTAGTGGGAGTGGAAAAGCTGGGAGCACAAACAGTCATAAACCTTTAACTCTGATACCCCAGTGAACAGGATGGGCAAACAGCATATGATGTCAGAAGTACACGATGTGGTGTCGCAGGGAATCCAGTACTGATCAGCACCGGTATCCTGCAGCCTTCCTAGAGAGACCATCCCGCAGAGAACAGCTCTTTCTGGGGGCACTGGCAGGCTTCCCTGAGCTATAGGTGATTGCAGCAAGTGTAGCAATTTCTCAGCTATAAGTGATTCCAGCTCTTGTAGTTCAGCTCGTTGCAAAATCACCCAGGGCAGATTTCAGGAGAGAGAGACAGGAGCCTCATAAGGCAGTTTCACAGAGGCAGCCTTTATTGTCCAGCCACCCTGCAAAGGGGAGGCCAGGGACAAATGTTCCCATGCCAGGGGCAGAGGCAGAGTCTTCTTTATGGGAAAGGTAAGGGGTGGGGTAGAAATCAATTAGCCAACAGGGTACCAGCTATTACCATAAAGAAACAAGGCATGTTGGGAGCTCACCCTAACTTGAGGAATGTTGCTTATGTCTGGGAAAGATTCTTTTGGGCCTTAGGCCTCTCTCCTCCAAGGGAGGGCAGAGGGCTCCTGCACCAAGAGCTCACAGCCCTCCACAACGTGGCAGTTTCCCAGGCCAGGGTATGCAGGGAGGATGCTGTAATCTGCAGGTAGGTCCACACCTCAGTAAGTGCTTAGTACTTTAGGTCTCTGCCATAATGGTGGACACTCAACTTAGAGCCAAAAGCATTGTGTCTACTGAGACAGCCCCTGAGAAGTCTGATGCTTCCACTCAGATAGAACTGGTAAGGAAGGAGATGTCCGTACAGGTGGTAGCTTGCAATAGATGCTCAGTTACTTCTCCTGGAGAAAAGGCAGTACCTGCACAGCATACATAGTTTCATGACCTGCTGCAGCACATGGCCAAATTACAGGAGACTGTTAATAGGCTGTGCAGTGTTAGAGGGGCTGAAACAGAGATAGACACGTGGCTTCAGAACAATATACCTACAATGGATACCACTGAGCGTGAGGCACCTTGGACCCTGATGACCCAAAAAAGCAGGGCTCCAATTCAACCTCCACCCTCCAACATCCAGACCAAAACCAGATACAATGCTTTAAAAGCTTTAGACGTCTATGAGCAAGGCCAACAAGGAGAACCTGCACTAGAAGTGCATGGTGGTTACTGTAAAAAGAAACACTGAATTATCATAATTGGTGACTCTCTGTTACGGGCCACTGAGGGACCTATCTGCTAGCCTGATAGACAGTCACAAGAAATATCCTGCCTACTGGGGGATAGGATTCATGATGTTTTGAAAGGGCAGGAAATCTTCATGGATGGAGGAAGCTGCTAGTAAATCTCAAATGCAAGAAAGAAATTTATGGGATATGGAAAAAGGAACAGCCCACATGGGAGGACTATAGGAACATCGTCAGAGTATGCAGGGATGCAATGAGGAAGGCCAAGGCTCACTGGGAATTGAGTCTGCCAAAGGACATCAAGGACAACAAGAACAGCTTCTCTAAGTAGCTCAGCAGCAAAAGGAAGAATAGGAAAAAGACGGGGCCGCTGCTGAATCAGATGGGCGTCCTGGTAACAGAAGACACAGAAAAGGTAGAATCAATGAATGCCTTCTTTGTCTCAGTCTTTACTGCTGAGGTCAGCCCTCAGGAGTCTCAGATCTTGGACGTAAGAAAAGGCCAGAGAAAGGAAGACTTCCATTTGGTCATAGAGGGTTGGGTTAGAAATTGGCTAAGCAGTTTAAACACCCATAAATCCATGGTCTCTGATGGGCTGCACCCATGGGTGCTGAGGGAACTGGCAGATGTGTATCTGCCACTCTTCATCATCTTTGAAAAATCATGGAGAACAGGAGAGGTGTCTGATGATTGGAGGAAGGTCAGTGTTACTGTCATCTTCACAAGGGGCAAGAAGGGGAACCTGGGAAACTACCAGCCAGTCAGCTGTAGTGTTGTATTTTTCCCCTCTCCTGTACTTACCTTTCCATGTGGGTCCCCCCTTCCCTGCCCCTAGCCTTAACCACCCCCTCAGGTTTTTCCCATTGCTTCTGTTACCCCAGCTCCACCCATGTACCACCCCTATGCCCTGTGACAATTGATCCATGTGCTCTCCCTGCCCCCTTCCCCCCGGATAAAGGACCCTGCATGCCACGTGATTGCTCTCTCTCGCATTCTACCCTGCCTTGGGGCAGCAGCCTCTGCCTGGGGGAACCATGCCATGTGCTGGCTCTCTACCTTTGGGAGCCAGCACATGTGCTAGACCTAGGCTTCTGGGAGCCACCACGAAATAAAAGATCTTCTGCAGCCACCATGCGGAGAGCATTCTCGCCTCCTTTACTGTCACTGTGTTGCGGGGCTTCAGCTTTCCGGAGCAAGTGAGGGGCAGCCTGGAAGAGGCACGGGAAGCGGAACAGCCGCTCTCCCCGAGCAAGCCTCACTGCGCTCTCCGAGAAGGCTGTGGCACGCCATATGTCCTAGTTTGAAAGCAAACTAGTGAGAGACTCCAAGTCAGAAATACAATTTAATAGGGAAAATAAAATAAATGCAATAGTACAAAAGACAACCCACTGACAGAGTCAGAGTACAACCTGGCCCCCTGATGGTCAGGGGGGTTGGCAGCAGTCCAATTAAATGGTGGCTGCAGTCCTCCTGGAGTGATGGTCCTGTTGAAGCAGTGATTCTGTAGAAGGGTCTGGTCTTCCTCTGAAGGTCCAATGGCAGTGTAGAAGGGTCAGGTCTTCCTCTGGGAATCCAGTGGAAAAGGCTGCTTGTCCTGTTCCAAAACCCAGATTATATCCACATGGGAATGGTTGGTTCTTCTCCCTGGGCGGAGCATCTCACAATGGGGTGATGTAATTCTATGAGTCATGATTGCCCATTAAGCAGAGATAGCTCCCAGAGGGAGTTATCAAGGATGAGTCATGGTAGGAGATAACAAGCACAGCCCCACCTGTTTTAACAGCTTTTGGAGATGATAACAGAATATATACTTTTGGTTACATCTTATATTGTAACCTAGGATACCATACCACTGCAGGAACCTACACACCGCAACAGTCAGCCTCACCTCCATCCCTGGAAAGGTGATAGAACAGGTCGTTCTGGAGGTCAACAAGCACGTAGAAGAAAAGCAGGCCATCAGAACTAGTCAGCATGGATTCACCAAGAGGAAGTCATGCTTGACCAATGTGATAACCTTCTATGAAGACATGGGAGGATGGGTTGACAAGTGGAGAGTAGTGGATGTTGTTTACCTTGACTTCAGCAAGGTTTCTGACACTGTCTCCTATAACATCCTTGTTGGTAAGCTCAGTAGATGTGGGTTAGATGAATGGACAGAGAGGTGGATCAAGAACTGCCTGAATGACAGAGTTCAGAGGGTCATGATCAGTGGAGTAGAATCCAGTTGGAGGCCAGTAGTCAGTGGTGTTCCCCAGGGATCAATACTGGTTCCAGTCTTACTCAACTTTTTTATCAATGGGCTGGATAAAGGGATAGAGTGTACCCTCAGGAATTTGCTGATGACAGGAAACTGGTGGGAGTGGTTGATACATCTGAAGGCTGTGCTGCCATTCAGTGGGATCTTGATAGGCCGGAAAGTTGGGTGGAGAGAAACCTAATGAGGTTTCTCTAACAAGGGCAAGTGTAGGGTCCTGCATGTGCAGGAAATAACTCCAATTACCAGTACAGGTTGGAGGATGAGCTGCTGGAGAGCAGCTTTGCTGAGAAGCTGACCATGAGACAGCAGTGCTCTTGTGGCCAGGAGGGCCAATGGTATCCTGGGGTACATCACAAAGATTGTGCCCAGCAGGTCAAGGGAGGTGATCTTTCCCCTCTACTCAGCCCTAGTGAGAAAGCATCCCAGATGTTGTGTCCAATTCTGGGCTTCTCCGTACAAGAAAGAGAAGGAGCTACTGGAGATGGTCCAGCAGAGGGCCACAAAGATGATGAGGGGTCTGAAGCATCTCTCTTATGAGGAGACACTCTGGGAGCTGACCCTGTTTAGTCTGGAGAAGAGAAGACTGAAAGAGAATCTCATTAACTCATATAAATATCTCAAAGGTGGGTGCCAAGAGGATGGTGCCAGACTCTTTTCAGTGGTGCCCAGCGACAGAACAAGGAGTAATGGCTATAAACTTAAACACAAGAAGTTTCATCCCAACATGAGGAAGAACTTCTTTACAATAAGGCTGGCAGAGCACTGGCACAAGCTGCCCAGGGAGGTTGTGGAGTCTCCCTCTCGGAGACATTTAAAACCTACTGGATGCGTCCTGTGTAACCTGCCCTAGGTGACCCTGCCTTGGCAGGGGGGCTGGACTAGAAAATTTCCAGAGGTCCCTTCTAACCCAAACAATTCAGCGATTCTAAAAAAACCCACATCTTATGGAGCTACTCATAGGGATGGGTGTACGATCGCAAAGGTGTGGAGACCACTGTCATAGATTGCACACATTTGCAAATGCAAAATAGCAAACCAGTGTTTTAAAGTGACCCAGTATGATTCAGAGGTAAGTAGAAATCCTTGTTTTTTCACACTGCTTTCACTGTTCTGACAGTACTATTCTTTGTACAAGCACGGTCCTAGATAGTCCTTGGGGCTATTTAAAAGCAACAGAAAAAACTAGGTGGACTCACTTAATCCGAAATACGTGCTTATTATTATAAAATGCCTTTTCTACAGGAGTCCAACATAAAATCTATGTGTCACAAAAATTGCAGGGATGCAAAGCTGGGAGGATTTAAGAGGATTTCAGAAGCAATGCGGGAAGTTTAAGAACTATCTGCCTAGTAGCGAAATTTCCCAAGTCAACATAAACTAGTAACTATACAGAACATATTTTCAAGAAAATAAACAGTGGCAAAAGTTATCATATTTCTGCTTAGACAATTTAGTTATATAATTCCATGTTTCAGTAACATTCTATTCTTGCTTGATCACAATTTTACCATTCATAAACAGTCAACTACTTCAGGAAATTTGAACTTTTATCTTATTTGAGGGACAGGCCTTGAATTCTTTGAAAGCAGTATGAGGAAGAGGTACTAGAACTGGATGACTTTTTTACTAAGACAAAAAGTTGAACAGGGAGTTTTGGAAGAAGGGAGATTTTTTAAGAAATGAGATCAAACACTGCAAATATTCTTGGACAAAAAATACAAATATGTCAATATGTTTGATTTCATTATGTCTTCAGTATTGCTTTGCAGTCCCTTCTAGGTTATTTCAAACCCCTCCCCTTCTTAGCCTATCATTTCAGAATAATGGCTTTTATTTCAAAGTTGTCTGGCAATTTAAAAGAATGGAATTTTTTCCAAAAGTGAATAATTGACATATTAAATACCAAGTTGGAAATATTTTTATTAGACCCAAGCACATCTAAATTCATATTATTAAAATTCTGCATAAATTTCCAGAGCTTATTGCAAATTTCCTGCAAATTCTCAACATGGCCAAAATAATTCACCTCTAATATATTAAAAAAAGCCCCCCATAGAATAATTAATCAGAGAAATTAAATGGGCTATAAATGAAATTCAGCAGGCTATTATTTTTGCCAGGATGATACTCACCCACAAACTTGTCTGAGTGGTCTTATGGGATTGAAAAGAATACTTCTCAATGAACAGCTGATTCTTGTTGGGATTAATAATTGCAGAATTGAACTCATTTTATATGGGTTTTGAAAAAATTCCTGAACAAAAATTAACCTCTGGAGAAGTTCACATATTAAATATACAACAAGCTTCAAAAAATGGAAAAAGTGCAATTCTTACTGTCAAATGAAATATCTTCTGCCTTTTCTTATCCTTGACCATTAAAGAACCTTGGGTTTTCATAGTTTTGTAGCACAGATGAATACTAGTGTCAGGATAAATGGGTCCTATCAACATAATAGAATTTATGGGAGTCTCAGATGGGTCCTTGAAGAAAAATTTTCTGCAAGTGTAGTGGCTTTGAGAAAAGCAATCGTGCCCTGAGGCATCTTCAGCTACTTTCTGTTACCTGAAGGTCTCCCTGGAAATTCTGCTTTTCAACAATCCATCATAATCCATTAATCCATGCATATATGAAACTCTCAGATTGTAGTGATTTTTCTTTCTTCANGGGGGGTTTATGCTGCATAAAGCATCTTAGTAGTTGTTATTAGCAGAATTGTTAAAATATCCATTGTAGTGTAGTTCTAAAGTACTTAACTTGGCCTAAACACTATTAACCACACTCCTCAGTACAAGTTTGACCTAAAAGCAGCCTGAGGGAAAAGAAAATTTGAAATATCCAACATTATGAATATTTTAAATATACAAGGTATTAATGTTTTAACATATGCTCTAATGCTGTTTTTTTCACATGGACGAAAGCTATTCTGCATCACATATGTACATCACGAGACCTTAATGGTCTCAGGTGGAGCCCATATGGATGAAGGACATACTCCCTTGCAGCCCTTGCTTTTAGGTAAGCTCAGAATGGGGACAGAAGCCGAATATCAGGGAAGAGAAGAATCCTGTCTTCCGTCAGCAAGGTTCCTACACCTAAGGAAGCAGAGACAGGCTGAGCCTCTCCAAAAGGCACTGCAATATGCCAATTTTGGAGAGGCTTCTGGTTGTCTTATGTAGCAGGGGGTGGTGATGGTGGTGGGAAAGGGCCTACAGAATGCAGCTGGATCTGCGGGACATGAAATCTCATTATACCCACAGAGCATTAAAAGTATTTATTGTTTGTCTGTGTAAATTGCAAATAAAAGTTATTAAAAATAACAATGCACAGGTTTTCCATTTACGTTCATGAAAACCAAGCATTCTTCCAAAGTAAACAAACATCATAATCAGAGAACATAAGTGGTTACAGGACTGAAGGCTGACCTTAAATATCCTCTTTGATTTTCATTTTTTTAGTTAAGTGATGCAATAGTGATGTTATTCTGTGTAATTAGTAATCTGTTGCAAGACATTAGGGGTGAGATTTTTAAGGCATTTTCAATGGGATAAAAATAGCCTCAAAATGCATACTTACAAATACTTCTTGCCCTCTGTTGCTAATTCATTAAATATCTCTAAAAGCGCATCAATAAAAATAGAGAAAAAAATGCGTTTGGGAAGGGGATAAAGGAGGAAATGGTAGTGGGGGTGAGAAGATCATCCTGTTTCCTTTGTATTGCATAAGAATATGTAAAAAAAGCTTTTCTAAAATCTATGAAAGTGTAGAGAGGGTCAGGAGGTCAAGGACCACTGTGATAATCCTGAGTCACTTGTCAACTCAGATTTCCCAAACAGCCACATTAAATCTGATGTGGTGTCCTTTGGTTGAGACTTAGTTCTCCAAAGTCACAAAGATTTTGTCTTATTTTGCCTATCAATATCAGGATCATACTATTGGGATCGTATCAAAGAAATATTAAAAGTTAAAGGTATGGAGCAAAGTCATAGTCTTTAAAAAATGCTGCAAAATAATACCGGTACCACAGTCTGGAATATAGCTCCTCAGAAATGGACTAGTTAATCAATATGGAATTCCAAGGCCAGGCTGTGTAGGAAAGCTGGAAAACTGGTGTAATAACAGACACATTAAAAAGAAAAAGTAATGAAATTACACGACTGCTTCTATCTGCTTATTTGAAAACAACTTTTATTAAATATAGCTCATTGTTTTCCATCCATGAAATTAATTACTACTTGAAAAGAAGATACTTCTGCTTTTTCTGTCATGGCTACAGAGTATATTCTTCTCATGGATCCTCCTGAATTATATCAAATAACATTATAAATCTCAACTATGTAAATGTTATATGACTTCTATGCATCCCTTACTAAAATAATGTATATTCTCGAAATGACTTTTACACCTTGCATGAAATACTCAGATTTCACCTATAAGATAAAGTAACCTTTAGAAACAACATGTTCTCTGGAAGAAGATAAATCATGGCCTTAAATACTGGCCTTTAATCCTTTTTCTGAACTGTAGTTCAGAAAAAAAGGCAGGCACTACTTAGTTCTCAGTCAAGACAAAAGTCCAGCCTAATCTACAGGAGTAATATGAATCCTGGGGCAATGCAGAAGAGTGGCCTCTAATTTAAACATTAAGTCTAAGAAGTATGTTTTATTACTCATTTTTGGGCATTTCATTAATAAGGTGCTAATCAGCTACTTCAGACTGACTCAATTCCACTCCAAGCTTTGTCTTGAAAAGCAGAGGAACATGCTATGCTTCCATTCCACAAGGAGCCCTTTCATTTTGTCACTGACTGTGGTCCCAGCCTCCAACATCAAAGTTCAACAAGCACAAATAATGTGATGCTGATAGATTACATGAAATTGAATAAGTAAAATGGGCTAGAAAAGAAATAATACACAGTTTGCCTTTTCAAAAATTACCTTGACCTATGACTTCTGCCTAAGTGAGCCATTAAGCATAATCATGCCCCTTCCTGTGAAAAGAAAACAAATGCATTTCTTAAAATTGCTTTTAACTGCATCTTTCTTCAAGAGCAATACACATTTTTTCTTCTACACATTCACAGGAGGGACACTTCACCATAAATGTTGCATCAAATATTACCAACAGGCTTGCTTTCTGTCATGGAAAGATGTAATGGAGCTCATGCTGCGGCAATACTGACACAAAATACTCAGTTTTGCCTAGCCTCATAAAGCAGAGGTGGGGAATGCAAAAAAATTACATTATTAAGCTGCCCACAGGTATTGCATTATGTCCCCATGATTAAATACTAGCATGCATTCCTATTATTGACAAAAAAATTAGTACATCTATGTATTAGGTAATTGTTCACACACCAGAATTTTGTAAAAAAGAAATATTTTTCAGAAAAAGTTTCTCTAGTGCAGGTATGTCCGCTCCTCAATGTTTGTTTTTCTGGATTATTTTTAACAATGTCATCATTTACTCACTAGAAGCTTCATGCCTTTGAATGTACCTAAAGGAAATCATCTAATCTGACAAAAGATAGGAGAAACCAATGCACACTTCCACAAGGACGAGGAGATAAAATTTCAAAATTATAGCTAAATTAAGGGTAATATTGTAACAAAAGCTAAACCAATGCAGCAATCTAAGCCAATTTAAGTGTTCTGTTATGCAAAATTGCAGCCATTATAAAAGAGAAATCAAAGACTGTTGTTAACATGGTTAAGGTATGGTTCTGTCACATCAGAAAATAGTGATACATGAAGAGTTTTCAAATGATAATTTGACAGGCAGGATAGGAATTTAATTTAAAGTATCTCAGACTAGGACTGTAGAGACAAAGGTCCTGATCCCAAACTGCTCAACCTATTTCTCAACAGCATCTTGCAGACTCCATTCTATGCACTATATGCCTGATGCAGCAAAACACCCACTTAATTTCCAACACCCACTTCATTTCAAAACACCCACTTCATTTCAGGTCATCTTCCCTGCAGTCAATAGACTGCTCACTTCACATGTGCTTTTCTAAATCAGTCCTAGAGGACTAGGCCTTTGGATGAATGCTCTAAATATCCCCTGAATAGTTTTTCGCTAGTCAAGCAAATCTCTGTTCACTTTCATGGTAAGAATTTCACGTATAAAATGGTCTATTGCCAAGGATGTAATTTTCACTGCATTGTCTGATTACATAGCTTTTGTCCTTTATATCACTGGTCACCCTTACATGCTGTATAATTACGATAAAATGTTTTTTCAGTTGCAAATCAGAAAGTTGAAATGTTACCTATGTGGTTCATTGCTTTAAGTGAAATGAATATCAGATCTTGAAAATGGAGCAGATTAAAATTTTTAAGATTAAAATTTTTGAATTTATACAGTATTTGTCCAATTCTGCTTACTCTTAAAAAGAAGCAGAAAAACTACTGTGATTTCCCCAATAACTTGAATAATTGCATAAAAATTATCTTGTAGAGTATCCTATGTTGAATGCTCTGTGAATGGAGAAGATGCCTTTCAGAAATAGAGAGCATTGAAAGTACAATCATAACATCTGAATTTCATTTCTACTGTCATGATTCTTAATCACTTATTTCCTCCATGCAGTTCTTAGTCCTACCCAACCCTGCCCCTTTCTTTACAGTCCAGAAAGGGTTTAAATGTAGTAAAAGGACAAGAAGACAGTAATACCTTCTTCTTAGAAATCTTCAGCCATTCCATAAAGGACAGCTTTGATCCTACTGTTTTACCAAATTCTTCAAAATTCACTTACAGTTTGGAGGCTGAATTCATATCTACTAGCATTTTATTTAAGGAGCAAACTTTGCCCATTCCTAAGGTGACCTTCTGGTCTGTGGTATCATGGGGGTCAAATAACATTATGAGTCTTCATAGCAGATTACTCTGGAACAAAGACAGTGATACTATGTTTCTCTTAACCATGGGTTCGGGAAAGACGGACAATAGATGACATCCACAAAAAAAAAATCTGTCTTAGACACACAGCAGCTAACAGGGGAACAGCTAACTAAAGCTGAACATTACAAGATGCATAAAAATGAAGCTTATAATTTTATCAATTTTGTCTTTCATCTTTGATGTGCTTAAAGGTTTTATTTTCATCCTGACTCCATGGCATATATAGCATCCAGTCAACATCAAAACAAACTGCTTGTGATTAAATATTAAATTCCTTAAGGGGTAAATCTGTAGGTCTTTAATTTCTTTTTAGTTTTTCCATCTGAAGCTGGCACTACTCAAGGCTAGAGAAGCATCTGGAATTCATAAATTGAGATGAAACTAATGAGAGTTAAATTTGAGAAAGGACTGTTTATATAAAGCCTCGAGGAAGAAATTGCATGGATATGCCTACATGAGACAACGTAGTGTTGCGGTGAGTAGATTCTTGCGGTGGTATGGCATGGCACAGCCTTCTCAGAGAGCGCAGTGAGGCTTGCTTGGGAAGAGCGGCTGTTCCGCTTCCCATGCCTCTTCCAGGCTGCCCCTCACTTGCTCCGGAAAGCTGAAGCCCC
>VZTD01003899.1:36482-50082 GCA_013397725.1 Rhagologus leucostigma | reverse complement strand
ACAACAGAAAAATGGTAAAATAATGCAGAACAGTTAAATTTAAAATGAGGAGGTTGCTGGTTGGTGTTGATGTTGGAGATCGGTGCCGGCTGAGCTCTCACACTGCAGCTGCTTTTGTCTGCTGCTGGGGCTGCTAAGATGGCTTCCTTCCTGTAGCTGCTCGCTTCACTTCTGATTTCAGTGGAGTGAGTCGAGGGAAAGAGGGGGACAAAGTCGCCGCTCTTTCCTGTAGTTACGGTGATATAGGGGCCGCGCGGGACGGGGAGGGGCCCGGCCCTGAGCGATCCCAGGGCTGGAGCCAGTCCTGCTGGTCCGGCACGGAGGGGGGCTGCCCCCAGCGCCAGCCCCGCACGGCCACCCTCCTCCCCACCCCTGCGTTCGACGGGAAACACACGATGGTGAGGGGAGGAGCCGGCGCGATTACACGAACCGACATGGGGGGAGGGGTCCCGATGTGGGGGGCGGAGTTTGGGAGGGGCCAAGGCTTTTGGTGGGCACAGGAAAATACGAAGAAGAAGAAGGGCCTCTGGCACTGTCAGCCACGAGGCAGTGGCCATCTAGACTACTAACTAGGGTCGACACAGAGGAGTACTGGGGGGTCGGGGTGAGGGCTAGGGGAGATTCTGAACTGGGGTGATCAGTCCCAGCTCAGGGAGGGGACAGGGGAGATTCAGAAATGGTACCATTTTCCTATTTCTCCTGAGGGACAGGGGGAGAAGGGACATAGGGAGGGGGGAGAGACAGAGGGGTTGCAAATCGGCAGAATGGCTACTGCCACGTGGTCGGGGTAGTCATTAGGGTCCAGATAACTAAGTGAAACAAAACAAAGGTTAATTCCCTTTATCCCTCGTGTGCAAGAATTTCCCAGGCACGGGTAAACTTAGAGAAAAACATCTCCCAAAAAGGGGGTACTACACTTGCATCTTCTCTTGTTTGAGATAGGTTTTTTCTTGCCAAGGCTTTACATAAGGTACTACCTCCTTCACCGAGACAAGAACCCACCCCAACACTCCACCCACCCTGAGGTAAAAAGGATTACAATAAAAAGAAAAAGGGACCCCCGTACCAGGCCAGTCAGGCCATCCACAGGTTCCCCTCGCACAGGGGCTTTCCAGCAGACACCCCTCAGGGGCTTACCAGCACAGAGAGTCAAAGTAAAACACTCAGGATGGTCCGTCACTCTTCAGCTGACTTCCTTTGAAAGCGCTACTTTCCTCAGAAAATTACCAGCTGTGGCTTCCCAAAGGCAACTTCTCTCCTGCAGCAGCGGCTGCAGGGGACGCTCTCCAGGGCAGGTCGATGCTCCATGTTTGGGCAGCCATTTGTTGTGGTGAGTAGATTCCTGCGGTGGTATGGCATGGCACAGCCTTCTCAGAGAGCGCAGTGAGGCTTGCTTGGGAAGAGCGGCTGTTCCGCTTCCCGTGCCTCTTCCAGGCTGCCCCTCACTTGCTCCGGAAAGCTGAAGCCCCGCAACACGGTGACGGTAAAGGAGGCGAGAATGCTCTCCGCATGGTGGCTGCAGAAGATCTTTTATTTCGTGGTGGCTCCCAGAAGCCTAGGTCTAGCACATGTGCTGGCTCCCAAAGGTAGAGAGCCAGCACATGGCATGGTTCCCCCAGGCAGAGGCTGGTGGCCCAAGGCAGGGGAGAATGCAAGAGAGGAAGGCACGTGGCATGCAGGGTCCTTTATCCGGGGCGAAGGGGGCAGGGAGAGCACATGTCCATGGTCACAGGGCACAGGGCATAGGGGTGGTACATGGGCGGAGTTGGGGGTAACAGAATCAATGGGAGAAACCTGAGGGAGTGGTTAGGGCTAGGGGCAGGGAAGGGGGGGACCCACGTGGAAAGGTAAGCACAGGAGAGGGGAAAAATACAACACTACAAGGTAGTGCTATTTATAATTAACTGGGTTTTACACCAGAGGAAAATCATAGAAAAATAGAGTCATAGAACCATAGCATGGTTTAGGTTAGAAAGGATCTTTAAAGATCATCTAGTCCAGCCCTGCTTGTCATGAGCAGGGACATCTTTCCCTAGATCAAAAAACATTTACTTGGACAGTATTGCAGACATCACTTCCTCTGCAGTCAGCCTCACCATGCACCTATCAATACACCTGGGAAAATACACTAAACATTTTCAGAACTTTTTGAAGGTTGAAACATTTTATATAGCATAAAAAATAGCCCATGCACTGAACAGTATTGACTGCACATATGTTATTTTAAAGTTATGTTCCCCAATGCATTCTTAGCTTTTGAAAAAGACTTTACGTGGCTTAAATATAAGTTCTTGCCATAGGCCCTGCTTAGCACTATATAGATATGTTCTGTGCACAGTGAGCCAAAAAGAGACTTCTGTTGTCCTATTAGGTAAACTCAGGCTTGTAACATTTCCAGTGTGGCAGTTCTGCAGTGAACTTCCTGAAATGTCATCTCTGTTAACATACCTTAGCAGCTCACTATCTGGGTACCTTTGACTTGGCTACAATATATTGTCTTATATTTTGCTAAAACCCTCCTAATACTTCCAAAAGAAGCTCAGACATCAATAATGTTGCAAGTGACAATCTTTCTTTTTTTTCTTCATACAGTATTGGACTACAAGTCTCTTCCCTTATAATACAATATTTCTTCAGTTTATTTTAAATATCGTGTCAGTGGGGCCTAGCATCATTTTCTCAACTAATATATGGTAGCTGAGGTGGACATCCTAGTAAACAACGCAGACAGTAACCTTTTGTGTAACAATTTTTGAAGCAGTCTGTCAGAAATGAGCAGGAGAAAGGCATAGGTTGTAGTTACAGCAGTATTTAACATGATATTGAAAACTCTCAATAATATTGTGATGGTTTAATAATTTTGCTACTGGTCATCAATTGCTGTACAAGACCCAAGGATCCCACTTAATATCAGTGCCTTAGGGTGACTGTATGATGTTGTATCCCCTATCGCCACTCTATGCCCAGACATGAATCTTGTGCCTTTCTGTGCCTTTAAACTGAGCCTGAGAGGGGGGAGAGAAAAAAGCCAAGCAAACTTTTCAAAGCAGTTTGTGTTCAAGGACATGGAGATTGCTGCTGCTGCAGCAGAGGGGAGGAAAGCACCTTCGTGCTTTTCAGCCAGCTTTACGGCTGTTTCACCGGAGAGAGACGGAGAGTTAAACTTTTTTCCCTGGGACTTTGGGGTTTTTTTTCCCTTCTTCTCTTCTGGACTGTCTCAACAACATCAGAACACACTGGGAGAACTTTTCACCGACACCCAGAGGTGGGCCCACGGTGACCCAGCTCCGAAGAGGAGGAGAGAGACCACATCCACAGAAGGACTTTAAAATCTTCACAGGTTTCTCTCCACAGCGAGAGGTTTTATTATTTAGCATTTTTATTCTTTTCTTGTGTGTTTGTTAAATAAATAGTTTATTCCCTTTCACTTTCCTCTGAGGAATATTTCCTTCCCGAACCTGGTGGGGGAGGGGTGGCTGTAACCAGCCTTCTGAGAGAGGACGTTCAATTTCGGACGTTCCTCTGAAATTTGTCTCAAACAGGGACAATCAGCAACAGAGAAGCTTTGTCATCTGGAGACACCTCCATAACTTTCTGGGTTTCCAATAAATGTACTGTATCTAGAAAGAGAGAATATATTTCCCAGAGTGCCAACAATCAACTACTGCATACAGTGAAAAGCACATGATGACTGTTTCATAGTATCTTTTTCAGAAAACACAACTTTTCACAAAATATGAGGCTGAGTAATATTCATCTCCTACAATCTCACGTAAAGGTATACTCAGGCCCATGAAACAGAAGTATATTTCTAAAAGGAATCAGACCAAGCTCATGGAGTTAGGTAAGAGTCAGAACACAACTAAATGTTGTCAATTATAAGTTTAAACTTCAGTTTTAACAACAAGGTTTACACACCTCCACTGATTTTCATCCTTGTTATCAGTCAGTGGCACTTAAAGGAAAGACCCATAGCACCGTCTAAATAGCTGCTAATGCAATATGCATTACATTGTTAAAATGCAGTCACAGTGGTTGCATACCATAGCTGGAACATCTCTTTGCAGAGAGGATGAGACGATTTGGACCAGGCCATAGCATTTCAGTTTGTGAGAGGCCTTAATCCTTTTGTATTTCTAAAAAAAGAGTACCACTGGTGTTTCCAGCATAGAAAAGTGTCTTCTCTAAAAGTCCTGGGATCACCAATGACTTCAGTCCTATAAGGAGAAGCAGAATATGAGGACTAAGGCTTTTCTATCTTCCTATTCCTTGGCAGATAAATCGCACCTGTACAACTTAGTAAACACGTTACAGAAATGCAAAGGTAGTTATCAGGTTTACTGCAAGTACTCTTTATGCATTTTAGATGAAAGAGTTGTTGAATAAGTACATAATGACTTAGTGGAAAAGCAACCAGAACTAAATTCCTTTTTCTATAGGAAACCATTGGCTGAAAAAAATTACTTCCTGGCTCAACAGCTTTATATTTCTCTTCTTCCACAGCCTTGGTAGAACAAAAGTCTAGCTAAGCTAGACTCGAAACTCTTACTGTGCCACGTGAAAATGCAATCTCCTCCCCAAAAAACTTGATGCATTGCTTGTCTTTGGCCCTGCTTTTGTATGAAAGTGCTATTTTGCACCAATTCCAAACTTGAAGAGATCCTTTAGTATTTCTCCAAACTGATCTAAAAGCTGGAACCCTTTAGGTACAGTACTGTCTTATTTCCAGGTTGAGAATGGAAGAGCTTGGAGTGAAGAAGACTGACAAGACTTCTGAGGACAGCTACAATGAGCGAGTATAGAGGAACCTCACTGATGAAAAGGTAGGCACTGACAAAATTAAGAGGAAATTTTGGTAACTTGTGCACTTAAGAGTTTATACCTAACACTTCCAAGTACATTTGAAAATGCTAGTTAGAGAATTTCAACCCATGGTATCTCAATTCACTTAGAATTTTCACTGAATTACGTGCAGTTACACCAGAGGTATTATTTTGGGGATAACATCCTAGTGCACGTACTTTAAAAAATTGCCAAGAGTTTCTCTGTTCTACTTTGGTCAGAACCTGAAATTTGCTATTTATTTCTCTTTTAACAGATGCTTTTTTTTTCAGAAAATGCACTACAAGAATTCAACTTCAAATGACAGAAAAAGGAAATTTTTACTGGATAGCAGTAGTCAACAATACACTAATAACAACCTTTCTCAATAAACATATTGTGCGCATATATTTAAATGTCCACACATATACACACAGTCATACCCCTTACATAATTAGTCATGTCTTTGTGTTACTTTTTCTTAAAAATTTTTTTTTGACATAGTGTCACTGACTAATTAATTAGTCATAAATACTCTGTCCCCTCTAGATATTATTGTTTACTAAGATGATCATCTGGCTGGGAAGACATGAACCACGTGTGTTTGGTCATTATATGATAGTTGACATTGAAGGTCAAAACTGAACAAGAAGTCTAGAGGGTAAGAAGTCTGCCTTGGTCATTAATTTAGGATATAATCTGGGAAAAGTCAGTTATGTTATTTGTGTTCAACTTCCCTATCTGCAAAGCCAGGATACTAACTCTGCAAAAAACTGTTCCTCCAATTCATGTTAACAGGGACCTGAAAAGTCAAGCATCTGTCATGAATCAAAAATTTACAACTAATTATGACTTCAGTAATACCATCACATAAGTGCTACAAGTAGGTCACACAGATAATAGCCAGTGTGTCACAAACTCTCAAAGACTATATGCAGTATAATTCTCATTTAAGTTAAGAAAGGATTGAGCAGAGAAGCAGATCAAGGCCACGGAGTAATGCAGTGATTATAGGCACAAGACTAGCAGTAATGAAACAGGAGCCCACAAGTAGAGCAAGACTTGAGACAGTAGGAGCTTAAGTAAGCGTATAGTAATTGATTGCTGTAATTTCTGCATGTTAACTCCAGGATGCAAGCAAGAAAAAAAGAAAGAAAAAACCTTATCTTTGATATAGACATACAGCTGTTCACAGAAGCATGACCAGAAGGGATTGTTGCAGTCTGAGGATAATAGAAACTAAAGTAATACCTCTTTCATGTTAAATGTTCTTGCTGCAGATTTATAAGTTTTCATAAAAAGGTCTGTTTAAGCATTGTCTTAACATAACAGTGATTAATATGTGCTCCAGAAAGCATAACAATCTAAACATGTGCTGATCTTTGTAAGCACATTAGCTGTTTTAGCAACATTGTATATAAGTTAATTTTATGATGACTATGCATAGGCGTCACTTCATGGTCATAACAGGTGATGCATCAAATTATCCGTATACTCCTCCCTCATTATCCTTTCTCCAGTACTCACAAAATCTGTATAACTGGAAAAAATATTCTTCTGCAAAATTATAAATCTGTAAGAACCTAGTTTTGTCTGTATTCTGCTTTTCACTGATGAAAAATAAAAGGTAAAATCTTGAAATCATGAAAAAAAAATGCAGACATTGAAGATTACTTTGAATTTTCCCCACAAAAATGTATACTTTTTCAATGCAGAAGTTTTAATAGTAAGAAGATTTTAGCATGAAAAAAGGTAGTTTATTTTGGAAACTTCTTTCAAAACAAATTTACTGTAGAGTAATTGTTGTTAGGTAGAAATTAGTTGCTACATTACATTGGGTTTTGGCCCAGCCAGCCTGCATGTGGGAAAACTTAGGACAAATTAATTGAAAACCCAGAATTATTTTCAGGGTCCTTCCTTCTTTGACAATGCAATAAATACAAAATAGTTTTTAAAAACAGACCGCATCCTTATATTTTCCCTCTCCCAGACCTCTTCCTTCCATCCTGCTGCAGCTGTAGTGTAATGCTACATGAGAGTTTATTGAGGGGGCTGGTGGGCCCATAGCACAAGGGACAAAGAAAGTCCATTGGTGGGACCGTCCCTAGGGACAGAAATTCTCCGCAGATTATGGTGACTGAAAGGGCGTCTCCCAGGATGCTATGTTCCAGTATGCAACCATGTATCCCAGTTTTGCTTCCCCAGTTGGCCAGTTGGCCTCCCCGCCCCCTTATACCTCATCTGTTCTTTCCCCAGAAAATTCTCCCTTCCCCACTTGCTGTGATGCTATCTGTCCAGCTAGTGGGGTGACCAATCACCAGGCACCGGCCTGCACGGGAGGGGATGATGGAAGCAGCTCGCAAGGGCGCGGGAGGGTTGGCGAAGTTCCAGCACAGTTTCACCTAACCCACCGATGTTGAGGGCACGCCGAGGGGGTAGGAATGAGGTGGAGGGACTTCTTTGTGGAAAAGCAGGAGAAGGTTTGTTCAACTTGGAGGTCACGAGAAGAAGCCCCAAAAAGCCGTTACCAGGGCTTGTTATGCCCTTACCGAACGGGAGTGGAACACATGAAACAACCAATAATACAGAGACATGAGGTTTGAATCCTGGTGGGTAAAGGGTACAGACCAATAGAGGATAATGTGGGAGGGGAGAAATACCGTGGGCCACAAGGAGATCAGGGAACCCAGAACCCTCTGTGGGAAGAACCCAACACAGGGGGGAAAGGGGGAGATGGCAGTGGCCAATATGATATTGCTGGCCGTGGAACTGGCCATAACGCACTGCAACACCCACTCTCCCATTGGACTTTATTCCTCGCCCTCAGATTTTCCCTATTGGCTCTCGTACCCTAGTCTTGCCTATGTACCCTCCCTGTGCTCTCAGACCATTGGTCCCTGCTGCTTTCCTCACCCCCATATATAATCCTAGGTTCGCCATTATTCTCCATCTTTTGTCACTGGCACTCTTCGCGTGTGGGGCTGGAATAAACCTGTGCCGTGGAAATTCTACACAAGGATTCTTCCTGCCTCTTTGCCGTCGATTTGTCAAAGAAGCTATCCGGTGTGCGTGTGTGAGTGCAGTGGCTGCCGAGTGACTTTCTGCTCGAGTCGGTTCAGAAGGGTGTAGCACCCCACCAGAACACCCCCCGAATCCGACAGTTTATGACAGATGAACCTCAAAGAAGTTAGGAATTTGGTTCATATAAATTCAGGTGCACTGATGAAAATTCTCTGATCCAGACACCAGGTTGATACTGCATTTCCTTCATGAGCTTTACAGCATATCCTGGGCTTAAATGGCTTAGAAGTTTCTGCCAATGTATTTCCCACAGTCCTTGCAGAGACATGCAGCTTTTGTTCCTACACAGTTCAGGTACAGTATTTAGGGACTGTACACAAACTCTGAAATGCACCTGTTGAACCTCAGTACAAAAGTCTTGCCCTCCTAGAAGGCAGAAATGCACTTTTAATGAGCTCTGACTCCAAACAGAATATGGCAAAAAATCATTTTCAACTGTGATTATTCAAAATTGTCAGGTTGTAAAAGGATGAAAAGAAGTTTACTCTTTAGAATAAGCAATCAGGCCAGTTTTGAAGTTAAGTCTTCTGGGAATTTTGGAAAGTGATTCAGCTTCCAAAATCATTGATACCTGCCTTCCTTTGAACTAAGTATTTGCTAATAGTACAGGAAAGTTATTGTCCACTGGGGAGCATGTTAAGCTTGCCTAATTAATTCCTCTAGTAACCTAAACTAGATCTGGGTCCTTAGAGACACAAGGAAAGCAAAGTCAAACAATGTGATCTCTCTCTTTCTTCGTCTCTCTGTATCCTTTTTCCTCTGTATCCTAGAGAAATTATTTAAGTTATGAGAGACTATTTTAGGTCACTGATGGAAAGCTAAATTTGTTCTTCACGCTTAAGACTCCTTCTGTTAATCCCCTTTACAAAGCATATTTTTAGCTTGCCTCAATTGAAAAAAAAACCCTCTAATTGCAAATGTTCTGCACTCTGAGTTTGGTACAGATTTTGCTGTTTTGTGATGGTTAACTAAAGCTAGCAGCTTGGTAATTTTGAAAACGAAAATGTGTTAAACTTTTTAACTTCCCAGTTGTCCTTTTTCTGTTGAGAGTAAAAATTTTTCACAAAAGAACATGGAGTTTCCTTTCATCTGAAATAGAGTATTGGTGTTTCTCTGGAAACAGAGTCAAGGTTTGTTGTGGGATATTTTGATTACCAGTGTGATGCACTAATCTGTATGAAACACAGAAAAACAAAATTCACGTTAAGACTCTCCAACATTTTTTTAGCTCAAAGTCCATCATGTTTATGCTAAAGGCTAGATCATATGTAAAAAAAAATTAGAATAAATGCCTAAAGAGCTTCAAAAAACATATGCCAAAATGTAGACCTTCTTGGTCATTACTGCCTAATAATTTCAGAGCCTTTGCAGTTCTGCATAGCTGTTTCCACAGGCCTCTGTGTTGACGCAGGCAGCTCTACCATCTGGCTGATTTGCCCAGATTAGGAGCAGGGGTGTGTTATATTTGCTTTGTAGAAAGAGTGGCATCCCCAGAAAGTGATGCAGATGGAGAGCTGCCTAACAAGAACACCAGTGTATATAGTGTATGCTTGGCTGCATGGGCAATTGCAGCTCAATTTAATTTTACATTAACACAGAAACAGAGGAAATAGTAAAATCATGTAATGAAAACTTCTTTTAGAAAAATCTCTTGAATGAACATCCAAGAGGCAATCCAGAGGGACAAAGAAGTCCCAGAAGGCTGGACATGCTTCCTGAAGGAAACCTGAAAGGCTGCCCCCACTTGCTGAAGGATGAGCTGTCGGGGAAGAAGACCAGCCTGGCTGAACAGAGAAATTTGACTGGAACTCAGACAAAGAAAGAGAATGTATTACTTTTGGAAGAAGAGACAGGCCACTCAGGAGGACTACAAGGATCTTGTGAGCTATGCAGGGAGAAAACAGCAGGGCCAAAGCCCAATTAGAACCTAATCTGGTTACTGCTGCAAAAAGAAAAAAAAGAAAGAAGTTTTTATAAATATATTAGCAACAAAAAAAAGGCTAAGGAGAATGTTCACCCTTTAATGCAAGTGTGGGGAAAAGTAGTAATGAAGGATGAGGAAAAGGCTGATGTACTTAATGCCTTCATTGCCTCAGCCTTTCATAGCAAGACCAGTTGTCCTCAGGGCATCCAGTCTCCTGAGCCGGAAGACAGGAACAGGGAGCAGAATGAGGACCCAAAATCCAAGGGCAAATGGTCATTGATGTGCTACACCACTTGGACTTCCACAGGTCTGCAGGGCTGGATGGGATCCACCCAAGGGTACTGAGGCAGTTGGCAGAAAAGCTCACAAAGCCACTTTCCCTCATTTGTCAGCACTCCTGGCTGACTGGGGGGTCCCAGTTGCCTGGAGGTCAGCAAATGTGACATCCATCTACAAAGAGTCCTGGAAGGAAGATCCAGGCAACTGCAGGCCTGTCAGCCTGAGCTGGGTGGCAGTGAAGGTTATGGAGCAGATCATCTTGAGTGCCATCAAAAGACACATGCAGAACAGTCAGGCGATCAGGCTCAGCTAGCATGGGTTTGGGAAAGGCAGGTCCTACTTGACCAACTTGATGTCATTCTATGGCAAAGTGATCCACTTAGTGGATGAGAGATCTGGACACACTGGATGAGTGGGCTGAGAAGAGGTGGATGCAGTACAGAAGAAAAGGCAGAGCCTTAAGGCGTGTTGTGAGAATTGTTATGCTTTGTTGGTCTGAGTTTTATTTGGGGTTGGAAATAGCTAAACAGTGAAAATGGCAACTATTAAAAATTATTAATCAGGCTAACATTACCGTATCAATCATACTAATACACAACAACAGTAATTCATTTTTACATAGCTCTGAAAGCTGATTTTAAAGCATGTTACAAAAGAAGTTAGTCTCAGGTTTCCCTAAAACAGATGGAGCAATTTTGGTTACAATTCTAATATTGGAATCAATAACAAGATCATATTTCTTCAATAATATGGCAGGGAGTTGCCTGAGCCACCCTTTCCCATGGAAAGAGAAGATTCCCCTTGAAATCTTACAAATTTCCAGATAAATTTGTGCTGCTACAAATTTATGAAAGAATTAATGTATACATAATCACTGGATGTTAAAGCTTTTCTCTGAATATCTATTAGTCTAAAAACCCAAGGATTTTCAACCAAAAAGAAAATCTCAACCTCCCATGCAGGGGTCATAATGCCAGAAAGGACTAGCTGTGCAATGGGAATGAGGACAAAACTCAAGTCTTACTATGCTAGAAAAACCGTATGGAAAAAAATACACCACAATTCAGTAAGGACAAGGACAAGAACAAGATTCTGTAGTAAGCACTACAGCGGGACACATAGCACAAGCTTTCGTAACAGTTCTGTAGTTCTCTTGGATCTCATGTTTCAGAAAAGAATGTACATCAACCTTAATGAGCTGAGAATGAACAGGAACAGCTGTGTTTGACAGGAATGGCTGTGTATGAGGAAATGCTAAGAAACTGGAACTGTTTAGCCTAGAAGAGGTCTGATAAGTTCTTGAATTCATGTCTTAAGGAGCTGTATTTCTTTTAGCACTCTCCTTCAAAGCAACAGAGAAAAGTGTCATTTTTGTATGCCTATATGGGTATGAAATGGTGAGATAAAGTGCAGGATGTTCTGATATTATGAAGACAGTTTATAACACTGCACACAATGAAGCAATGGAATAAGCTTACCGTAGAGAAAATTTCTGTAGAATTTTGCGTCACTGCAGAAAAGCTTGGAAAAAGGTTTTCAGTGAGGAAAAGCTAAAAACACATGCCATGATGATACAGACATTCACCTAGGAAATGACCAGGGGTGGAGTTAGTAAGTTACCAGTAAACCTGAAGCTGAAAGTTTGCAAAGTCAGCCAAAATATCACTGAAACTAACCAATCATCACAGTTGTTTTCAGGTCCCCTCCAGACATTTCTTGAAGAGGATAGCTGACTGCTTCTAAATTGTCACTGATGTTTTTGTAGACTGAGAAACTTCTATGATTTAAAATTTATTTAGGAAGAGTACAATTAGTTAAGGTTATATTTAACACAGAAGTAAATACAATGAAATTGGTGAGAAACGATTCAACATAAATAGGAGGAATCATGGCTACAGACATCTGTGGCTGTAAATGCAGCAGAGACCATAAATTAAATGCCAAGTGAAGAGGCTTTATAAAACACATCTTCAGAATTATAAAAGCCATGACAGAAAGCAGTGAATAGTCTGCTTATTCATGGATCCTGCAGAGCTCTCTGTATGACTTGACCTTTTGATATGCTCTTCTCCAGCCTAACAACTTCTTTTTTTTTTCTTTTTTCCTGCACTGCTTCATGCAAGAGTGCTTTAGTCGGCTTACTATGTTCAGATTATTAATTTAAGTAAATGAGAGTGTGCAGAGTATTGCAGCTGGCTTCCTCAGCAACCTGACCTACTTAAGACTCATCAATTGTAAAGAAGAGGGAATAATAAATGTGGAATGAAATGAAGAGGTATCTAGAGCAAATGTTTAACTTATTGGGCATGAATGGAGTGATGTATGTCTCTGTTTCTGAAAGAATGCAACACTAGCACAGCAGCTTTAATGCCACTGACGGGATATAAAGCTCCATTTTACCTGACAATATTTAAATCTATGCCTTGTCCATCCCTGTTCAATAGCTTACCTGATACTGCAAGCTGGATTGTTAATTAAAGGCCTGAATCAAGATGCCAGGAAAGTATCTTTGTTAGTTGGTGTTCCTCTCTATCTGACAAAAATATACGCATAAAAGATCCTCTGATGTATAATTTTGCCTGAAGGATCAGAAAACTACTTTAAGGGAGTCTTGTACATTTCCAGGTCTACAGTAGATGGACCTGGCTCACTTTATTTGGATTTTCTTTCTTGTTAGATAAACTAAGCTCTCAGGAGCTACTTGTTGTCCTTCTTTCTCAATTTAAACTGTCCATCCACATTTTGTCTTACTAAAAGGAGAGACAGCTACCAAGAATATAATTTATAACATTGTCTTTGGCTGAACCAAGGAAGATTGCTTGGTACAGCTGGTGATCCATCTGTACAATTAGTCATACAATATGAAATAAGTGATGAATATTTTAGGGAGAACGATGGTTTTAAATCTTACACCAGGACTTTTCTATGTAGAATGCACTCACCATCAGATGCAAAAGATCAAAGATAACAAAGGAAAAGGTATATGAGTTTTTCATACATTCAGAATCGTCTTATGGGTGAAAAAGAAATATACCTCATATGTAAAGGCAAGAACTTATTGCTAGTGTGTTTGCAATCTTAGCAGTCCAATAAAATTACTAGTAGTGGTGGTAGTAGTAGTACTGCAGGTCTAGTTATTGCAGAAAGTGAATATAGACAGTTGTGTTGGTTTTGCATGGCCTGGTTTTTGGTAGCAGGGGGGACCATAGAGGTGTCTTCTGTGAGAAGCTGCTAGAAGCTTCCACCATGTCTGGCAGAGCCCATCCATGATGGGTCTGAAGATGGACATGCCGCTGGCCAAGGCTGGGCCAATTAGAGATATTGGTGATGCCTCTGTGATAACATACTTAAGAAGAAAATAAAAACAAAGTGGGGGCACAGTTTTTTCTAGTCAGAGAAGAGGAGGAGGTGAGAACATGTGAGGGAAAACAACATGGAGACACCAAGGTGTGCCGGTTTGGCCAAAATCTAGTAATATAGCCCCTGAGAGAAAAA
>VZTD01003899.1:0-36126 GCA_013397725.1 Rhagologus leucostigma | reverse complement strand
TGCAGGCCATGGTGATGACCATGGTGAGGCAGGCTGTCCCCCTGCAGCCCATGGGGGTCCACAGGGGTGAAGAGATCCACCCGCAGCCCATGGGAGAGGTGCTCATGCCAGAGCAGCTGGATGCCTAGAGAAGGCTGTGATCCAGTGGGAGACCTGATGGAGAGAGGAGGCCCCTGCCTCCAGGTTGGAGCAGCCTGTCCTTAGGACTGCACCCCATGGAGGAGTGACCCATTCCGCAGCAGTTTTGGGAGGACTGTTTTCCACTGGGAGGGACTCACATTGCAGCAGTTTTTGGAGGACTGCTGCTCATGAGATTGGAACCACAGTGGAGAAGTTTGGGGAGAACTGTCTCCTGTGGGAGGAACCCCACAGTCTCACAGGGAAAGGACTCCTCTCCCTGAGCAGTGGAAGAAGATGTCAGGTGATGAACTGACCAAAACCCCCATGCTCTGTCTCCCTGCACTGTTGGTGGGAAGGAGGGAGGGGCTGGGGCATGAAAAGGTGCTTTTAAGGGCTTCTTTTGCTTCTCATTATCCTCTTCTGCCTTTGTTCGTAATAAAATCATTTTGTACCTCTAAGTTGAGCCTGTTTTGCCATTGGAGTGTTTTCTCCTGGTCCTCATCTCAACTCATGAACCCTGCGTTTAAATTTTTCTCTCCTCTGCCCAGCTCTAGCAGGGGAGAGTGAGTGAGCGGCTGTCACGGGTACCTTGGCATTTGGCCAGTGTCAAACCATGGCAACAATAATTAACAATATCACTATTCATTAAAATTATTAACATTTTCAATAATAATAAAGTTTCATATCCACATTTAGTGTTTTCCCTTTCATTTAATGCCACTTAAATTAACCATCTGAATATAGCAAAGCCTGCCCTTCCCTGCCCTCTGTTTGCGAAGTCAAGGGCACTGGTCTGAGTGGGGTTGGAAGCACTGCTTCAGTCTGTCTGAGCAGGTGAAGGGTTCTGCAAGTTGACAGCATGTCAAGTCCTTTGCTGGGGATGCTGATGGCTTCTTATTCCTCGACATAGAGTCTGCTTAGGGTTGCTTTAAAATGTTTGGCAGCATGCTCTTACACCTTGCACTTTCTTTTTTAGTTTCTATGTTCACACCACACACGAATTTCCTATTTCTTATGCATTTTATGTCTTTTAAATGCTTCTATTTTTTTCTGTTTGGTGCCCCTGAAACTGATTTTGCTCAGCTCCGAGTCTGCATTTCTTTTACAAACTATTGGAGAGCTGTTTACAGCCATGAAGTTTCTAGTGTCAGCCTATGTCTCATTTCTTATCATTCCACCTCTGCCCTGCAGCTTGTATCCCTACCTTTCAATCCTTCAGCTCTCATATCAAACCCACATTTCTCTACATTGCATTGTTCTGCTAAAATCAGTATCTCTGTGGACCTCTACCTCTTTGGGTCTACATTAAGGTTTTTATGGGATAAGGAACCAGAGTATTTTACCATTTCAGTATTACAGGATAAAGAAAAATATTGATTAATTTAAATGAAAGGAACAGTTGTTTCTAGTTTCTGAATTAACTGCAGGAAAATTTCTCTAGTTTCAGAAATAAACTGAAACTATAAATTCGGATAAATACAGTATATTCAGGAGTATTTCAGGTAATAGTTTTTGATCTTTTGCATGTCTTGTAGAAGTTAACAGAAAGTAAAATAGCTTACTGTAATTTTTTGAACAAGTCTGTAAACACAAATACTGCAACTAAAAGAAATAGTTATTGTACCTTGATTTAAAAGCCAAAAAACAATTTTTTGTGAGGAAATCTACACAGACTGTCATTTTCAACGAAGTTAGTGCAGTCCGTTACTGCTAATAGCTTCCTCACAGCTTTTCTGTGTGCTAAATATATTCAAGAACATGTATTATGTCATCCTTAATGCCAGTGGTAAAAAGGTTGGATTTTTTTCTTCCCCTCCAGAACTGTCGAAGAACCAACTGCACAGATACCTTTGAATGAGAAATTTTTGTTACAGAAGGAGAATCTTACTATGGTATGATACATTTATCTTCTAACACAACCAGAAAAGAGAAATATTTTCTATACATCACCTGAATGTCACATCTATGAAGTAGGAAGATGACTTTTTCGCTGCATATATTTTCTACCTGTAAAAACACACCAAACCTCACAAAAAAAAAAAGGATTTTTAAAAACATACCTTGACAAATCTGAAAGTATACACTCTATATAATGTATTGAAAAAAAGTTAAAATTAGGCAAATCAAGTCCTGATCTTTATCTCAGTTTGCACATAAAGCTAACACAAATTAACTTACATGATATATATATAAGCCCACAGCAGAATAAATGCAATTAGATGTAAATCACATGAAACACAAACTAATTCTTTCTCGCAATAACACTGTCATTTATATTAGCTTGATTGATTGACTTGGGCCCTCAGCAGTGCTGGGATTGGGAAGGATTCTAGTTTATATCCAAAAAAGTTAGTCTCACTGTAAGGATTTGCATATAAGGATTTCTTATATGCCTACTATTTCCACATGCTTTCACAGTTACCTTCACACTTCTCCACCCAAATATGCACACCCTGATGAATATGAATTTATATTTATAAATATTCCAACTCATGAAAGAAGGCTAGGTGAAGCCAAGTTTATAAATAGGGAAAGGCTATAGAAATTTTGTAGAGAGTTCAAGGAGGTAATCAGAAAACAAACAACTATAGGAATAGGACAACAGTAGGAAACCTTGTGTAAAGACAGCAAAACAATTCATTTGTATACTTACAACATGAAAATGAAGAAAAATCTCATCTAATAAAAGACAGCAGAGAAGTGAAAAAGAGCAAAACTCCTTGAAAGCCCTGTCTGTAAGAAAATATAACTTGATTTTTGCCTTGGTGTTTGTCTAGGAACACTGACATGCAAGTTATGCATGTTAAAGATGTTTGAGTCTGGTATTTCAAGTCTGATCATTCAGATGACTTTCTCAGTAAATCTTGATGAAAACATGTATCCTTGAGGTGAATTCATCACTAATACCCACTTTAGCTCGCAAAAGTAATTTCATGACATATTGTGTTGCATGCCTGACTAATCCCAGGGGATGAATATTCATGGTGGTTATGAGATAGACTCTTCTAAACTCTTGGAGTTCCACATTGGCATTATGGATCACGGCAGCTTCACAGATCATTTTGTTCAGCTAGAAATAATCTGTTATGTCTTCAAAGTAAGATGGTTTTATTTTTATCACAAGGGTCACAAATCCCTCTGTTGAAACCTAGCATTATAGCTCAGCTAGAGACATTCTGTTTACCAAAGAAGTGCTGGAAATAGCAAATCGTAACTGAACAAAACAGTCCTGCCACTTCGGCTTCTCTGAAGCCCTAAAACCCTCTGTTTTTCAGTGATGTTCCACTGAGCAGTAACATATTAACCAAAGGAGGCTAAATCTATCACCTATAGGATTTGTAGTCATACACCAGTGGTATTCATTTGGAAGCTGCAATAACTGAAGATACATTAGCATAAGCAAAATGAAAAACGGTAATTGGGAGGCAAAAATAGATTAATTTGAGATTCCTTCACTAAGGACCCAGAGGAATCAGAGGTACAAAGAGACTGTTAGATTTTGCATTCATTTCCCTCCTATGTAACACTCTCTAATGAATTCCCCAGCCAAAATGTTAATGAATATCCACAACTCTTCTACTTTTTCCTATAGAAAAGAAAAAACTTAATGGAAATTTTCAACAGCAAATGGAACTTGTGGTGCTGAAAAACTAAGTATATAGAATTCAATCTAAAGTTAATTTGTTTATAAATCAAATAAGAGGACTTTCTACAGCTACATTCCTAACAATATATCTCAAGATCATCTGGGTATCCTCACAACACACGAATGAAGAAAATGTGTAGAAGAAAATGTGCATGAAGGAAAATGGCTTTTGAAGTTTGGTATCTTTACAAAAACTTACCGATCTGCCTGGCTTTTGAAATAGGCCCACTATTTGCATCTGCATCTTATCCTTAAACCAAAAACCATAAACCATATCCATCTGATCCTTAAACCAAAAGCCACAAAGCAGTCATACCCTAAGTGTACGAAGCACAGAGCAAGGATACAAGGGAATACTAGTATCAAACCTGTACTTTCACATAAAATATAATATATGATGGAAAAAAAAAATTATAATAAAAACTAGTATGAGGGTATTCTTAAAACCATAACAAGTAGGAGAGAATGGCAAACTGGCAGTCAACTGTCTATGGCACTTCCAATAAAGCCCGAATATGACAGAAGAAGTAAGTTAATCTGCATAGCATCTAAGAGACCATGACAAGTGACTGGTGAGGTGGAGGAGCAAAGAGAAGGAAATAATAATATGTCCTACCTTCCTCAAGGAGCAGCATAGCATCAAGAAACATCAGGAAAGCAGTAGAATTAAGAAGAAGGTTAAGTTCTTGTACAACACTTGGTTTATGGTAGTAGGTGTGCTTAACTGGTACATCTTGCAGCTGTTGATAACAAAGTCACAGTTGCTCTGATCATGTCTAAACATTGCACATATTTCATTGTCCACCTCCATGAAGAGCAAACTACTGAGGAGATCAAATGTATTCCTTCAATACACCAGCTGAACTGGTGAGTGGGAGCACTGTCAATACATGACAGCCAAGAATTAAAGATTTTGTCTTCATCTTAGAGTCCTTTGGAAAACTCATAATATGAAGAAATTTTGCTTAAATTTCTTTTAATTTATGCTTCTCTTCATAAGATTAAAGATTTTGTGGAATGTTTTAAAGAATGATTACCCATTTGAAATAAATCTATTTGAATCTTTTTAAATTTTAAAACAATATTGTGAATGCAAGTAAAAATTATTCAAATTACAACTTTTTAAAATATTTATAACTACAATAAAAATAATTTTTTCACATTACCAAACTAAATCTTAATTTTTTAAAATTTTTTTTCCACAAATCTGTGCTATCCCGATTCTTTAGTCAGATCCCTACTGGCAAATCCTACACTTGAGAATAGTTTCAATGGTGTAAATCTGATTATCAATATGTATTTTTTAATTTTTAGTTTCTTCTTCTCTGATCTACTATGATCAGTAGTTATTCTGTAATTTGTGTGCCACCACCATGTTCTCTTGATCTCTGCAGGTTTGTTATTATTCTGAAAGATAAATATTCCATGTTAAATTTCCAAACATTATTCGTAATTGCTAGATTTTTATTTATTGGTAGGCAACATTAAGTTGCCAGACAAGGTTTTTCAGTTAAAAGAAAATATGCCTCGCACTCCCCTTTAGCTTGAATGGTTTGATTCTGTAAAGGAAATCTTTGCCTCTAAATTTTTTCACATACATATGGCTGAAATGGATATTTGAAGTAGCAGATGTTGAAAACATGCATCTCCCATTAAACTTGCTTGATCCTTCTGTTTAAATTAATCATTAAAAACATATTTCAATTCTCTTTGGCATCTTGCTGTTTTGCATCCTGCTTCTGTAATTTTCCACCCTGCTATTATCAATCCTTTGAATAACAGCTAGCAGGACCCACGACTGCACCAACATGTGATGCAGAATATCAAGAGTTAGACTTGGAAATGAAAGATAGTAAATAAGCTTCTTAGCTAAGCTCCCTTTCCCATGCAAGATTGGACCACAGGCAAGGTCCTATCCAGCCTGGGCTGTTCTATAATTCTCTGACTCTATGATTACACAGTGTCTGGCATCACGCAAAGCCAAGTTTCAACTGGTGTGCTTCCAATGACTTTCACTGGAGATAATGAGGCAAAGTAAGCCCTTTGAGAGTCAAAAATGCTTCATGTGTAGAGCAACTACTAGATTCTGCTACATGGCTGGAACTCTGAGGCCCAGTTTCATGTAGACAAGATTCATAGAAATCACTAATATTATTGTTCTTATATGAGAAGGGAGGCAAAATAAGAATGCATGTTTGCTGTAAATAAGCATGTCGTTTTTATGATGCTTGTATACCTTTAACACATTATCCTTTTTTATTATTCTAAAATCATTCAGAGTCTTAATTAGTTAATTCTCTAGCGTGAAGAGTAATTTTAACACTTTGAAAATTGATTTTACTCATGTTTAAATCCCTGATAAAGCAGATCTGTATCTATATGCAATTATACTTTCAATTTCTTCGCAATTCATTTTCAGCTGACTTTTGCCTGTTCACTCAAACACCCATATTTCTAAAATACGTTTGTCTTTGAATATGTCAGTAAATATTGAAACTAAAACTGATTGGGAAAACCAAAAAGATAAAGGCAGGTTAGTGATGTCTTCGTTTTTAAATTTTGCTTTATTTCTCCCTCCCGGCCCCCCCAGTAACATTGAAGTTTAAAGTAGAACACGTAAAATAGCTTTTGAAAACATGTCAGAGCTTTTAAGATTTGGTTCTAATTTCAAAATAGGATTATGTTTTTAAACAAGGTCTGGTAGAAGTCTCCAGCTCTAAGGAAATCAAAATCACTAGCTTACTTTAAGCAGAAGCTAGCAGAGTCTTGAGCAGTTAAAGGTTTAATGCTCTGAACAAATTAAAATAAGTGCTATCCAACTGCAGAGAAGTATTATTTAAATCATGGTTATTAGGCTCAGCTTTCTGCTGTTTTTTTGATATTTGAAACTGGTCCGTCTCTTCATAATTTAGAGTCAAAAAACAAATGCATATCTGGGGATACATCAGTTAACCTACCTGGCTAGGAAAACATTTATTATCCTTAACCTGTTTTCTTCCTAGATAAAGGTGAACAAATGCCTTGAGTGAGATCACACTGCAATATTTCTCCTTTTTTTCTTGTCACAGTAACTGCCAATTTACTACAGTGAGTTTGCAGATTATCTAGAAATTGCTCCCTTTCTCTGCCCTCCCCCCTCACCAAATTAAAGTTGGTCACATCAATCAAGATTATTTTTATTGGTTGGAATTAAGGCAGTAGCAGGTTAAAGAGCTTAAAAGGGACAAAAATAGAAAAGACTTTGGTGGTTGAAAAATGCTCCTCTCAATTTGGAGCTTAGTGCATGGAGGGTTTTAACAGGAGAAAACCTTTGTACTGAGGGTTGCAGCATGACAGCTGTCTCAGAGCGCTGTTATTGTGCTCTTCAGAGAAAACACTAATAACTGTTATGCGAATAACCTAGGATAATATGATTTTGAAAGCTCTTTACACCCCAAAACATGAAAATAATTCCAAAATTGATTTACTAGTGTTATTTAATGCCATTAAAATCCATACATCTGCCTAGTTTTATAATACTCAGTTTTCAGAATAGAAAACATTTTACAATTTGGATTTGGTTTTAGTCTTTTAAAAGTATCTTTCTATATATATAATAAGCTCTTGATATTCATATTTGTCTGGCATAGTCTTTTTGAGACATGGTTGCTCTTTTTTTTGCTAGTCTGTATTCACTATACTTGCTGCAATCTTGCCAATGGATGAAGAAAATTTTAGTGCATCAGCCTATCATTTTTTTATCTGATCAATGCTGGAAGTTGCCTAAACCAAAACTATGTTAAGCTGCTGCAAGATTAAATGAGTAGACTAAGGGGTCATCAAGAGGTGGCAGAAAAAAGTTCGTGCTTAGCAGTACTGATAAGTTGAGCCATCATCCATTATTTTAGTTCAGAGTGCCAGAACACGTAGAGCAGGAATAAATCTCTCAGACAACACATGTGATGATTGGATGTGACAATCTTTATTTTATGTCATTTTTAACATCAGAGCTGGATCACCTGTGTTAGGATCCAATTATTATTAAGGTTCTTTAGAAATTCCTCTGCCCAAATTAAGGTGCAAACGAGACCATATGCCAGTGACAATAACATGGGTTTTATTGTATTATAAATATGAGAGAAAGAGAAAAGAAAAGGAGAAAGAGAGAAATAGAAGATAGGCGGGGGGACAAGGAGTGACAGAGACAGAATAAAAAGAATATCACTGCTCTGTGGGTCCCACTGGAGTCTTGATGATCCTCTTCAGTAGGTTGTCCCGGTGGTGTAGGTCCCCCGAAAAGCATAGAATCTGATGGGTATATATGCTCAGGCTAGGTAGGAATGTCCGGGCATGTCCGCCCAGGGGAGGTGGGGGCAGCCTCTTACAGCAGACTCTGGGTCTGCTGCGTCACATGCAGTCCTGTGGTGCACGGCCTCTCACATGAATGTCCCGTGGATGTGGCCTGTGAGATTGGAGGTTCCATAGTTGGGCCAGTTTTGTGTAATCAGAGGATGGGTGTTTATTGCCTCTGACCAGAGGTTACGCCATGCACCCAAAACCTCCTCCTCCCCCCTCGGTTGGGGGGAGTCTGTGTAAGCCTGGCTTCTGTGAGCTGTGCTCTCCCCCACCCCACCCCAAACTCAGCTAAGATGGCAGCTGGTGGCTTTGGACTTTTGTGGATACATACCTTTCCCTCAGCCTAAGGTGACTGAACAATGGGTTTCCTTTTATCTAATCAGCAGTCCAAAGTTCTTCAAAGAGGTTTCTCTATAGCTTCTTTAAAACTTTATATCAATGTTTGAGGCATGAACCATTTTCAGTCTCTGACAATCTGGTAATAAAATTCTGTAATGAAACTAAGTAGAACAGAATGAACAAGGTAAATGAATAGAACCTAATGCATAGACATACACATCGGACCTGGTTCCCCAAATTAAATATGGTGTAAATCTCACATTTTCTAACAGATGAGCCATGAATGCTGAGACATTAGAAATTCTTCACTGCATTCTCCTTTTATCACAAAACATACTTTTGTTCTTAATTAGTTAATTAGTATGCAAAAATATTCTTAGAAAAGATGAGAAGATTGAGCAAAAGATGATCATGGGTTTGCTTACATGACACTGAGGCTGCTGGCAACAGGTAGGGTACCCGTCTCAAAGGGAAAAAAAAGGATATTTGCTCAGGAGTTCACAGGTCTCACTTGAGAGAGCTTTAAACTAGATTTGAAGGAGGAAGAGGATAGAAAGAGATAAGCCCATTTGTGGAATGCCACTGTTTGAGCGACAGTGTGCAAGGAACATACTTCAGTGTGCTGTCTCGGTAGATGTAGGCAATGGACTCTGTGTGGCAGCAAGGATGCAGGGGTTATTGATGTTAGAAACCACAGACACACCAGAGAACTGTCATGAAGGAATTAGAACTTCTCCACCAAAAAAGGTGCCAGGATTAAAAACCCAACTGAAAAGCATCTACACCATGCAGCCACCATGGGCAACAAACAGGAGTGTTGGGGTGCACTATGTGCTGGAAGAGAGATAGGCCCTGAGGGCTGGAGAGACAGCCTCTTTCTTGGACCCAGGGGTGATCCTGGAAGTGCATCCAGGTCACTGAGGATGGGCTGAGAGAGGACTGTGGGTGTCTGGACAGTGTCAGACCTATGAGATGTGATAATTGTAGTTTGTGACCTTATAGGGTATTGTTTACTTGTTACCATAATAGGCAATGTCTGTGCACTATCCCAGGTGACTGGGGGACACTGAGGTGAACATCTTTCCTGTTTATATGATGCAATATCCTGTTAGGTGCTGGTATTTAGGGAATATTTTCCTGCACAATAAACGCTTTGCACTTCTCCATCTTGTGTGCAGAGTCACGCCCTTCCGTGATTACTGCACAGGAGGAGCTGAAAGCCATGGTGCAGCAGAAAAGATATGCATAATTGCCATCATGGAGACGTGGTGGTACTACTTGCACAGCTAAAGTGCCTCAATGGATGGCTGTAAACTTTTCAGAAAGGATTGGGAAGGAAGGGGAGGTGGTGGAATAGCCCCATATGTTAGTGACTGTCTAATTGTCTGGAGCTTGATGGTGGTATTTACTGGTAAAAATCAGGGATAAGACCAACAGGGCAGATATCCTGGTGGAAGTGTGTTATAGACTACTTAACTATGAAGAAGAGGCAGATGAAATATTCCATTAGCAGCTGGGAGAAGTCTCATCTTTTCAAGCCCTTGTTCCAACTTCACAGATGTCTACTGGAAAAACAATACGGCAGAAAGGAAACAGTTCCATGAGGCTCCTAGAGGGTGAGAGATAACTTCTTGACACAGCTGATAAGGAAGCCGAATAAGGAAGGTGTCTCTCTGAACCTGCTGTTTGTAAACAAAGAAGGACCAGTGGGTGATCTGATGGGTGGAAGCCATCTTGGGCACACAAAAATTATAGAGTTTTGGGCTCTAGGAGAAGTAAGGAGGGGAATAAGCAGAGCTGCCACCTGGGACTTCTGGAGGGTAGATATTTGCCTTTCCGGAACACTGGCCAAGACAGTCCCCTGAGAGGCGATTTGGTAAGGTAAAGAAGTCCCTGAAGGCTGCACATGCTTCCTGAAGGAAATCTTAAATGTACAGGAACAGTCCATCCCCATGTGCCTAAAAAACAAACTGATGGGAAAGACCAGCCTGGCTGAACAGAGAAATTTGACTGGAACTCAGACAAAGAAAGAGAATGTATCACTTTTGGAAGAAGAGACAGGCCACTCAGGAGGACTACAAGGATCTTGTGAGCTATGCAGGGAGAAAACAGCAGGGCCAAAGCCCAATTAGAACCTAATCTGGTTACTGCTGCGAAAAGAAAAAAAAGAAAGAAGTTTTTATAAATATATTAGCAACAAAAAAAAGGCTAAGGAGAATGTTCACCCTTTAATGCAAGTGTGGGGAAAAGTAGTAATGAAGGATGAGGAAAAGGCTGATGTACTTAATGCCTTCATTGCCTCAGCCTTTCATAGCAAGACCAGTTGTCCTCAGGGCATCCAGTCTCCTGAGCCGGAAGACAGGAACAGGGAGCAGAATGAGGACCCAAAATCCAAGGGCAAATGGTCATTGATGTGCTACACCACTTGGACTTCCACAGGTCTGCAGGGCTGGATGGGATCCACCCAAGGGTACTGAGGCAGTTGGCAGAAAAGCTCACAAAGCCACTTTCCCTCATTTGTCAGCACTCCTGGCTGACTGGGGGGTCCCAGTTGCCTGGAGGTCAGCAAATGTGACACCCATCTACAAAGAGCCCTGGAAGGAAGATCCAGGCAACTGCAGGCCTGTCAGCCTGGAAAAATGGGAGCTTAGGGGAGACCTGGTTTCTCTCTGCTTCACTGCCTGAAAGGAGGTTGTAGCAAGGTGGCATTCAGCATCTTGTCCCAGGTAACAAGTGACAAGATGAGGACATGGCCTCAGTTGCACCAGAGGACGTTTAGATTAAATCTTAGGAAAAATTTCTTCTCTTGAAGGGCGTTCAGGCATTGGAACAGGCTGCCTAGAAAAGTGGTGAAATTACCATCCCTGGAAATGTTTAAAAAATATGTGGATGTGATACTTGGGGACATAGTTTAGCACCGAACATATCGGTGCTGGGTTAACTGTTGGACTCTGTGATATGAGAGGTCTTTTACAACCATAATTATGGTTCTATGACTATGATGTGTTTTGGGATAATGGTTTCAGTAACAGTGGTTATAGATACCTGAAATGTTTAAAATAACTACCCTAGAATATCTTTCCAATTTTTCCCTCACAGTCCTAAGACAGGGATGTATTCTTTGTACTATTTATATAGTTATACATACAAACATATTTCTATTCTTTGTATGTCACATAATGATAAGGATCATCAGTCTTGATATAATTCTCCTTGAGATGAACAAAACAACAAACCATAGGTTCAATATCAGATTCAGAGAAGTGTGAGCAAAGTAGTTTTCTACTGCAAGTATCTTACCCAAACTTGTGATTGTAATAACTTATGATAAATAAATTTTTTTTAAAAAAATACATTTTCAAGCCAAATCCAGTGTCTCTTGCTTATTGCAGCCATCCAAGGCCCAAATACCTCAATTCCAGACCTCATTCATGCTTCTCTCGCCACCATCTAGTTCTACATACACGCTTACCCATCCCTCACTTCCAAATCACTCTTATCAGCATATTCTGTACTTGCTTCCATGTTAGCTGGAATAACTTTGTCAGTGTGTTACTACTCAATACTGAGAAGAAAATCATCAAGTATTTCAAAAATGTGTAAGCACAGAATTAGTAATTATGTGGAAAGATGTTTTTTACAAAACGTGAGACATTCCCCCCATCCCATAAATAAATAAATAGCCAACCAAGTACAAAAATTTCACCTAGAAAAAGATGTTCGTTTTCCAATTTATATTGCACTTCAGTCAATCAACTAGTATTGTCTCTACACAAGATTTTGGGCCCCACCAGAAACACAAACCTATTTGTGTCCAAATATCCATAACAAGATGAGTCTAAAAAGAAGCTACTTGACATTAAATAGATCATCATGAAAAGGTATTTCACCTTTTGCTTTGGCTAACTGGCCAACAGCTGATAGAGACTGCAGTTGTCTCCTTTTAGAAGCTAGGTGAGGAAACCTGGCTCTTCCACAACTTGGAAATTATTGCTATAGATTTTGTAACAGGACCAAAGCCTTAAAAAGACCATGAGTCTTTTTACAGTATTGGCTTCTTATCTGTTCAGTGTATTTCTCTTCTTACTCTTTCATTTGTTTGTTTTTATGGATCAGAAAAATTAAAGTATTCCTCAGAATCATCATACATAGTATATAGTGAAACTTCTTGAAACCAAGGAGGGAAAAGTTTAATACTTCCTGTTGAAGTAAGTAAACTTGCTTCTGAGGAGGTTGTCTTTCTGAAAAATCATCGTATCTAATCTAACATTGCCCCCTATCCTCCAGTTTTGATCAAATTTGTTCCTAGCCCACGTAATCGATGGACTTGAATCGTGAATGAATTCTAGTTATCTTGTGCCCTTGCCTGTATAACCTTTGAAATTTGAAAAACATGTTGAGAAGAGCAGAGGTTATTGCAGGTATTGATTTATTCATGACAATATCATGTCTAATAATCTCTATAGACTTCCTCTGCATCCAGTTCACAGAAAATAGCTCTATTTCAGTGAAATGTGTTTGGGTACAACAGCCTCCTGATATTTCATGTTCTTTTTTAAAGAGCTTCCTGTCTTTCTCAACTGTATGTTAAAGAAGAATAAAACTCATTGAAATGGAAATAATGCTGAACATCTGATTATGTGCAATGTACTTTGAAATTATACACACGAACATTTAAGCTACAATAGCAGCCCTACACAAGTTGATAATTACATTTGATTACTCAGCCCCTGTGAGGATTCCTCAGAGACTTCATTCTCCACAACCGTGAAGGTATTTTAACCAGAATTGTAATGCAGCTTGATGTAAATTAGATAAGAAAGTTCTTTTGCAATGTTGTTAGTTTGTGTCATTAGGTGAGGCAGCAGGATGGCATTAAATGGGAGCAAAGAAGCAAAAATAGCACAAGGAAAAACAATTAAGACAGTGACAAGAAGAGACAAGCTTTTCCCAACAAGCCTTAAAATATCAATGTCACGTTTAACCAAACAGCACTCAAAGGCAAGTCAAACTCTCTTGCAAGTATTGCCTAATGCTTTTCTCAAACTTCCTTGTTAATGACTATTAGCCTGTATCAATCAAGTAAAAATGTTCTCATTTTGTGAAATGCAGTTGCTGAACATCAAATGGATGTATTTTTACTGCAACAGATACTGGAATGAGCAGATGCTAGAAACGGAAATTTCAATCATATTTGCCACCAATGAACACAAGTGAACATATTGAGAGAGTTATGTTTCTTATAATAATTCTTCTGTAGTTGCTAACTGGCTTATGCCACAGCATAAATTAATGATTCATTAATATGAATTAGTGTAAGAATAATAAATTAAAAGGAAAACCAGTAAACTTAAAGGTTGCTTATGCAGAGACAGTTAGTCTTGCAGACTTTCTCAGGGCCATAACATGTCCAGTTCAAAAGCATGAATATTTGTGTAAAGGATAAAATAAGAAATATATTTGATATTACTAGAAGCAGGGAGTGTGGTGCTCCCTATATCCCGCTATATATCTTTTCCTTCAGTGAATCATTTCAGGAGGCTCTGGGACAGCTTCCTTTAAGAAGGATTACACACATCTATACCTACTGAGAGCCTGGTTCTGCTGGCTCTGAGCCTGCATTTTTATAGACCTTCACATGTGGTTACTTTCGAAAAACTCATACTTGTCTACAGAAGAAGCACTTTTCCAGCTCTCACCACTACCATTATTACTGTGCCACCAATTTCCAAGGCTCTCTCAGATGTCTTGAGATGTATTAGATGAGAAGGAACTGTAACATTGTAAGGTCTAACAGATCTGACCAGAGCAGATTAAGTAAAACCGTTTAGAGAACAAGAAAGATCCGCTGTGTAATTAAAGTAGTGTGATGATCTTATCAGAAGCATAAAAGCAATGCCAGCATCTCTCTGTCAGTTTTTCTCTCTAGGCCCAAAACCTTTTATGCTGAAAGACAGTATCACCATCTTTGTTTTACAGACTGAGGCCTAAAGAAATTACTTGTTCAACATCAGCCAGCAGACAAATGGTGTAGCTAAGACTTTGAGGGTCACAGTCCTTGGTTCAGAGTGATCCCAAAGTGCATTCAGGCAAGAGTTGCTATGGACAGAAGTGGAAGGAAAGGAGACAGACATACCCATCAATATATATTCATATGTATTTCCTACTCCTAAACATGTTTCATTCATAGTCTTTACGAAGTTTGCTTCCCACGAACACCTTAAATATACTTGTTCATACCTGCTGGCAACAGAGACAGACAATTTCCAAGATGTACTATTTGGGACTCTCACAAGAAAAAATCCCTCAGAAATGAATTCTGAAACGGAGATGACTTAATTTAGCTTACAGAAAAATACTGTCAGGACTCCAGACTGCTGAAATTAGTATTTTCTCTGACATATTTGACTTTTTGGTACTCACTACATCTTGGAGACTACCACAGGGTAGAGGATTCTAAGTGCAAAGACAAAAAGAAGCTGTAGGACAATTCTTTGTCCAGTTAATGCCATGCCTATGTCATTTTCTTCTGTTTCTCCTACTAGAACAAGAAGAAATAACAAGAAGTCACTTGGTTGTCACTTCCAAAACATTTCTGTATAAGAAAGGAATACTGGCAATAGTTGTCCACAGAGAAGAAAACAATTTTGGGTCATTGTTGGTCTAGATCTGTCTTGGGGTGACTCTATCATGTGTATCCCCTATCATGCTCTATGCCCAAAAAGTAATATTGTGCGTTTTCTGTGCCTTTAAACTGAGCTTGAGGAAAAAAAAACAAACAGATGAACTTTCCAAAGCAGCTTCTCAAGGACACACAGATTACACTCCTCAGTGTTGTCTGGCTGCGGGCGGCATGAAGGGAGCACCCTGCTTGCTTTTTCTTCAGCCAGCTGTTTTTTTTTCCTCTTGGCATGAGACGGAGAGCTGAATTTTGTTTCCTGGGACTTTGGTTTTTTACCCTTCTTCTCTTCTGAACTGTTTCAACAACATCAGAACACATCAGGAGAATTTTCTCCCCGAGGCCCAGGGGTGGGCCCACGCCCTCACCGACCAGCTCCGAGGAGGAGAGAGACCACACCTACAGAAGGACTCTGAAATCTTCCCAGGTTTCTCTCTATAGCGGGGGTTTTAATTCATTATTTAGCATCATTATCCTTTTCCTGTGTGTTTGTTAAAATAAATAGTTTTTATCTCTTTCACTTTCCTTCGAGGAAAAACTTCCTTTTTTCCTGAACCCTGTGGGGGGAAGGGTGGTTGTAACCTGGTTTTCTCTCAGGGGCTATATTACTAGATTTTGGCCAAACCGGCACAAGATCCCAAGGTGTCAGATCCTAGCATTTATTACTGGAATTATCTCATGGTGGTGCTATCTATCAAAAGAAAAGAATGTCTGAAGATAATATTTCTTCAAACAAAATATACATCTATGTAAAAATACTCCTTTTTCATCTCTTAAAATTCCCCCTCTTCCTCAAAATAAACGATAAAATATTCATATTGATAGGAAAACTCATGCATTTGTCTGATTATTGGTAAAGGTCTCACTGGAAATTTCTCTATCACAAGTTTGATTTCAGCAACTTGTAAAATCCTAAGTCAAGCAATTCCATATGTGTAGTTAAAAAAATAGTACTAATACTAATGAAAACCCCACCACAAATGGAAAACCCAGCTAACCACGCAAACACATACACTACCACCAGCATTCCCTTTGCACACTTTTTGTTGAACATTAATCACACTGCCTGTCTGAACTGTGGACAATTAAGACAGCAGCTCCTACTATAAAGCAGATCAAATCCTCTTAAAGTTGCATATGGCCCTTTAATCTAAGTGCACTGTGCAGAGGACTTAGTTCTAGTGCTCATGAATCAGCTCGAACTCTGTAACTGACCTCATTTGGCATCTGTCAGAAACTAAAAGCAATGGTGCCCAGCTGTTCACTTTATTAAAACATACAATTGCATAAAGAAATATAAAACTATAAATGTAACTCTAATATTTTGGAAACTCAATGCTACTCAGTGGTAAAAATTCAATTGTTATTTTTTCTGTGATTTTAATACCTTCTGAACAAAACTTATCCAGTTCCAATTCCTGCCCCCAAGATTTTCTGATGTGTTTTCTCATTCTGTAATAAGATTATGTCATGGCACATGGGATTCTTTTTTACCCTAAAATAGGGCTCTTTTCTCAGGGTGAAAGAGCACCAGACGAAGGAATTATTTATTAGTCAATGTTGTTGACATGTGAAAAAAGAAGTAATTCATCACTGAGAAAAGCATTCAGCAAGATCTTTACCAATGATTAGAAAAGGGATTTTAGCTTTTTTTACCATTTGTTAAAAGTTGTAGTTTGTGTAACCACCCTTGCTTCTTACCAGGAATGGTTCTTGTCTTCATTTATTACCTCAAGCACTGGTCAAAAAAGGAATTATATAAGTGTTTACAACTCTTGTCCTGCTCCTGGGTAACTCACCCTAGAAGGAGTCTTCACAGTTTCAGCAAGGAGTCAGATATTTCTCCCTGTAAATAATGGCAGTAGAATACATCATCAAAATTTAAATTTTGAAGCATTAAGAGAGAAGACTATATCACAAGAAAAGAAAATATTAGGGGGAACATAGGAGTGTAAAGATTGTATTGGGGAAAAGAAAATGTAGAATCACAGAATATGCTGATGGAAGGCAACCATCAGGATCATCAAATCCAACTTCTGGCCCTGCACAGGACACCTCAAGAGTCACACCATGTGCCTGAGAGCATTGTCCAAAAGCTTCCTGAACTCTGTCATGCTTGGTGCTGTGACCACTTTCCTGGGGAGCCTATTCCAGTGCCCAGCCACGCTCTAGGGTGAAAAACCTTTTTCCTAATATCTATGCAGAATTTCCCCCGACTCATAACAGACGATCATGCTGCTGAGGGAAGTCTGGGCCTTTCTCTGCAATGACTGCACCTGACTGCTTCTGGCTGCAAAGGAATTAGGTACCTTCACTGGTACCCAGACATCCACTGAAGGAAGCCATGCATTTCAGACATTAGGAGAGGATGGAAAATGTTGTACAGACAGGCTAGTGGTAAAACAAGAGAAATAAGGGACTATAGATGTGAATTCAAGAAGAGGAAGCTGCTAGGAAAAGGACAGGAGGGATGTCACCGCTGCCAGAGGTCAGACACTTAGAGGGCAAGACAAATGATACTGCAGGAAGCCAGTTACAAGGAACTGAGGTTTTAAAAGAGAAGGAGGAGAATTAACAAAGCCCTGAATGACAATTAATTAAGAAGAGTAAGGATAATACACCAAGCCTACAAAATTGATTTCGAAAGGTAAACTGGGTTAGGAGGCCAGTAGTAGGACAGAGGAAGGACTGAGGCAGAAAAGCCCTTGGCAAGAAATATCAGAACAACAAATTATATCCTTAAAAAATATATCTAGAACTCATTATTCCCTCTTCAGTGTACAAAAAAAATTTATAAATTCCTACTTACACCCACAGATCTCTCTGAAACCACTGGCAAAGTGTGCCATTTATTGTTGGTCCATATAGAGTATTTCTATTAGCTGGTGATAAACACTTTATACTGAACTCAAGTAGTAAAAATTTTGTGATTCAATTTAAGGTGCCAAGCCTTCTGAAGAACCATGAAGAAAGAACTCATTGGCAACACTTAATGGAGAAAGCATACAGTGTTGGATTACTTTTTTCAATGTAGAAAATTGTATACAACAAAAATTATATGTAAATGAGTATGTATCTTACAGTACATTAAGAGAACATAGCCACAAATGTAGAGAGAAATGTTTTTGAAGGCTATAAAGAAGTCTCTGTTAACATTATGTCAGTGCCTGTTATATTTTTGTATAATATTCCTGCCAATGTATTGATCAGAATGGGCTCCCTGACTCTTAGGAGACTGCTGGAATATATTTTTACATTTAAAAGGTGGTATCTGGGGTTTTTTAATATGTATGTGCAAACACTTATTTTTTGCTAGTAAGCTTCTGCTGTGGAAAAATACAACATAATAAAACATTTGCTTTACATATTGCAAGTTACACATACCTACAGCAGAAGCATCTTTGCAAGTAATTTCTGACATTGTATGCAACTTTTTATACTTTTTCAAGTGTCCCGTGGGCAAATATCAAAGAAAATTTGGAATAAAATATGTGAAATAAAAATAGATTATTTCTCCGGATTTGGATAAAATCAAACATGGAACAAAATTTACTTGTAACTAAATTAGGAATGTTTTAGTTGTGAAATCCCCCCAAAATAGTGAAGATAAATTGACATAATTAGTTTAATTCAGTTTACTCGTGCTGTTTTGGTATAATTTTTTAATGATTATATAGCTAACAAAATAGAAAATATTCAGTTATACTTTCATTATCCAATGAATTTGCAGAGGAATAGAGGCATTGTGAACACAGAGATACCCACAGAGTGGTTTCCCTAGCAACAGGAAGAAGGAATGTGCTGACAACTTTCCATACCTTCATCACATTACTGGTGGCTCACCAACACAGTTCATGGATGAGAAATCTATTGCACTTAAAAAATAGAATAATTTAAACTGTAGCTGATGTTTCTTTCCAGCCATATTTTCTTTCTCAAATCTTTAAGAAAACATTCTTTGAGAAAGGTTGAATGTCTGTTTGAAGATGCTTCTAGGGGCAAAATATTTCAGAACAATTCTGGGTTATTTGCAGAAAGTTGGACCTTGCCTAAACTTCCAACTTAGTGGTCAAAAGTTATGGAGTCACCACACATTTCTCACTGAGGTTCTTCATGGCAGAATGCAGACAGATCTGAAGACACTCCACTTTGGCCACAGTGGAGACCAAATGCATTAATTGCACAGACCACGATGCCAAGATTGAAAAAAAAGTATTGTTCCAAATTCAAATGTATTTGCTTGGCCTCTGTGACTCTTAAAGACAAGCCCATAATTTTTAAATCAGAGCTGGCTTGCAAGGCACAAGACTGGAGTGAGAAAGCCTTTTCACACAGAAAATAATTTTGGATTTCTAAGGATTTTTTTAAATCATTACAGTGAATTTTCCCGACTCTTTATATGTGTAACTGCAAAAGGAAAAATACTTCCTTCTGTGTTGAGTTACATCTATCTATTAATTTATATTGTTACCATCACTGTTTCATGGGATGCCTCACAACATCTCTAGGATCTAGAGAGGTCTTAACCTACAGAATCTACAGAATCTACAGAAAATGGGTATAGAAAAAAGTACTGATCAGAAACAGCCATCTATTGTCAAACAGTTTTAGCATTTTGTGCTAGGAATACATAAAACTGATCTGTTGCATCTGCCGTGCACTCACATATGTTACTGATTCTAAATGTGGAAAGTAAATTCCTTATAGCAGTATCATCTTCTGAAAAAACTTCTGCTAATCACTCAAGAATCTTTCCCTGAAACCCCAACCATCTGAACCCAAATTAAAATGAGCTTGAATTCAGTAAAAACAAATAAAGTTTGGCTATTAATTCATTAATTTCATCTCTTCTGCTTGCTTTTATAAAAAGAGTGCATTTTAAATTATCACAGATATAAAACGAAGGACAGAGTGATGAAGAAAGACTGGTCCAAAATGTCATGTCATAGTTGTAAAGGTCACAGAATAAGCTTCCTTCTCCCTCCATGGGCTAGACACTCCAATCTGAATTTGTTCCACCTAGGTTCTGGCACTTAAATCAGGAATATTCCTTAATTTGCTCTGCAATTATTGGTAAAATGTGATATTCTGGTAATTCACATTTTAGATGGGCTGAATCATCTTCTGGAGAGGTCTTTCCCTCCAAACCATGAGCAATCCGAGAAACTGCCTCATACAGGCATGTAGGTTCAATAGTTGCCTCCACCACTTCATGCATTTCTAAACTACCGCAGAGCTAGAAATTATGTACCTCACATCATTTGTGAAACTGGTAACTGTTGAATTGTTTGTATTTGTATCCTTTTTATAGAGGGGCAAAAGAGAAAGTAATACAAGAGACAATAGAACAATTTCTGTGTTGGAATCCTGATTTAGGTCTGGAATCTGTTACCTTCAAATTGGAAGCTGGTGGCATTCAAGGCATCAACACATTATGTACTCTGATTTTGACAGCAACACAATGATGGCATTGCATTTGGCAGGGCTGGTCTCAGAGAGGATGACATATGCCATCTCCATTGCATAGTAATGTCCCCAAAGAGATTTAAAAAACAAATGAGTAGTTTTCAAAGATAATGTTAAAGAATAAAATGAGATGATTATTCATACAACTTAGACAATGTAAAGCTGCAGCCAATAGCAGTCAATATTCACTGGAGCTCAGTCTCCATCCCTGAAATCCCTGAGCAACACCTTCATTTTGAAGTTGAATAATACCTGTGAGGAGCACCAGTATCACTGCAGAAAATGAAGACCAGAAAATGGAGATGTTTTAGCAGCCCCTTCTGCTTCCAGAGAATCTGCAGTGGCTGAAAGGCTTTTTAAAATGTGTAGGAGCAATGTGAAGTATTTAATTCTAGAATTTCACCCACAAAAATATGGAGTATCTCCATCTTGTCTGAATAAATCCATGTGTGGCAATTTGGTAAATAAGATAAGAAAGATCCACTCAGACCGAACATCATATTCAACAATTGCTCATTGACAGAGTTGAAAAAAGCAATATGAAGGTCTTGCAAGGGATCATACATTCAAAACATGTAAGACTAAGCATTCTGTCTGCCAATCCCATAGTGCAAATCTGTCATGAAATATTCAGTTCTACTTAATTCTACTGAAATCTACTTCTCTGATTGTTTTGGTAAAAATTTAGAGGACTAGTAAAATTCTTATATGGGAAATATTTTCCCAATTGAACTAAACATTTCCTATGATACTGAGCTGTTCCAGCACGATACACAAAACTAATCAACCAAACACAGATAGGTAGAGCAGTCCATGACTTCGCCACACTTTTGAGTGAAATGAGCTAGCTGGTTATCTCTGGGCAGTTCTCTGAGAGTATAAATATGCCATGAATTACTTTTTTTTCACATCTCAACAACGTTATAATGAGTAATAAATAATTCCTTTGTCTGATGAACACAACTTCAGCATTTTTGCTGAAGAAAATTCTCACCAGTATGAATTAGAGAATCACAATCCAGTCTCTAAAAAGTAAGTAGATTTCTCAGTGCTTTCATTCATTTTTAAATTATGAAAAAAGAGGGTCTAAAAGTAACATGTATGAGGAAAAGTAAAGATGAAGTAATATCTTTCCACTTTTTCAGCTTTTAAGATTCAATAATCTTGGAATTTTAAGCTATATATTTCCTAAATAACCAACAGAACTTCAACCAAGAATAAAACAACATTTTCATGTTAGCTTCTACCCAACAGACCTTTAGAGGGTTGGTGTCTTTCACTTTTAATATTGCTGCTCTAATGCTTTAGGAAAAAAAGCAAAACATAAGAAAATCTAGTGGAGACACATCTAAAAAACTATTCTTTTTTGTGAGGGGGGGGAAATTTTAAGAAATGCTTAACGAAACCTCTTTGATGCAGAGTATCTACCTCTTTACTAACCATCCATTCCTCTGTATATGCAAGACTCTCCAGAATGAAATTGTCCTACTTCTGTTCAGTCATCTAAATGAGATCTCTTAATTAGAAATAGAGCCTGCTTTGATTCCCTTGACGGCTAGAAGTAAGAGATATGCCCCTCAGCTGATACTGGATTTCATTATTAAAAAACTCCTCAAATTTAAAAATGCTTATCACAACCCTGTCTAATATAATTTTTTTTAATTATAAAGTAGCACTGATAATTTAAGCTGGTTCAAAGCAACTTCAAAGCATATAATCAGTGGATTTTCTGGACAAAATCGTTCTGTCTTCCAGAGCAGCAAGTAATGTTCAATGAATGCAGCTTATACCCTACTCAGTAATGAAATGGAAAATTAGAAAAATTGGAGAACAATTGCAGCAAGTTTTCAAATGAGGCACCATGGAAGGAATTATAATTTAAAGCAATCTTTTTCATTGATTAAGGAAACTATGAACCTAGGAATCCACCTTAACTCATTCTACATTTCACCTCCTTTTTATTTTACTCTTACAATATGTCACATCAACTGAACACATCAACTGAATTCTCTGAGATGCTTTAGCGTCCTAGTAGTCATTCAGTGATGTTGAAGCCATTCAGTTGAAAGTAAAATAATCTAATGAACATATGTTTTCCCCAGGACATTGTAAAGGTCCCATCTTAAAACTGAAGGACATTCCAAGAGTCTGATGGAGCTTAACAGTAAGTAGCAGTGAGTACCTAATGAGACATTCACATGAACGATGCTAAAAAAGTATCACTATGATCTCACGACCAGTTTTGATTGACAAGAATAAATAAAAATTTAAAAATCCCATTGCTTCATCTTATGAGTGTCCTACATCTCATTGTATTTGAAAATATTTATACTGAAAAAAACAGAACTGTGAAGCATCCAAAAATGTAACTGGGCTGTGTTCCTCGATTACTTGATTATTCCCTGCTGAACTAGCTATGAAGATTTGATTACACTGAGCCTCAGCAGATGGGTTCCACAAGCCATCTAACATCCAGTAAAAAGACTATGGGATTCATGTCAGAGGAAGTGGATGGATGGATGGATGGATGGATGGATGGATGGATGGATGGATGGATGGATGGATGGATGGATGGATGGAGTGATAGCCCATCTGTGTGTGTATGCCTTGCCCATATTCCCAACAGCAGATGTTTTACTCAGAGCCTCAAACTCATCTTTTCCCTAGGCTGAACATCCTGTAATTTTAGACTATGATGATGATTTTCTCCCCATCAACTAAACTGAATACATAGTGGATATACAAAATGGTGTGTGGAGCTATACAAATGAAGTTTCATGTGCATATTGCTTTAATTCATGAGCTCCTGACATTACTATTTAAGTTCCGTATAGATGTGAATTAAAGCTACAAAAAGAGGTTTTGAAGCAGATCAGAGTAGACATCAAAAGAATCAGAGAAAATCAACTTATTTTCCCAGACCACCTCATACCACAATCACTGACCTGAGAAATAACTGGGAGGATGTACATAATTATGAATAGTTACTGATGTTTGGTGCAGGGGTTGAAGACAGGAGGTTTATACAACATAATAAGTGCAGAAGATAAAAAGTAAAATGCTGTGAAAAATCAGTGGTGGTCTAAAGACAGACTTTTTGTTTGTGAACTTTGCGAAAGCAGGAGCAACACAGACCAGAGGAGATGTTGCTCTTAATTGTTCTTTAAGTCTTTTCAGATTTTACTGAATTACAAAGAACACTCCTTATTAAAATACTGTGTAACCTTACTGCAATCAGTGATGAACTACTGTGGTCCATTTAAAACCCCTGTGGAAACAGTGGTGCTAATTTTGCTTAATATTAAAGACTGACTGGATATTTTCTTTATTCAGAAAGGATGTAATGCAGAGTCATTCTTTTTCATTTCAGTTTAAAGGAATGCTGACTGGCTGAGCAAGTATTTTTTAAAAGAGCATAAAGCCTTCCTCCCTTCATGCCCCTCTCCAAAATACTGCAAAGAGAATAGTGAAGTACTCAAAAAACATATTTTGAAATAATCCTTTTTAAGCCATTTTCATTGAGTTTAACGAAGATTTTTCTATTTTAAAATTTGGAAAATGACTCTACATTGAAAAAGAAGAAATTACTATTAATTAAGATATATTATTCAAAGTCAAGCACAGGTGAAATGACCACTCCTGCTTCTTGCTTTTAAGGTCTGCAGAAGCATTTCTTTCCTGTATTTTTTCTGGGCTGTGAATTTCCTTGTACTACAGGTTGCATGATAAAAATCCGTAACACCTGGTTTTGCACCAAAGTTGCATGTACAGGTCTAAGAGAAGCATGAAAAGCAGCACATGAAGACCTTGTCACATACTGTCCTTGGGGGATGTGCCAGGTGATGGACCTGCTGTATTTGTTTGCACAGTGTATTGTGAGCACATTGTAAAATATCATTATTCAAAAGAATAGAGCTGAACAAAAGAGAGAAGAGAGGTCTGTCTTTCTTAACAGTATTTCAATAGAGTGGGAAAAAAATCACAAAGAGAAACAGATGGTGCTTCCTTAGAGAATGTGCTCATGTGGGAGAAGCATCTACACAGCAGACTGGGGCAGGCAGAAATGAGGATGATGGCACACAGAGTTCATCCAGGATGAGTGCAACCTGCAACTTTTCTGAGAGGAACAGAGCTTAGGACTGTGAATGGACAGATATCTGAAACCCCCACCTGTGTTTGCACCAGGTGACATGGAGCCCCTCTACATGACATCACTGCAAGGCTTGGCAGAACAGGCAGGAGCACATGTGCCAAGTTAGTCATTGCCACAGCTCTCTGCATGTCTCCTTCATGCATAGTGAGCCCTCATTATGTATGACCTAAATAATAGCCATATTAATCTGGACTTAAGAGTAACTTTGGAGCTACTCCTCTCTTGCCATATAGCTGCAGCAGCTTTTACAATCAAAGCATCCCAAAGCCCTTGAGAAACTTGCCAAGCAAGAAAGAAAAACACAACCTCCACAATATATCCTTCCTGTCACTGATACCATGGCATGTACTGAAGGCATGGTATCCTTAGCAGGAAACTACCATAAAAAAATCCTCAAACCTCCTTGCACATTACACACAACACCCTTCCAAGATGCAAACAAACCCACCAATTAATTTGAAGATGTTTAATTAGATGAATAGTTTAACTATTACCATGACCCCTCATTTGTTACTCTGCTGCTACAAGGCATGTGTAAAGACTCAGTAAACAAAGGAAAAGAACAACTTAAATATATGTCTCACCATGTACATATACACATTCTCTTTAGCATAGTCTCCACTTTTCATACACAGCATGACTCATTTAACTAGGCTCTTAGCAATCACAGGGATTACAAATAATTTTATAGTTCTTGAAGGTGCTTAACTTTTTGTCACACTGTAGACTTCTCAGATTTATCTGTAACACAGTGGGTTTTGGCAAAGCTTGTCAGAAGTAGAGGAAGAAATTATTTCAGCTTTCTTGCTTTGAAGGGAGGTAGAAGGAAGATGCAGAATCTACGTGCTCCCACAGAAGTGACCTCCATGGCATATTTGAAATCCAAGACTAATGGTGCCTAGATGCACAAGTGGATACTAGACAGCTCATTATCCAAAATTACAGGAGTATCCCTAGAAAATACATGGTGTTTTGGTGTGAATAAGGACTGCACTGTAGAAAGAAATTACCTAATTCCCGCTTACTGAGCTTTGTTTCATATGACAATGGAGGCCCAGAGAGTGTGAATTAAATTGATTCCAGATGAAACTAAAGCAGAGCACATCTTATCATGCCAATGACAGGGCATGCTTAGTCATTAGGGCCATATTTCTGAGTTAATCTGAAGTCAAATCTTTAAAGTACACATAATGTGGATGTCGGATCTACAGCACTAGTTACTCCACAGATTCATTCTGATTTTGCCATGCTACTTGTTACCGTGACACAGCCATAGATCACAAAGCCAATACTCATCTACAGGTTTCATGGACTGATTTATCCATCAGCCTGAGTAGATCAACTTAGATGGCAAATTCTGTGGGAGGAGAAGCAAATTTTTCAGCCATATTTCCTTGGTGTTATAGTCTATGAGGGCTACAAGCCTTGAGGAAATTGTAACAATGAACTAAGATAGCAAGGATGAGCAGCAATAGTGTTAAATCTCCCCAAATAAAATATAGACCTGTTTCAATACACTTCTTCAATGAGACTTTCAAAAAGGACTAAAAACATAAACATGAAAACACTCTTACTTTCCCTGTTGTCCATATTTCTTTAAAGTAGAATTATCTGAAAAAGGCAATGCTACTAAATATCCATGGGGAAAAGGTCAGAAGAACAAAAAAGATGGAGTTTTTACACTACAATTACAGACTTCTCAACTTCCGCTTCCAGAAAAAGAGCTAGAACAAATCAAAAGTCTGTAACTGATAGCATAGGGTTAAAATGTTTCTAAATTATAGTAACCAAAGTAGGCCCCTAGAGCAAGATAGACATTCTGTTCAGGCCAGCCTGAACCTGTGTACTTGCCTGGATGGTAGGAGGCAAGCCTGAACTTGAGTATTCACTTAGGAGGTAAGAAACTAAGATAGATGAGTTAATTGTGTAGCTGCACCTGGGAAAGGGGGCTGAAAATTTTGCCTGAGTGAAAACACATAATAGATGATTGTTTGGGGGGTTTTGAGATTTATGCTTGCGTAAATGATTAATATATGATTATACAACGAGAAGGGTTAAAATGTGAGCACCTGAAATCCATGTCGGGGATTGATTTGGGTTTGTACCCCTCTCCCCCGGCGCCTTAATAAAGCACCTTGCGTGTAACCCCTCCATGGTTATGTGTTTCTTAGCTAACATAACCATCTTGTGGATTGCAAGACAATGAGCACCAAGTTTACATGACTTTGTCAAGTACAATATTACCGTTCCTCCCGCGATAGGAAAAGCAACGTGACTCAAGCACCTTGCCTTCTGTTAAGGCTCTTAACTGATTCATAGTACTTTGCATGAACAAAATAATGGAGTATTATAGACCTTACAAAAGGGAACAAAACTGGTTGGAAAACCTTACTTATAATGATTACTAGTCTCCATTACACTGGAAATCCCTAAACCTGGCATGCCTTAGTATTTCTGTTGAAAACTTGGATGAAAAAGACACTGTCTTTGTTAAAAGTGAATGGATGCTAAGCTGAGGATTACTGTCAGAGACCTGAAGGACAGGGTTATAAAATTACATTCATAAACAGCAAAAATAAAAATTGTATACGAAAGAAAATATCTTTGTATCATTAAAATAAAGAGCCTATTTTATTGAAGAGAAAACAGTCAGGTAAAAGACAGCCAGGTGAGAGTTTCTCAGAGAAAAAGGAAGATATTATTTTTATTGGAAGCTGAATAAGAACTGATCGATAGTATTTACAAAATATTCTACAGGGTAAGGACAAGGATAAGGATAAGGATAGCATTTCATTCTTGGGGAGTTTCAAGGTGTTTAAGAGTCAGAGTTTATTAAAGATGGGTTAGAAACTCCCTGTCAAGTATGATAAAGCTTATACTACACAAGTGAGGTAGGGAACAGAGTATATGGTCTCACTCCATTCCTCTAGACTTATATTTCTAGGACTGACTTTTAAATTATCCTAAGTTAAAAATGGTTTTGTTTGTTTGGTTGTTTTTTTTTCCCACAAAATCTATAGCAAAGAACTACGGATTAGGAGAACCTACTCAAAATTTTGAAAGGTTTAAGAGAGCACCCACACTACAGTCTTCCCTCAAAGGAGTCAAGATGTCCAAAAGACCTAAAGTTAGATAGATTTAGGCATTTTACTACCAAATCTCCTGAAATATTGTGGGGGCCAGTGGGCCCGTAACACAAAAGACAAAGGGACTCCATTGTTGGGACCATCCCTAGGGATAGAAATTCTCTCCAGGTTAGGGTGAACTAAAAAGACCTTTCCCAGGATGCTGTTTCATTATGCAAATGTATCCCAGTTCTGCTTCCCTGGTTGGCCAGTTGGCCTCCCTGCCCCCTTATACCTTATCTGTTCCTGCCCTAGAAAATTCTCACTTCCCCACTCTCCCATTGGTACTTGTTCCTCACCGCTCCCTCAGATTTTCCTCATCTGTAGCTAGCACTCTTTTCAGGAAGGCATTTCAATATGTCCATTCTATAACTCTCTTTTAACCACAAACCTTTTTGTAATTGTTGCTAAATGTGTTTGGAAAATGTCAAATTTATTTAACTTAGTTTCAAGTTATTTCAACTTTTTTTGATTTTCTCATATCTCCAAGTGTCTAGTATGTTTTTTTTTACCCTGAGAAATATCAGGTTTCGGACAAGCAGCAGCTTGATGCTGTCCTGGTATTTTTAAAATATCATCTGATTTGGATGAGCAGTGATGATCAAAACTATTAGAAAGTTCGAAAACACTGAAAAATTCTAGTGGATTTGTTTCCCCCTATCTGCTCATATCTTGATTTTAATGTAAGAACACCAGTTTTTCTGGATATTGAATGCAACATAACATTTTCTAGTGAACTCAATGGTATTGGACAAGGTTCTGCTTGTATCTTACCATGCATCCTGTATGAGCAAATTGCGTTCAACTGACAATTTACACTACTGACACAAATAATAACAGGTGCAAATCATGAGGAAAGCTGTTAGCCAGACTGAGAGTGGAAAAGAAATTCTGTTTCTGAGTGAGCATATACATCTCTACTCTTCTAAAGTCAATGGAAAACCTTTAGCAGGCTTCAATCGGACCAGGATTAGCCCTCCTTTTTTTTTTTTCCTGAAAGGTGTTCTGAGCCTGAACATATCTTCTCCTCATCCACTGTAGAAAGAGAAATAGAATTTTTACTTTTCTATTTTTAATAAACAGAAACCTAAACATAACTGTCAGTCGTAAACTTGTATTCTGCTGAATATAAACATCTACATACTAAAATTTTTTCATTGTAGCTGTATTCGGAAATTAACTCCCATAGTGATAAGATCACTGTGCAAAGCTTTAGTTCAGAGCCACTGCTGGGTTATACCTCCTTGGGATAAAAGATTTAAAATGGACATGCCAACAAAACCTTAAACTACACTATTGCTGTGTAACTCTATTGCTATAGTAAGGCTTCATTTGATTTTTCTTGAGAGTTATAATAAGATTAAGGCATAATCATAATTTTACCTATGGCAATAGATAAACTACTTCTCATTGATCTCTCAGAAACCAGACCAATCTTTGGATATTAAATAGTCATTTACAGCAGCAACAGGTGTATTATCATTCCAATAACATAATGTCAATGACACCCTGATTTTCAGAGACACGTACTGTAGTGGTCTCTTGAGAAGCCTGATTAAACTCTTGTGTTGGTTTAACACAGCCTAGTTTTTGGTGGGGGCGGGAGAAAAGCTGCTCAAAACTTCTATGTCCGGCACAGAGCCAGTCGCTGAAGGCTCTGACGATGGGTGGGTTACTAGCCCAATTAGACAAGTTGGTAACGCCTCTGTGATGACATATTTAAGAAAGGAAAAACCACAGGAGGTTCTCTTTCTTCTCCCAAGGGGTGGTGAGGCGGCTGCCAGGGCCCATCCCAGTGGGGGCTGCCAGAGCCCGCGCTGCTGGGGCTTTCCTGAGGCCGGGACCGCGCAGCCGGAGCCCTCCCGAGACCAGGACTGCGTGGCCAGGGCCCTCCTGCAGCTGGAGCCGCCTGTGCAGTGCTGGCAGGGTCTACATGGCCAGCAGCGAAAGACATGGCAAAGAATTCCCTGATGCAGAGCCCAGATGAGATCAACCTCTCAACTGCAACTTGCAGACATCAACTTTCTTCCAAGTCAGAGGAAAAGGAAAAGTGAGGACACATGAAGAAAACCAACATGGCGGCACTAAGGTCAGTGAAAAAAAGGAGAGGGAAGAGGTGCTCCAAGCGTCAGAGCTGAGATTCTCCTGCAAGCCGTGGTGAGGACTACAATACAACAAACTGTTTCCCTATAATTCATGAAGTGCATGGCGGGGTACAGAGATCCACGTGCAGCCCGTGAAAAAGAGTACTCAAGCTGGAGCGCAGAAATGCTGAAAAGTTGTAATCTAGTGAGGAACTCAAACACAGAGAGATGACCCTTGCTTTTAGAGACAGAGGAAGAGAGCCTTCGCTTCCAAACTAGAACAGCTCATCCTTAAAAGACTAAACCTCATGAACTAAAATGACCCACACTAGGCAGTTGTGGGAAGACTGCTTGGCCCGTGGAAGGGATTCACATTGCAGGAGGCTTGGGCAGGCCTGCTGCTTGTGGAAGTTAAAACCAGGCTAGAAAAGTTCGCAGAGAACTATCTCCCATAGGAAGGATCCCACGGCACAGCAGAATAAACTCTTTTCCTTAAGCATACTGAAGAAAGATTTTTAAGAAGTGAAATACTGATCAAAACCGCATGTTTTGTTTCCTTGCATGGTTGATGGAAAGAGGGAGGGACTGGGAAAGAAAGGTGTTCCGAAGGTTTGCTTTGGTTCTCATTACCCTTTTAACCTTTAATTCTGTTAATAATAAATCTTCTTTATACTGTTTAAGCTTTGAACCTGTTCTGCCTTAAAGTGGGTTTTTTTGTCAATAATCCTTATCTCAGCTCATGAAAATGAAGTTTTCAATTCCCCCTCCTCTGCTCAGCTATAGCAGAGGGAAATAAGTAGATGGTTTTTCGTGGGTGCCTGGTGATTAACCAGCGTCAAACCACAACAATTCCTGACCCAGACAATAGGAAATAACAAGAGTTAACCAGTTGCTTGAGGGATATCTAATGGATTTTGTTTTCATTTGTATTGATTTATATAAACCCTCCCAGCAGGCTTACTGGCTTTTGTTAAGTGGGTACCAAAGCTATATGGATTGAATGAGAACTTTTTTCTTTTTTTTCCCCTGTTGCTATTGTGACATTTAGAGCAAGGTAACAGTGCTTCAGAAGTCTTTTGTCACACCTTTCAATAAATTAATTCAATCCTTACTAATGCACTTACTGTGTAGGCAGAGTATCTTTATAATTAGATCAGAGGACAGGTATATAGCTTGGCAGTATTACTGAATATGTCATTCCAATTTACCCTCTTCAAGTTGTTAGGATAAATGTTCATGTTTAGTTATTTCTGTTAAAATTCCAGTGGTGCTAATGAGCACAAACATGATAAAAACATGCATTATTTGTCAACCCATGAACCAAGCATCTTATACCCTGAATATTCAGGAAAATAGACAAGAGTACAAAAGAATTTCTACCCCAGCTTGAGAAGAAGAGTCACAGTAATTAGCAGGGGAAATGAGCTAGAAACGGTTGGTACAACTTCAGCTTTGACATTATTACAGTAAATTTAATCCAAAACAACTTGCCAATGATCATACAGGGAGCTTAAGAAAAACACCAGAATTAACCATAAATTTCTTATATCTCCTGGCAGCACTGTAATGACAAGAACATCTTCCTCTGTCCTATCAGATAAGACCATATTTCCATCATAACATCAACTCTCTAACTGAGTAAGATAGCAAGAAACATGTATAACTCTATGAGATTGTATTAAAATTTCAGTGGAACAAAATCATGGATAATTTCATTAATTCAAAAATCGACCTGCAGAAACGCAGCACTGAAAAGACAAGATTTCTTGGATCCTGCAGCCTTTATGTACTCAGAGGATACTACATAACATAACTTGGTTAAGAAACAGTAGAGATCTGACTTTTAAATGTCAAACATGATGTTAGTCTTCTCCAAAGCAGTCCACATCTAAAATAAACAGAAATCACTTATAAAACTAATTTCAAAGTGAAACTGACCAGATGTCTCAACCTTAAAAAAAAAAGTCTTGATGCAATCAAAACAGCTACTGAGACTAGTAGTGGGTGAATTCTCTGCTAATGGAGAGAAGACACTATCCTAACACTGAACTTGAGTGCAAATTATTCTCTTTGTTTTTAAGCAAGATTTATTTCTTAAGTCAGATATGAGTTCTCTTTAAAAATCAGTATGATGAGATCCACACAGGGAATTCTATAACCTCTGTGAGCCACATGTTCCAGTTACTGACTAATCACACAGTATATTTTCCCCTTATGTTTAAATGGAATTTCTTGCAATTCAAACTGTGAACATTGCCTCTTTCCCATCCACTGGATACCACTGAAAAGACTGTCTCCACTTTCTTTACTTCCTATCACCAGATACCAATCCACACTGATAAGACTACTCTTGAGCCTTCTGCTCTCCAGGCAGAACAGTCCCAGGTCTCTCAGTCTTTCCTCGTACTTCAGGTACTCCAGTCCTTTAATAATTTTGGTGGCCCTTCAGTCAACTTGCTCCATTAAGTCCGTGTATCTCTTGTACTGGGAAGCCCGGAACTGGACACAGTCCTCTGTCAGTGCTCCAGATGTGGTCTCACCAGTGCTGAGTAATGGGGAAGAATAATCTTCCTTGACCTGCTAGCCACAGTTTTTATAGCCCAAGAAGCCACTGACCTTCATTGGTGCAAGGGCATATTGCTGGCGAATGTTAAACATTGTATTCACTGAGACACACAGGGCCGTCTCTGTGAAGCTGCCTTGCAGCATGTCAGCCCACAGTGTGCAGCACTGCCTGACGTTATTCTGCCTCAGATGCAGAGCTTTGCATTGCCTTTTCTTGAACTTCATGAGGTTCCCATTTGACCATTACTTCAGCCTGCTGTGGTTGCTCTGGATGGCAACACAACCAACTGGCACATCATAGTGATACTGTCATACTCGGACACGAAAGGAACCACACAGACCCAGCTTAGTTCAAGGCAGAGAGAGAGACCACAAAAGGCCTCGTTTATTTTACAACATATATATGTGCTTCTAGGAATGACCGTGGATTGGAGGATGAGGTTACCACCTCTCCAACCACACTGGTCAGACGAAAAGACCATCATTCTTTCTCCGCCTCAGGAGAAAGAATGAAAACAAAAAAGAACAGTTAGCTAAACATAACTTATGTTTACAGAAAGTACGTGAGAACACAACTATATTTACAGAAAGTGTGTGGGAACTCCATCACAGAAGTGAAAACATCAAAAGACTGCAAAACTCAGGGTGACATGATACCTCATGCATCCCCCCCAGGTTGAAAACAACTTATAAACTTGTTCAGGGTGCTGTCTCTCCCATCAGCCAGGTCATTAATGAAAATGTTAAAACAGTATAAACCCCTTAGTCAACCCTAGGGTATGCTGCTATTGACTGGCCTCTGGACAGCTTGTCACAACCCTTTGAGTCCAGTTTTCTGACCACCTCACTGCTCACTTACCTAGCCAACCCTTCATACTTTGTCTATGAGTATGTTATGGGATACAGTATCAAGAGCCTTGCTAAAGTCAGGATAAACAATATCCAGTCTTCTTCCCTCATCCACCTATGTGGACACTGAAAAGCTTTAGCAGAGGGATTTTTCAGCTTTCTGCTGCATTCTGTGAGAACTTTATGTTTCTCACAGAAACTATGCAAAATACTGTTAAGGGTTTTTTTAAACTATTTCTCTATCTTTGCACCTGCTGTTTTCCAAAGGACTGTTATGATATCCTGAAAGAAGTATTTTGGAATGGGTGTTGAGTGGACTGACCAATCACCCTGATGGGTGGTTGGTCAGAGGTCCAATAATCTTCTGCCATGATGGTGACTCAACTTATGAAAACCGATTTATAATTAATTAACTAAGCCATTTTCTCCGGACTTTGGTCGTGTCCTTTCTCATAGTCCCGGGCTCAACAGCAACACACCTAGGTAGTCATTTCCTCATAAAAGACGCTTGAATTGGCCAAACACCATTTCACTAAAGCCACAATGACTATGCTCAATCACCTTCTTGTCCTTTATAAATTTGCAAAAGTTTTTTAGGTTTATTTGCTCCACCACTTTCCCCAGAATAAGGGGGGCGACCAGCCTGTAGTTCCTCAGATTCTCCTAGGTTTTCTTCAAGATAGGAGTGACATTTGCTTTCTTCAAGCCCTTAGAAACCTTTTCTGATTACCATGACTTTTCAAAGACAAATGACAATGACATTGACCAGCACTCTTCATAACTATAGCTACATACTGTATAGGTCCCAAACATCCAGTTTGTTTAAATTTTCCCTAGCTTAAATTTCCTTTACCCAGACTTTCATATTGTTGCAGCTGCTTAGTATTCCTGAAGACAAATCCTGCTGGTAGAGAGTGAGGCAAAGGTGGTCTTAAGTACCTTAGTCTTCTCCATATACTTTGTCACTAGGATTCCCATTGAGTTCAGCGCAGGAGCCATTTTTGCCTAGTGTGCTTTTTTGCTGTCTGTGTATTTGTAGAATCCCATCCTGAGGTACATCCTGTTCCCCTCCAGATTAAATTCCAGATGTGTTTTGGTTGTCTTCACACTATCTCTTCACACTTGAACAATGTTTCTATATTTCCTCTCTGCCAAGTTACCTGAAGCGACTTCAACCTGTGCGTTTCTTCTTCAGTCTGAGTTTAGTTAGGAGCTACTTGTTCAACTACGCAGGTCTTCTGCCATTCTCCTGCACGTGAGGTTGGACAACTTTTTAACTTAGTAGAGGCTATCCTTGAAAACCTACAAGCTCTCTCAAACTCCTTTTCTCCTCCAGAATTGTCTCCCATGGCATACTTCCAAGTACATCCCTGAACAGACCAAAATCTTCTCTCTTGAAGTCAAAGTTTGTGATCCTGGATTTTGCCTTGATACTTCACCTATGGATCCTGAACTCCACTCATGAACACATAGTGTCTGCAGCCAGGACTTCCCTCAGGCTTCACATCCCTGGCCAGTTGTTTTTTGGTATGAATAAGATCTATTACAGCATCTCCTGTCATCAACCTTTTGGTCACTTGTGTCAGGAAGTAAGCAGCAATGATCTCTAGGAACATCCTGAATTGCTTGTGCCCTCTGTGCTGCCCTTCCATAAGATAACACTTGCCTTTTTCTCCAAGAGAGGAAATGGTTCAAATCCTTCTCCTCACAACTTTTGTGGACCTTGAAGGTAATTAATTATCTTGGAGGTGTTTTTCACATCTTTCAAATGTTTTTAAATTGCCCAAAGAGTTCGTATTTTTAGGGGGAATTAAGAGGGTTACAGAAATCTTGTCTTCTTTTCCTTAAAAGACCAGATTGAAAATATTCTCAAACATGGTCGTTTTACCATCACAAAATATGGTTGCGTGCATAGGGAGGTTTATCAGTCAGAATAGTATTTTTTTTTGCTTCCACACCTATCAAAATGAGGTGTCATTTTGCCCCTAAACAGGTCATCAAACTTCTGTCACTACTGGTCTGTAAGCTCATGTTGCTGTTGTACCGCAAACGGCGAGAAACGATGCCACCAAGTTCAGGAAAAGTAGAATTTTTATCCTTTATCTTGCTAGGATGGCATAAAGTGATTGGTTCTTTGACCCACCACCTCTCAGAATGATTGGTGGAGGCTATTTGAAAATATTTTCTTCAGAATATCATAACAACACTGACTGAACAGCAGATGCAAAGATAAAGAATTAGTTTACAAAACCCATAGCAGTGTCTTTCATAGCTTTCATGAGAAACACAGAGTTCTCACAGAATGATGCAGAAAGCTGGAAAATTTCTCTGCTAAAGCTTTTCAGCATCCACAATTCCCCCTTTTTGTTTAAGACCAAAATGTAGCATTTGCAATCCTTTGCGGGATGCCTTGCAGCAAGGAGAGCAAACACAGCATAAGGGGTCCATTTGGTAGTGGCCAGTTACCAAACAGAATTTAAATCAGACACTGATTTAAAGTAGGTAGAGACATTCTCCAGCAGTGACATGGGAGGTACATCTAGCAAACCCAATTCTACACCAGCTATTACAATTCTACATCAGCTATTAATTCTAAATAGCCTTAAGGGCTCTACATTCTGACTCCATAAAAAAAGAAACTTAAAGTTCAGTTTCTGCTTGTAGAAGGACCATCCGACTGATGGTCAACACCCTGGTCATCATCCAAAGGATCATTCAGTTGATGGTCTACATTCTGATCATCATTTGGAGGTTGCCTTGGAGGT
>VZTD01003898.1:739909-760710 GCA_013397725.1 Rhagologus leucostigma | reverse complement strand
GGCTTAAAAATGTCCCTTCCAAGGGGTCAAAATTGTCCCTTCCAAGAGTTAATAATGTCCCTTCCAGGGGCCAAAATTTTCCCTTCCAAGGGGTCAATAATGTCCCTTCCCAGGAGTGAATAATGTTCCTTCCAGGGATTAATGANAGCTGCTCCATCCCTCAGATCATCCTGGAGCCTCCTCTGGCCTCTCTCCAGCAGCTCCAGGTCCTTCCTGTGCTGGGATCCCAGGGCTGGAGCCAGGATTCCAGGCGGGATCTCACCTGAGCAGGGCAGAGGGGCAGAATCCCAATCCCAGGGTAAATAATGTCCCTTCCAGCGGTCAATGATGTCTCTTCCAAGGGCTTAAAAATGTCCCTTCCAAGGGGTCAAAATTGTCCCTTCCAAGAGTTAATAATGTCCCTTCCAGGGGCCAAAATTTTCCCTTCCAAGGGGTCAATAATGTCCCTTCCCAGGAGTGAATAATGTTCCTTCCAGGGATTAATGATGTCCCTTCCAAGAGTTAATAATGTCCCTTCCAAGAGTTATTAATGTCCCTTCCAATAAGTTGATAATGTTCCTTACACAGGTCAATAATGTCCCTTCCAAGCGGTCAGTAATGTCCTCAGCCTCGCTTCTCCTCACAGAAAACGAGGAACGAGACAAATCCAAATCATTTTTTTTGCTTCAGTGGAGGAAACATTCCAAAACTTGCTCCTAAACCATCTTCCTTGCTTGGAAGATGGTGGTGGTGATTGCAANATGTCCCTTCCAAGAGTTATTAATGTCCCTTCCAATAAGTTGATAATGTTCCTTACACAGGTCAATAATGTCCCTTCCAAGCAGTCAGTAATGTCCTCAGCCTCGCTTCTCCTCACAGAAAACGAGGAACGAGACAAATCCAAATCATTTTTTTTGCTTCAGTGGAGGAAACATTCCAAAACTTGCTCCTAAATCATCTTCCTTGCTTGGAAGGTGGTGGTGGTGATTGCAGGCACAGGGAGAGCCCAGCTGGGGCTTAAACCGCCTCTAAAGCTCTTCCTAATTGGAATTACGGGTCCTGCCGCTCGCCCAGCAAGAGGCTTCTCCCTGCTGATCCCATTCCCTGCTGGCTCGGAACACACAGGAATACTGATATGGAGCTAAAGCTGGGGGGATTGACCACTCGAGGGATAAGAAAGTGTTTGATTGGATTGAAAAAGGAATCAAGAGCTGGCTTTAATTAAAGAGATTTATTTATCAGGACACCTGATGGAAAGCGCAGCCGGGCGTTTTCCATTGGATTCAGTCCAGGGAACATCTGGGACAGCATCGTGTGGGGAAGGAGGATCCCAGGGAGTTTGCTCGATATTGGGAATAATGAGGCTGCCTGAGAGGAGCTCGGGATGCAAATTTGGGAACAACAGCGCTGTGAGAACGAGGGCAAAGCTCGGTGGGACACGGGGATGCCAGGGGGGGAGGCAGCAGCTCCCTGCGGGATCTTCCACTCTGGGTAATAAAACCTTCATCATCTCCCAGAAAATACAGGGAATTAGGAGGATTCTGAGGGAAATGGGAGGATTCCAGGATTTTTAAATTTCATGTCCAGAGTGGGGTGGTCTCTGTGGGCTGGGGGTGGCTGCAGGACTCCCAGCTGTCCCAAAGCCATGTGGGAAAGCTGCCAGGAACTGCCTGTGGAAGCAGCATTCCCAGCAAAAAGGGCTTTGGATGCTCAAGGAGCTCTTGTTCCTGCAGGTGACAACCTTGCAGGGGTTTGGGTGATGTCATGGCTGCACCATGGGGCTTAAAAATCCTATTTGGAGCAAATCCAGAGGCACCAGGATGATCTGAGGGATGGAGCAGCTCTGCTGGGAGGAAAGGCTGGGAGAGCTGGGAATGTTCAGCTTGGAGAGGAGAAGCTTTGGGGTGACCTTGTTGTGGCCAGAAGGAGCTGCAGGAGAGCTGGAGAGGGACTGGGGACAAGGCATGGAGAGACAGGACACAGGGAATGGCTTCCCACTGCCAGAGGGCAGGGATGGATGGGATCTTGGGAATTAGGAATTCCTGGCTGGGAGGGTGGGGAGGGGCTGGGCTGGAATTCTCAGAGCAGCTGTGGCTGCCCCTGGGTCCCTGGCAGTGCCCAAGGCCAGGCTGGACACTGGGGCTTGGAGCAGCCTGGGACAGTGGGAGGTGTCCCTGCCATGGCAGGGGCAGGGATGGGATGGGATTTAAGGTCCCTCCAACCCAAACCATTCCATGATTCAATTCTATTCCAGTCCATTCCATATTTTATACAAGAAGGTGCCTGCTTGTGGGATTTTCTAGGAATTAGGTGGGAAAAAGCAGCCAGAAACACAGAGGGCCATGGTTTGTGTTGTCCATTGAGATGAACTTGGGAACAGAAGTTATTCTGCAGCTGAGGGATTCCTTCTGTATTACGGGAAACACGGACAATCATTCCCACTCCTTTTCCAGACCCTCCCAGATTTCCCAGACCCCTCTCAGTCTCTCCCCGTGCAAAAACTCTTTGAATCCTTTCCCTTCCCTTACCCCCCTCTGTGCAGGTGCCAAAGGCAGAAAGTCCTGGAGCAGGAGCCCTACCTGGATTCAGGAGCATGGAATGGCTTTGGAGTGGTGGTGCTGGAGTCATCAGGGTGCCTGATTAGCACCTCATCAGCAGTGATAATTAGCAGTGCCTGATCCTCAGCTAATCCTCAGCTCCTGATGGATGCTGGAGCTGACTCCAGGAGATTGGTGGCAAAAAAAAAGTGGGGAAAAATGATAATAATAAAACTCCAAGGGCTTCTCACCTTTCCATGGCCACTGTTCCTCAATATCCCTTAATTCAGGCATTGCAGGGTTGGAGCTGTTGGCATTTTCAGGCCATTCCAGAGAATCCCAGGCTGGTTTGGGTGGGAAGGGACCTTAAATCCCATCCCATTCCACTCATTCCATGGGTAGGGACACCTTCCATTATCCCAGGCTGCTCCAAGCCCCAATGTCCAGCCTGGCCTTGGACACTTCCAGGGATCCAGGGGCCAAACCTGAACCATGAACTCCCTCTCCAAGAATTTTTCCTGGCTGGACTTTTCAGTGGCCACTAAATATTCCCAAGAAAATTCCCTACAAACTCACCCTCCCTAGGGAACAGGCATAAAATTCCTTATCCAGTGCCTCATTCCTAAAAAAACCACCCCACCTCTAAATTGTTCCTGTGATCCCAACTGCCCTTCAAGCCCCTTGGAAATGGGACACGCATTCCAAGATTTATTAACATGAAAGGCCTGAGATCCTGCAAAAATCGATTCTCAGGAGGTTGTGCAATCCTTGTTCCCTGAGGAATTAGGCTGGAAATGTCAAGGATTACTGAACACAGCAGAACGACAAATTTTGCTGCGTCCCAGAGAAACTGGGATTTAGATGCCTCCTCGGAATGTCATTTTACAGCTATTTTTTTATTAATTTGCACCGCATAATTAAGCAATGTGAGAGAAGCATTGTGTCGTGGTGGGATTAGAGGGAATAATGGGGATTAGGAAAGGCCTGGAGCCACTCCAGTAATACTTTAATCCTTGCAAATACACCCCTGGCCTCCTGGCGGGAAAAAAAAATAAGGCAACATGCCAAAAAAACCTCCAACAGGAATCAAAAATATTCCCTAGGGAGACAAATCTGACAGTCCTGGCAGTGCTACATCCAGAGAGCAGGAATATGTCAACTCCACGAAAATAACCATTGGATTAGGAGCAGGAATTGACCTATCCATGCATTTTACAGGCCAGGCTTGATCCCATTTTATCCCAAATTGGTCCTTTTCCCACAGATAAAATTTCCAAAAATCTGTTAAAATCTATCCCAAAGACAGACTGGATATTACTGGTTTGATTTGGGATTTTTTTAGGAAAACATGACCAAAATCAAACATTTTTGCTCGGATGTTTGTGCGAACCAGCTTCCACAAATCCTTATGGAACTGGCTGAGATGGGGACAGCGAGGTTCAGGTCTTGGGGTATAAATCCAATTTATTTGTTATAATTCCGAGGGGGAGGTTGGACAGGGCTTGGAGCAACCTGGGATGTTGGAAGGTGTCCCTGCCCATGGGCAAGATGAGCTTTAAGGTCTTTTCCAACCCAAACCCTCAGGGATTCTGAGATTCCAGCAGAAATATGGATGACACAGGCTGTGTTAATATCCATGGGATGTGCCCTCAAGTCTCTTCCAGGCCCAGTGTGGAGCCAAACTCCAATTTCCATGAGGGAAGATGGAGCAGATCAATAGGATGAAGTTCTCCATCCCATCAGTGTCACCACTGAATAACCCCGGGATGGGATAATGGCCTGTGGAATGACTTCAGGTTGTGAGATCCAATGGGATAATGGGAATTTTTAGGCTGAAAAATAGGAGATGGGAAAGTTCCTCTTTCTAAACCAAAAATTCCAGTGCGTTGCTGTTTGTCACCACCTATGGAGAGCAAGACTCGTTTGGGAACTCTGGGTTTTCCCTCAGGAATCCATTTGGATGTGTGGTCACACTGACAGGTGACAGTCACTGATCCAATCAGCAAAATGATGGAGGCATTTTCCACGGTGGAAAATCATGGAGGCCTTTTCCGTGATGGAAAAGGGCAGGGAAAACAGGAAACAAGGAAACACAGGAAAACTTGACACGGAACAAAGTGTGTTTCCATTTCCGTGGTCTCATTTCACCCACAGGAAATGTCCTGAGGGGTTCTAGGAAGGTTTGTCCCCACACAGACCCACAGGGACAGTGGCACTGGGCTGTGCCAGGGCTGGGGTGCACAGGACCAGTGATTGTCCCCTGAGCTGGCACTGCTGGGGCACTTCTAGTCCTGGGGACAGATTTGGGATCCCCAGGTACAGCTGGAGCGTGTCCAGGGAAGGGAATGGAGCTGGGGAAGGGGCTGGAGCCCCAGGAGCGGCTGAGGGAGCTGGGAAAGGGGCTCAGGCTGGAGAAAAGGAGGCTCAGGGGGGCTCTTGTGGCTCTGGACAACTCCCCGACAGGAGGGGGCAGCCGGGGGGGTCGGGCTCTGCTCGCAGGGAACAGGGACAGGAGGAGAGGGAACGGCCTCAGGCTGGGCCAGGGAAGTTCAATCTGGATATTGGGAAGAAGTTCTTCACGTAAAAGGTTTGTCCAGCCCTGGCACAGCTGCCCGGGGCAGTGGTGGAGTTCCCATCCCTGGAGGGATTTAAATCCATGTGGATGTGGCACTTGGGGACATGGGGCAGTGGTGGCCTTGGCAGTGCTGGGGAAGGGTTGTATTCGATGGTCCCAGAGGGCTTTTCCAGCCTCAACAATTCCATGATTCTAATTTCTTGTCCCAGTCGAAGAGCTGGACAAGACCAGGAATACCCAGGCCGTGCCTGCAGCAGAGAATGGACATCAACCCTAAAATTCCTGATGGGCAGCTTCCACACTGAACCACGTAGCCAACAACTGTGAGAAATTTGGGATCATCGTGCAGCGATCCAGGTTGGATTTGGGGGTGCTGTGCTGCACCAGCCCATTACACACAGGCTGAGATTCCCGGGAGAGCTCTGTGTGCCCATCCCTCTATTCCCACATGGCACGGGAGGAGTGCTCCGAAACAAGGCACACACATCCTCATGCAGGACGTTCTTGGTTTGCTTCCCAGGGATTAAATGGGAATTACAGAAAGCCAAAGAAATGGATTTCCACACTCAACTGTCCATGAAACTGGAAAAACTCTGCTGGGACCAGTCAAGGGAAGGACTGGGCTAGTAGAGGGTGGCCCAGCCTCTTCCTGCTCTAAGTGAAACCTTTCAGTACTTAACAAGAGGTGGAGGGATAAGGAAACACATTCCTACTTTCCCAGGAAGTCAGGGACAAATGGAATGAGGAATATCCCTCACCAAACCCCCTCCCTCCCCTTCATCCCGGTGGATCCCAGAGCAGAAAACACAGGAAAAGACAGAAAATACTGCTGGCAATGGAAAAGGTACCCAAAAAATCCAGAGTGGTTTCTTTTTTCTTTATAAAATGTACATAAAGAACATGAAAGCCTTGAGGTAAAAGTGAGAGCAGTTTGGAACTCAACCAGATACAGACCCGACAATGATCCCAAATCAGTCTACAGTGGGGGTGTAGGAAAATAAGAGAGCAAGTTTGGGTTATGTACAACAGTGGAGATCGTTAAAATGTCATCATTATCCTATTTACATTAAATACATCCAATTACAGGTATTTATAGGGTATTTACAGACACAAACACTTCATTTTTCCCCTTTGCAGTTGGAGTGTGCAGCAGATCTGAGCGTTCCTGAGAAGGTGCTGAGGCTCTTCATTCTTACTTTCAATAATTTGTGTTTCCTCAATCTCTTTTGTGGTCGTATCCATCCAAAAATTCCAGTCGTGGTTGTTGCAGCCATCCTGGTTTTCCCTCCCACCTGCAGAAGGTGAAAGTTGCCTGCAAAAATCCTGGATCCCAAGGGATCGGCAGGAATATTTCTCCCGTTGTAGCCATGACCTTGGTGGTGAGCAAAGCTCAATATTCACTTGTCCAAGCACTCAACATTCCAGTCTCTTTCTCAATGGGAAAAAAATCTTACGGAGACCGGGAAAGGAAGGAAATTGGTTGTAAATTACCTGTTACAGGTCCCGTAAGGTGACATCCAACCTGAATCTGTGACACAAGGAACCAGGCAGGATGCACAGATCCATCCATCCATCCAGACCCATCCAGAGGGAACGCAAATGGTTCCATTTAGGTTTCAGTTTCTTATCAGGAATCTGAGATGGATTTTATCATTGTCGGGTGTTGGAACAACTGCTCGGAGCAGTGGGAGCATTCCCATTCCCAGAGGGATTTAAAAGCCCTGTGGATGTGGCACTTGGGGTCATGGAGCAGCGGTGGCCTTGGCTGGACTGGGGAATGGTTGGACTCAATGTTCTTGGAGGTGATTCCCAACCTAAATGATCCGTGATTCCATTACTCCCAGTAAGTTACAAAATGTGGGAAATGGCTGATGGATCATGGCTGAACTGGGATGAGTTTGGGAGCTTGGGGAGGGACCCTCAGGGAAGAGGGAATTTCTCCCGACTTGAGTCTCACTGTAACCCAACTATGGAAGTGTCCAAGGCCAGGCTGGACGGGGCTTGGAGCACCCTGGGATAGTGGAAGGTGTCCCTACCCATGGAAGGGGGATGGAGTTAGATGGGATTTAAGCTCCCTTCCAACCCAAACCAGTCTGGGATTCCGGGATGTGTTGAATACAACCTCCCCAGTGTGACAGATCCAAAGGAAAACTAAATAATATTTTAATAAGGATCAGCAGGGCATACAATCCCAAATTCCCTGTGTTTGGGTTAATGATCACTCCTACTTTTTATCATACAAAGCACAATTCCCTGCCTACACCAACATTCCCATGGGATTTACGGGGTGACACAGAGTCAGGGGTTTAGGGAGAGGTGACAGAAAACTTCTGGACACTGCAAGTCCCATGAATTTGGGATTGCAGGAGCTGCAGGTCCCTAAATTCCTTTGCACAAGGGATAATCCAATGGTTTCATTCCTTCTGTGCCGACTGACACAGGAATCGTGGTGGAGCAGGTAAAAAGGGGAGAACATTCCTGCAGTGCTGCCTATTTTCCATTAAAAAAAAAAAAAGGATTTGAAATGTGAAAATAACCTTTTTTTATATCTTTTTATACTTTTATGGGAAAATCCAAGATTTATTCCAGATGGCTCCCAATCTCTTTATTAGCATGGAGAGGCAGGGAGTGCTTGTAACTCCAAACTGGAGCTTTTTTTTATTGAACTGCTCCAAAAAGCCATTTTCCTGATGGATCACACACTTCTGGGGGAGGAAGAGAGTTTCAATTACCCCTCAATACATGAAAAAACATTCCCAGCAAGTAAACTCTCCCAAAATAAAACCAGGAAAGCCTCTTCCACTCAGCATGGAAAAAAATCTGATCCTTCTGCCTGAACTGCTCCCTCCAAAGGGAATTCACTGCCCTGACAAAGCAAGAGGAGAAAACAAACTTCAACAAGAAGCTGATGATCGACTTTGTTTTAAAGTTTGGGGATCCCCACCACCCCAAAACTGATTATTCCATTTCCATGGTGGATGCAGCTGGAATTCCAGTGCTGGATGTCAAGGAAAGCTCTGGGATCAGTGGAGGTCGGGACTTGCATGTGGGGCTGGCAGATATTTGGGGGCTGGAAAATGCAGCTCCATCGCTTTTCAGGGAACCAGAGGTTCTTCTCCTAAATTAATAGGAAATTCCACATTCCCAAGGATTTCTGGCCTTCAAATCCTAATTGTGCATCTGTGGTGTCATTGGAATGGGTTTACTCCCTTCTAATCCATGGTTTTATCCCTCCTTGTGTCCCATCCGGGATCCAGGCCAGGCTGGAGAAGAGGTGGGTTGGTAGCACGGTGAGATCCAAGTGTTTCATGATTTTGTGGGATTCAGGTTGTCCAGGGAAGCTGCTCCATCCCTGGCAGTGCCCAAGGCCAGATTGGAGGGGGCTTGGAGCAGCCTGGGACAGTGGGAGGTGTCCCTGCCATGGCAGAGGTGGGACTGGATGGGATTTAAGGTCCCTTCCAAGCCCAACCATTCCATAATTCCATGATTCCATGATTTCACATTCAATGTGCTTTGTGAAAGGAAAAGGGAAGTTCTCCAATACCATCCTTATCCTCCCAGATCAGCCTGAGAAAGAGCTGAAAAAACCTGGAAAACTTATCCTGTGCTCCACCCCCCTCTGCTTTGGGAACACCCAGCTAATTCCTGCAGCCATCCCATCAAACCCAGTCACTTTTCCCAACATCCCAGGACTTCAGTTGCTGCACATTTCACTATTTGATGTCCAGTTTGAAAATCCATCAGGGACATTTCCAGGTTGGATACCCCAGAACTGAATCAGAGAGGTTTCAAATTCCAGGGAACTGCCAGTTCCAACTGCCTTTGACTGCTGCTCCGAAGTTTTCACATCCATTTTCAGTCCAAACTGCAGTAAAATAAAAACCAAGAGTGGGAAATTCATATCTCAATTTGTTCTTCTTATTGGTGGCTTGGAGTAAAATCCCATTTCCTTTTCAGTGCTTTATTTTGGGAATGGAAAGGAAGAAAAAAACTACTCTCACAGTCAACACTGGGAAGAGAAATCCAGCTTTTCTTAGCACCTCCTGCACCCCAGCAGAGTAAAATGGGAACAGGCATGGGAAATACATTTCCTTTCACACAAAAACCTGGGATTTTCAGGACACACAGATTATCCTTCCCTGAAAAAAGACATCTGTGGTCTTTGTCAATCGAAATTCTTTATCGAACATTCCACAGGAGCGAGGGACAGGAAAATCCAAATGGAAAGAGGAAACACGGATTTCTGTTGACAGTTTTAGCTTGGGATCTAAACAGCGGAGCAGGATCTCCTGCTCCTCATCATCCAACTCGCTTATCACAGGGGAGACATCACAGGGCACTTCCCAAATCCTAACTTCCCACAGAGTTCCCATCACGCCACCACCACCAGCCCTGCAGCTGGAGCTCTGCCCTGTGCCTGGAAAATTCATCTCCAATGGGCATCCAAGGTTCGGTTTGGATTTTCGAGGGAAATTCAAGGAAAAAGAGGGGAAATATTCTAAAGACAGTGGAATGCTTCCTGTTTTCCTTCAGCCTGGTCTGCGGAAGGTGTTCCTGCCTGTGGGGTTGGAATGGGATGAGCTTTTTCTGACCCAAATCTTCTGGGATTCTGTGGAAATGATTGACAGATGGCCACTCTGGCTCCCAGACAATCCAGCGCTTCCAAAGAGAGTCCTGCGAAAAGCACCCCTAGAGAAGCCTCTTGGGTCATCCCTCAGTTCCGTGGCTCTCAGGAGATATCCATGGGAAGATGCACGGCAAAGTTTGGATCCTGAATTCCCAAACACACCAACCTCGGAAGGAAAATCTGCCTCAGGGTCTCACCATACCTGACCTGCTCCTCCATCCATTCATTCACAGATAAAATCCAGAGCTTCCAATGGGAAAATCGGTGATTGGTGTTTTAAAGGGTGTCAAAGCCCAAGGTCCATCCAGACTCAGAGTTCCCACTTTTTTCCAAACCTCATGGTCCATCCAGACTCCCACCATCTTCGAAACCTCACGGTCCATCCAGACTCAGAGGTTCCACTTTCTTACCATCGTCCATCCAGACTTGGAGTTCTCAATTTCTTCTAAACCCTATGGTCCATCCAGACTCAGAGTTCCCACCACCTTCCAAACCCCACAGTCCATCGGACTCTGAGTTCCCATTGTCATCTAAACCCCACAGTCCATGAGACTCAGAGTTCCCAGCATCTTCCAAACCCCATCATCCATTCAGACTCAGAGCCACTGTTTTCCAAACCCCACTGTCCATCCAGATTTGGAGCTTCCCACAGTCTTCCAAACCCCGTGGTCCATCCAGACTTGGAGTTCCTACTTTCTTCAAAACCCCACGGTCCATCCAGGCTCAGAGCTCCAACTGTTTTCCAGACCCCACGGTCCATCCACACTCAGAGCTCCCACCATCTTCCAAACCCCACAGTCCATCCAGACTTGGAGCTTCCCACAGTCTTCCAAACCCCGTGGTCCATCCAGACTTGGAGTTCCTACTTTCTTCAAAACCCCACGGTCCATCCAGGCTCAGAGCTCCAACTGTTTTCCAGACCCCACGGTCCATCCACACTCAGAGCTCCCACCATCTTCCAAACCCCACAGTCCATCCAGACTTGGAGTTCCACTTCCTTCCAAACAGAGCAAGGCTGTGGGTTCGATCCCTGTATGGACCACTCAGTTCAGATTTGGACTCGATGATCCTTGCAGGTTCCTTCCAACCCAGAATATTCCGTGCTTCCAGGGATGAGCTTTAAGGTCCCTTCCAACCTAAACCATCCTGGGATTCTCTGAAAATGTCCTGACTTGGAGCTCCCACCATCTTCCGAGCACAGGGACTTGGAGACATCGAAACTTCCTAAAAACCAGGGAGCCAAGAGCCTGGGAATGCTCCAGCCCCTGAGCACCACCAGTATGGACCAGTATAACTCCAGCTAACACCAGTTTAGCAAGGAAAGCCCTGCCAGGGCCTCAACAAACACACGCACCACGGGGCTGCCTTACCTGGAAAGAGGCTTTATTGAACAGAGCTGGAAAATTATTTCTTCAGTGGAATTACTGAATTTGCACAAACATTTCTCTACAGAATAAAAAAAATCAAGCCTTGTCATTGTTTTACTGCATCTCGTTGTGCTTTTTATACTCATATTTGCAATTATTATACTAATTTTTTTTGTTGTTTTCATGTTTGTACTCCAATTATTTGCATATCAGGTTTTGTTTTTAATCCTAGGGTGTCGAGAGAACACAGAATAATAATAATAATTATAATAATTATAATAATAATACTCTTCTTTAGACAAAAGTCTCTCTTTTTTTTTTTTTAAATGAAGTTAAAAGCTGAGATAATTTAAGGAAAAAGGTCTTCAAATTTCATAACCAACTGGAAGGGAACTTTACAATGCAGTGGAAAACCGGCACGTGTTCGGGTAGCTCGAACCCATTTTGTACAGCTTTTATTTTTTTTTCCTTGTAAAAGTGGATTATTTTTAACTTTTTTTTTTAATTTTTTTTTTTTTTTTGAATTTTGCTACAATAACAAAATAATCTTTCACCCTCTGCACCCAGTCTGGCTCCGGGGCAGAGGCAGAGCCCCCTCGGGGTGTCCGGAGCTCCGGATGTCGAGAGCCATCCCAACGGAGGGGGAGAGTAAGAAAATCATCCTGTGTTTCACCACCTTCTGCACCAAGTGTGTGTCTGAACCACCTTTGTTCCTCTGGTTGACCCACTGGAGAACCTGAAACGACGACGACGACGACAACAAAGAGTGCTGCCCCCCTCGGCAGCACCAACGGGAGCTGTTTCTAATGGATAAGAAGCTGAAAGGCCATGGCTGTCTGGAAGGTCACACAACACGGATCTCATCCCAAAGGCTTTCCACAGCAGCTTAGGTCCATCCATCCTTCTCCAGAAGCGGCTCCGTCTCCTTGCCTGCACACCCAGGCTCCAGAGTTTGTTTAGAAAAGAGTTTGCACAACCCACGTTTTTAGCGGTGCAAAGCTTCCGTGTTGAAATCATCGTTATTACATTTATTATAATTTTTTTTATTTTTTATTTATATATATATATATATTTTGTTCTTTTTTTTTTTTTTAATTTTCTGAAATCAGGCTTGTTTCATTGAAGGCACTTGGTTTCCATGGCAATTTATAAAAGACGGTGGTTTGGTTTCTTCACTTCCGTAGAGCTGATGACTCTGGTGGGGAGGGGAGAGGGATCTTCCAGCGGCCGCGAGCAAACTCCCAGTGAAGCCTGTGACAAATGTAAGCCCAGGTGGCACATCCTGGATGGGAATGCATGCAAAAGGAGACAGCACACAGTCACCAAGCAGAGCCATGAGGAATGACATGGGAATGTTTGCAAACAGCTCCGATTCCGGGTTATCCTCGACGGGAGGTGACAGCCGAAGTAGAATGGGCCGACATTTGTTTGACTCTACGCTAAAAACCTTCATGAAGGGAAAATGAACGCCAGCTCTTCATGTACCCTGTTTACAGTGAGGTGTTTCTCTGTCTTTGTGTTTGTATTTCCTCTCTCTCTCTCCTTCCTCTTTTTTTTTGGCAGGCCATTAGGTTTCCATGGTAACAAGCAAACGATTCATTTGAAACAAAACCAGCCATGACTTTGTGCTTTGACAAGGGTTTCTAGAGCTCTTTGCCGAGAGTTCAACCAGATGATGCTGAATTCATCAGTGACCACAAAAGCACCTGAAGGTCTCTTCCTTACTTAGGCCAGATCTCGGTCTCACGCTTGGTTCTTAGTGAGTTCCACTCCCGTGATGCCTTTTCAAGTCCCCAGTGCTTTCTTAATATTTTTTTCTTTTTTTTTAATTATTTATTTACGTATTTATTTAACTTTCGAGTCAGTCAGTGGAGGAATCTTTGGTAGTTTGTTTGGAAATGTCCATTTTACAAAGACTCTTTCTTCATGCCAGTGCCTGGTGAATCTTTTGTAGCTTCTGCCAGGATAAGGTCACCTCTGATGACTTAAGACAGACATGAGGAGGAGGAGTGGGAGAAGTCGTATATGCGCTAATGTCCCAACAGCACTTGATCGTAGATCTACAAAAAGGGGAGAAAAATAGAGTTAAAGAGGTGCCCACACCCCCTCAGCATTGCTACAGTGCTCTGCAAAGTCACCTCCCACCACAAGGGGACAAGGACAACCCTCACCAATTGGACAGAGCAGGAATTGGGCTGAAAATCCACCTGGCTGCATATTTACCTCTGTTTTAATGCACAAACAGAATGGAGGGAAGAGGCAAAGTCCTCAGGGTATCACAGCAGTGATTTCCATGGATTTTACATTGTTTGGGCCCCCTGGACATTGTTTGGATGTTGTTTTGTCTGCCTGAGTATCTCAAATCCAGCCCAGCCCAGCGTGGAGTCACCCACTGCCCTCACCTCTGCCTCACACCCACCCAGCATCTTCCCATCTGAGCAAAACATTCCCGAGGACAAAATTCCACTTTAAACCTTCCAACTGAACCAAAGCAGGGATTGTTCTGCTGGAAAAGATCCATTTTGGAAGTAGAAATACAGGAATCAACTTGTGGGGAAGAGCCACTTACTGTTGGCCGGTTGGTCGGATTTCATACACTCTCCTTCCACAATGGACACATCGTCAATAGCAATGTCCCCTTCGATTCCAGGGCCACGGATCCCTTCAAAGATGAGCTAGAAAAAAGAAGCAGATTAGAGGGTGATAAATAAAAAACCTCCAGCAGAGCAGAGGGGGATAAATAAAAAAGGTTCCATTGTGTTCAGCCTGGCGTTAACCCACAAGGATGGGTTTGGAATGTTCTACGGACACTTTTGGGGTGGGAAAAACAATTCAGTGGGCTTGGAATGTTGTACAGATACTTCTGGGGTGAGAAAAAGTCATTTGGTGGGTTTGGAGTGTTGTAGAAACACTTCCCACAGTGGGAAAAACCCATTCAGCCGAGTTCTCATCAACGTGAGGGTGGACAAGGAGGGGGTGTGAGCTCTGAGGGCTTCTCCTCTTTGGAATGAGCTGGAAATCATCCTCAGTTGTCACCTGGTGTGTCCAGAGCAGCTCCACCACTGTGTGCCATGGTTGTGTGAGGAAAATATTCCTGGAGCAAGGAGCAGGATTCAATGGAATTAAAGCTTTGAGGAGATTGGAGGTATTTTTCCCAGAAATTCCTGCCACATGAAGAGCACAACTTGAAAAATGTGTCAAAGGACTGAGCATCCACTCAAGCACAGATTTCATAAGAACAGTCAGGAGCCAGAGAAATTCCACGGAAAACTGAGATTTCTGGCTCTTGGATGTGGCTCAACCAGTCCCTCTCATCACATTCTCCATACTGGGATCCCTCATCTGCACCTGGTGGACAGGACAGGACCTGTCCCCTGCATCCTTCTCCGGGCTCAAAGCTTGGGAGAAGCCTCCCAGGATCCAGGCTGGTGTCTCTGCACCCATAACTCGAAGTTATTTTCATCTCAAGGGCTCAGGAAGGGAATTCCTTGCGTTTAGATCCCACAGGGATCTCCTTGGTTGATTTTAACCTCCCAGATCCCCTGCTGGGGCAGGAATTGGTGGCAGGGACAGCCCCACTTCTGTCCTGCTCCTTTTTGAAACAGAAACCAGTACAAAAAATGCACTTTTCTTTAAATTAAACATTTGCAAATAACTTAATTTGGTATTGTGGAAGTAAATTCCATGCTAGGATCTGTTTTTCCCAATATGTGGGTCCTCATCAGGTTTAGAAGTTTTGATTCCATCTAGGAATGGTTTTTCAGAGGAACTGGGATGAGTTTTGGCACAGTAGACATTTTATTCCTATTTAAGAGGAACTTTAACCTCTGCCGAGTGGCTGACTGGGATTTTAAGGTCCTGTTCATAATTTTCTCTGCAATATTCCTTGTCTGAAACCAAACCGCTGGAAAAGGAAATCGTGCCTGGATCTCGAGAGGAAAACATCTCCTCCCCCAAAATCCAGCCCTGGCTCCTTGGCAGCAGGCACAACACCCATCAGCGGAGTTAAAAGTCCAATTTTTCCTGACAATGGAAAACAATTTCCAGCCTAAAGGGCTCTGTCCAAACACAACAGGCGGCGTTTAATTAAAAGCTGCGTTTGGCAGCGGCTTTGGTGGCCCTCAGAGAGGGGTTGCTCCACACTCAGAACAAATCAGAGCACAGGAGTTGGCAGGGCACGGAGCGGAACCCAGCCTGCAGCTCCCAGGGATGGGCAGGAGGTGCCAACTGAGCAGAATTCCCTATCAGTATCCCCAAAATAAACGAACCCCATGATGGGTTTGCAAATGTTACAAATACTGCATCAAACTGGAGGAAAGGGGGGGTTATGTGTACAGAAAAGCCACTCTGTTCTTAACGGAATGGAATTATGACCCTAAAAAGCCGATCCTGAGTGTTTTTGAGGGATTCAGCTTCTGCCTCATCCCTGGAAGCGTCCAAGGCCGGGTTGGATGAGGCTTGGAGCACCCTGGGATATGGAAGGTGTCCCTGCTCATGGCAGGGGTGGAATGAGTCGGTTTTTAAGTCCCTTCCAGCCCAAACCACTCTGAGATTCTCAGATTTTTCCACAGGATCAGGCAGATTTTTATCCTCCCCTGTGTGCCCCCCTCACCCCTTCTCCCTTTCCCTGCCGGGCACTTGGGTGTCCCAGGACAATCCCACCAGGCCACTTGGGTTGTCCCAGGACAATCCCGCCAGGTAGGGGGGTGCAGGAGGGGTTTTGGGGTGTCATTAACACTCCCAAAAATGGGGAGCTGAGAGGTTTCAGTTTGGTGCACAGTGACCTGCAAAAGGGGTTAAAATCCTGCTGGAGACTGGGCAAACTGGGACAAACTGGTCTCTCCGGCTCAGAGACACCTTCGGCCTGAAAACTGGGAATATTCCCTTTTGGGTGGGTGAGTGGAAGCACTGAGATCGTTCAAACACGGAGATAAATCCTAAAGGAGCTGCATAATAGTTTTGTGATTTGTGATTGGGAATCGTGCAGGGCCAAGGGCTGCAAACCTGGATGTTCCCAGCCCATCCTGCTGATATTGGAATTTTTTGGACACAAAGTGACCAAATCTGGGTGGGCTGAGCCCATCTGGGGCTCAGAGAGCAAGGGGGTGGCACTGACCCAACAGGAGCGACCAGGACCTGCTGATACCAATCCTTTGGGATAAATCCTGGATTTTTTATTTGGATCCTGCAGTATTTAGATCCTACATAAGCAATAAATCCAATCTCAATCATCCACACCATCGCCATGTCCTACTGCTCAAACCTGAACTAAAATTGACATTTCCTGGATGACAGAACCAACGTGTCCCCTTATTTTTAGGGCTCTCTATTTCTGGGGGGTTCATTCCTTAAAAATACTGCATATCTGAATATCTGAGCCAGATTTATGGAATATTTTTGAGATTTAAGGCACTGCAGAGCTCCCAGTTCCTCATGACAAAAGCTTTGTTCTATATCACAGGGACTTACAAGCTCTAAAATCTTTTCTCCCTATAAATTACCCTATAAAAAGTTTTAATTTCCATGTCACTGCAGTGTTTTACTGCAAAGATTCCCTTCAATTCCCTCTCCTTAAATTTAACCGGGAGCTTTATACTTCTTCCTACTGACACTCCTAAATGGAATATGAAATGTGCTTCGATGCAAGAGATCCTGAAAAAAAGGAACTTAAGGCTCTGAGCGCTCTGACATTTATTTGTTAAATTTGGTCAGAGCTTCACGTTTATTTTATGCTGAAACCTTTAAACACAACAATGGAAAAGGTGAAAAACAGCCAAGGAGAGGAGCTTCCCTTTGGAATCTCCCTCTTCCACTCCTCGGGATTGCTGCTGCCAAATCCTTTGCATTTCCCTGCCCAAGTGTCTCATTCTTCCCTGAAGAATCTTTTCTAAATTCTTTTCTAGATTCTTTTCTAAAGCTCTTCCCAGCTCTCCAAAACCCGCCTCAGATCCCTCAAATCCATCTCTTCCTTCCTTTTCCCAGGCCATTTATTATGTTCAGATATTAAATCACTTCTCTCTCCTTCACTCTTCAGAGTTCTTGGATTTATCCCGACTTCACCAATGAAAAACTCAATCACTCTGATCTTTTCTGTGCTTGGCCTGACCTCTGAGGGTTCCTGGGCTCTGCTCTTCCCTCTTCTCCTCATTCCTGACACTTTGCTCCCATCAAACATCACAGAATCCCAGCTTGGGACACCTTCCCCCATCCCGGGGTGCTCCAAGCCCCATCCAACCTGGCCTTGGACACTTCCAGGGATCCAGGAGCAGCCACAGCTTTTCTGGGAATTCCATCCCAGCCTCTCCCCACCCTCCCAGCCAGGAATTCCTAATTCCCAAGATCCCATCCATCCCTGCCCTCTGGCAGTGGGAAGCCATTCCCTGTGTCCTGTCCCTCCATGCCTTGTCCCCAGTCCCTCTCCAGCTCTCCTGGAGCCCCTTTAGGCCCTGCAAGGGGCTCTGAGCTCTCCCTGGAGCCTTCTCCTCTCCAGGGGAACATTCCCAGCTCTCTCAGGTCACACTGTACCTCACATATCCCTCTCTCTCAATTTTCTTCTAATTCCCATCCTTGCAATTGCTCTGCAATCCCCTGGACCAAACCGTTTCTCTCCTGTCAGTGCCTCTCATGCATGGAAATAAAAACCAAGGATGAGGAATTCCCTGGAAATAAAAAAAGCGAAACCTGGTGTGAATTTTTAGGAGAGCAGTTTGGATTTGCACCAAAGGAATCTTCCAAGGCCAGGTTGGACGGGGCTCGGAGCAACCTGGGATGGGGGAAGGTGTCCCTGCCCACGGCGGGGCGTGGGATGGGATGGGATTTAATGGGATGGGATTCAAGGTCACTTCAAACCCAAACCAGTCCGTGACTCTTTCTCCCAAAAATACGTTTTCTCCCCCAGGGGGCCTGGAGGTGACAGAGAGGGCTCAGAGGAGAACCCCGCACTCGGGGCATGGCTCGTGACTCCCACATTCCATTGCCACACTCCCAGCCTCACTTACAGCAGGACCTGCCGGCAGCAGCTGCTTTTTTGGGATTGTTCCAGTTCCAAACAGCTCCCAGCGTGCCTGAGAACTGCCCCTAAAGGTCCATCAGCACCTCCCTGCCAACCGCAGCAGGAAACGTGTGAAAAACCTGTCACAATCCCTGTGTCTCATGGATGCATTGGGACCTCCCAGCAAACTCTCCCAGATCGTTCCTTTTCCTGCATAAAATCCACGTATTTCCAGAAACCTCCAGCATAGGGGCCCTAAATAATTTCTCCCAGCGAGGAATTTTATATTCCACTCCCTAATCTGAAACCAAAACCTGCTGGAATCACTGCCAGCATCTTTTGGATTACATTTTATTAAGGATTAATCCTCCACGGATAACTCCAAACCCCACTGGATTCTTTTGGAAGCGGGAAGGTGTTTTGAGTTCAAGCATTATTAAGCTCCGTGGTGCTCAAGGAGGGCAATCATCTGTCCATGAGCAGCTTCCAGAGCTGTGAAATCCCAGAGAGAAGGGTCAGCCTTCCCAGTCCCCCTCCCAACCCCGAATTCCCGGTTCCTGGAGGTGCCAGCCTTACCTGGAATGAGGTGGGGGGGTTGATGTTCACCCGGGCTTGGTTCCAGTGCTGTCCCTTGTTCCCACTCGAAGACCACAAGGGGTTTTCTATGGCGGTCTGACCTTTGAGCCGCAGGTAAACGTTCAAACTTCCTGGAAAAGAGGAGGACAACTGGAGTTGGGAAGGCTCTGCCCGGAGCAGGGATGCTGGGCTGGCTGCAGCATCCTCCTCACCATTTTCCCATGGATCTGAGCAGGCGTGGAAGTTCCTCGGCATGAATTCAAAAGCTTTTCAATTCAGGAATGCCGGGAGCTGGTGATGGGAACTCTCAGCAGAGGGGAACTAGGCACCCATCCTGCAGCTCAGGAAAGGCATGAGAATTCCAGGGAAAACAGGCAAAAATGAAATTTCTGTGCTTTAGAGCAAGAAATTGGCATTTAAACCTCCTTATCCAGGGAGAAATCAGCAATTTGGTTGCTTTATGCTGGATTCTTGCTTATTAAAACTTCCCAGCTTTCCTCTGCCCATTGTTTAACCGCTGGAGTGCCCCAGAGCGCGGCAGATCCCTCTCAGAGAGAGATGTGACACCCTTGGGAGTATTTCTGTAGGACAACAACATCCTCTGAGTTAAAATAACCTCCAAAACCCCTCCCTGTGCGGGAAAACCCCACAGAGCTGCACCTTTCCCCACCAGGAAGCAACTGGTGCCAGCACAGACATTTTTGACAACAGGCATGAACAGAAGGAGGTTTTCTTGGTGCACCAAAAAACCCCACAAATTTCATTTATCTGGGTTCATGAGTTCACAGAATTTGGGGGTTTTGGTCCTGTTTGCCAGCATGGATGCCTGCAGATGTGTGGGGCAGTGGGGTCTCTTTGTGCTCTGGAAATTCAGAGTATTTCTCTTAATCTGAGACATTCAGACAGCCGCGTTCCCACAGGAGCAGCGCTTTTTGGGATGCCTGGCACAGCAGATCCCACGAATGGCATTCCCAAGGGAAGCTCCCAGATCTGAGGCAGCTGCACCTGCTCAGGAAAAGTCCTTATTTCCAGCAAAAACCAAACTTGGAGCTTTGGAAAACATCAGGCTGGACATGGAGCAGGAAATATTCCCCTGACGGCCTTTTCACCAGGGTGACTGGAATGGGACCATCCATCTTCCCTGAAGGAGCTGGGAAGGGAGAATTGGGAGCTGCTCCAGCCTGTTCCCATTGCAGCAATCCCACCTGGAATGCAGGGAATGGGCACAAAGGAAATGGGAGCCAGTGAGGGAAGTCTGGCTCTGCCTCCCTACAAAGCAGGGAAAGACTTAAACTGGAAAGGGATTGCAAAGGGATTCCTTTAGCCCAGCCCAGGAGCATGGAATTCCCAGGAGTNTATATTTATATTTATATATTATCTATATTTATATTTATATCATATCATTATAATGTTACACTGTAATATTATGTTATATTACTATGGAATCATGGAATGGTTTGGAACGGACCTTAAATCCCATCCCATTCCACCCCTGCCATGGCAGGGACACTTCCCACTGTCCCAGATTGCTCCAAGCCCCAATGTCCAACCTGGCCTTGGACACGTCCAGGGATGAAGCTCAAGCTGAATCCTCCAAAAATGCTCAGGATTGGCCTTATAGGGTGTGGACNTCAGAGTATTTCTCTTAATCTGAGACATTCAGACAGCCACGTTCCCACAGGAGCAGCGCTTTTTGGGATGCCTGGCACAGCAGATCCCACGAATGGCATTCCCAAGGGAAGCTCCCAGATCTGAGGCAGCTGCTCAGGAAAAGTCCTTATTTCCAGCAAAAACCAAACTTGGAGCTTTGGAAAACATCAGGCTGGACATGGAGCAGGAAATATTCCCCTGACGGCCTTTTCACCAGGGTGACTGGAATGGGACCATCCATCTTCCCTGAAGGAGCTGGGAAGGGAGAATTGGGAGCTGCTCCAGCCTGTTCCCATTGCAGCAATCCCACCTGGAATGCAGGGAATGGGCACAAAGGACATGGGAGCCAGTGAGGGAAGTCTGGCTCTGCCTCCCTACAAAGCAGGGAAAGACCTAAACTGGAAAGGGATTGCAAAGGGATTCCTTTAGCCCAGCCCAGGAGCATGGAATTCCCAGGAGTGGGAATGCTGCTAGGACTCATCCCTCCTCCAAATATATT
>VZTD01003898.1:707620-739145 GCA_013397725.1 Rhagologus leucostigma | reverse complement strand
TATATTTATATTTATATTTATATTTATATTTATATTTATATTTATATTTATATTTATATTTATATTTATATTTATATTTATATTTATATTTATCTATCTTATATATAATCTATATTTATATTTATATATTATCTATATTTATATTTATATCATATCATTATAATGTTACACTGTAATATTATGTTATATTACTATGGAATCATGGAATGGTTTGGAACGGACCTTAAATCCCATCCCATTCCACCCCTGCCATGGCAGGGACACTTCCCACTGTCCCAGATTGCTCCAAGCCCCAATGTCCAACCTGGCCTTGGACACGTCCAGGGATGAAGCTCAAGCTGAATCCTCCAAAAATGCTCAGGATTGGCCTTATAGGGTGTGGACCAGGATGGGCTTTAAGGTCCCTTCCAACCCAAACCATTGTGGGATTCCATGAAGTGACTGGCAGGAGGTAAAAGCAGTGGCCAGGAGTAAAAACCGGGAATGAAGGAACAAAGATCCATTTCTCCTGCCGGGAGAGCAGGGGACGCTCTGGGAATTCTGCCATTCTGGCCCTTCAGCTTTCACAGTCTGCTCTCACGGAAGGTTCTGCATCCCTCTTTTTCATTTGGGATGGCTCTCTCATGGCAGGAAAAACTATTGTTCTCAGAGCATCAATTGGAAATGCCCCATTTTGGGGCTTGGATGGGAAAAATGGGAAGTATGGATTGTTGGAGAAGGTGGTGACAGCTCTAATGGATGTACAAATTCCCTCTGCCTCAGCGCAGGGACACGGAAAGGACAGAGGCTCTTCGTCTTCCTCTTCCCAACAATGGCTCCTTGTCTGCTGCAAATCAAGGAATGGGAATTCCCATTTCTCTTTTTTTAGGGATAATCCACCTCTCCTTTGGATCAACGGCTGGTATCTTCGACAGCCAGCACTCCCAGAGGGAGCTCTGGGATCTGTCAGGAATTACAATCCCACTTGTGAGCAAGAGCTGCCTATTTCAGGTGAAGAAACCCTTTCTCTTCCCAAATCCCAAATCCCACTGTTATGGGATAACCCTGGTTATTTCCCGGATAAACACGGGGGATGATCTCAGTGCTGAGCTCAGCTCTGCACTCTGCTCCCTGCAAAGATTCCCAAGGACCTCTCCTTATCTCCAGGGAAATTTCAGCCCCTTCACCACAGAATGCCAAGTTCTGACCAGCAGGCACAGAAGCTGAGCTGGATAAACTGGGAAGGGGTTTTAATTATTTAAAATAGGAATATTCTCCCGTGGATGCCACTGGGATCCCTCAGTTTTAGGAATGGAGGATGAAGCATCATTTCCCTTAAACCCCAAGACCAATCCACACCAGGAACAGAGCATGATTCCAGCATCACATCCCATTTTCTTAGGGATCTTTCCAAACATTATTGGAAGTGTAGAAACAATTGGATGGGCATTGTTTTGGAAACAAAGTGCTCTGTCCCTGAGACACGGGAGTAACAACCCTGGTACTGCTTGGGAATCTTCCAGATCCTACAGCACAGGGATCATAAACGAGATCTTGGGAAGGAATTCCCGGCTGGGAGGGTGCAGAGGGGCTGGGATGGAATTCCCAGAGAAGCTGTGGCTGCCCCTGGATCCCTGGAAGTGTCCAAGGCCAGGTTGGACACTGGGGCTTGGAGCAGCCCGGGATAGTGAGAGGTGTGGGGTGGAATGGGATGGGATTTAAGATCCTTCCAACCCAACCCATTCTGGGATTCCGTGGTGTTCGGAGCTCAGTCAGCAGCTCCTACCGTGCTCTGGTGGATAAATCCATGAGCTGGGAATGCTTCCTAATCCAAGAGCTGCCCTGACTGGCAGGATTCATTCCCAAAGGGGGATAGGAAGCCCCTCTCCACATCGGCAGCAAGTTCCAAAGCCGCGGTGAAGGGTCAAGGCTTGTGACAGCTGGTGATAAAACAGTTCATCTGTCCCAGCAATGGGATTTGGAATTATTCATGGGGGATTAATCCTTAATAAAATGTAATTCTGAAAGAATCTCTATTACCAATTAAATATTTCCCACGGAATCGCCGGGGTTGGAGGCACCTCCGGAGCTCATCCCATCCAAAGCGTGGCTTAATTAAAGCAGGTGCTTAGGACCAGGTACTGCTGGATTTTGGAATCTCCAAGGACAGGGATTTCCCAACCTTCCTGAGCAACCTGTGCCAGTGTTTGACTCTTTTCAGCTAAAAAAATGTGGTTTTATGTTTAAATGGAATTGTGTCTATTTTAATCTATTCCCGTTGTCCCTTGCCCTGTCCCTGCGCATCCCTGAGCTTCCTCACACTCTTCCTCCAGGAATTTTTCCAATGGATAAGACCCCCCTGAGCCTTTCCAAGGCCAGGTTGGACAGGGCTTGGAGCACCCTGGGATAGTGGAAGGTGTCCCTGCCTGTGGAAGGGGTTGAAATGGGATGAGTTTAAGGTCCCTTCCCACCCAAACCAGTCTGGGATTTTATAAAAGAATGGAATTTTGAACATTGGCTGAAATTATGAGAACTGTATTTTTTAAAAATTAAAGAACCAAAGTGATACTGAGCAATTTTGGATTTTGGCAGCTCATGTCCACATTCCCAGGAATAATTCCAGTGGAATTGTGGTCACTGATCACCTCTGTCACCCAGGGTCAGAGCCTTCCTTGCCTTGGCAATTCAAGGATTTACACATCCACAGGGAAAGGAGGATCCCAAAAATCTAAGGACAGACACTTGCTGAAGAGGAAATCCAGGGAAAAATCCCACTGTTTTTGGACAGACCTCAGGGCCTGTTTTTCTTTACCTTATCCCAAAAAACTTTACCCTCCAAATATTTATCAGGAATTCCAGAAGCCCTCTTTGACCCTTGATGTTTGTAATTTGTTTTTCATGATATACCATAAATAATGACCAGAATATGACCAGATTATTGCAATTTCTAAATTTTCTGTCAGCATGGAGTGGCTGAATCCCTTCCTTCCAATAAAAATCTCAGCTCCTGCTGCACCACAGAGCCAGGAGAATTCCAGCCTGGGGCTGCATCCACCTTCCTGCAGCACTAAAGAACCTGAGTGCACTTGTCTGCTCTGCTTAAAATCCGAGCTCTGCCTGGGGGAGCCACCAGAATTCTCTGGGAGGATGAGTTTGCCCTTGAAATAGAGATAAAAATACATCCAATCAAGTCACTTTGACACTGGAAAACCTCTTGGCACACTGGGAGCACCAACAACCCCGCAAAGGACTTCCAAAAATTGGCTTTTTGTTGTTTAGACTTTTATATTTTCCCACCTTTTTTTTTCACGCCATGAAAAGAAATTAAACCTGGGTGTTGGAAGAGCCAGGACTAGAAATAGACTGGCAGATATCTTTTGAAAATCCATATTCCTGCGGCTTTTGAGCGAATTTTCCATGCCTTTTCCACAGGAAACATCTGAGGAATGCTGCTGCTCCCTGCCTGATCCTGAATTTAGTTAGGAATGCCTAAAACATCCCATTGGAATCAGGAAAAATCCTTGTTAAAATCAACTTTTCTCTTTCCAGGCTCTAAAATTCCCATTCAAATCAATGGGATCCCCATTCAGTTCCCTGCTCAGAGTCTCACTCAAGCAGGAAACACTTCCCAGCTGTAAGAGGGAAATTCCTCCTTCCTACAAATTCCTGATCAGTGGAAAATGGAATTTTGCCACAATTTGGATGCTCTCAAGCAACTCCCTGAGTTACAACAGGCACTTGGAGGGGCTGGCACTCCTCCCATGCTTTTCTTTCAGACAAGAGGAAGTTTTTCCAGCTACTTTTCCCAAAGGAAAGGACCAGGACATTGGCTTTCTCTCACCTATGTGCTGTCCATACATGTGATAGTAGAAGCTGAAGCAATAGGCTGTGTTGGTGGCTCCGTAGGGATTTTTGGGAGCGACGCTGAAAACGGGACTGACAAGTCTGGCCTTTTCCCCCTCCAGCCTGGGCCGGGATGTCTCGATGTACATGTAAAAACCTGGAAAAATCCAAAGGGAAATCATTGGCATGAGGCCCTCAGCACCCAACACAGATGGAAATCCAACAGAGATGGAAATCCTTGGGATAAGGCCCTGAACACCCAACATAGATGGAAATCCTTGGGATGAGGCCTTTAACACCCAACATAGATGGAAATCCTTGGGATGAGGCCTTTAACACCCAGCATAGATGGAAATCCTTAGGATAAGGCCCTCAACACCCAACACAGATGGAAATCCTTGGGATGAGGCCCTCAGCACCTGGAATGTCTCAGTGTACATGTAAAAGCCTGGAAAAATCCAAAGGGAAATCCTCAGGATGAGACCCTCAACACGCAACACAGATGGACATCCTTAGGATGAGGCCCTCAGTACCCAACACAGATAAATGCAGGAACACCTTGGAGTTATCAAACATCCTGATGAATTTTTCACTTCCATCTCCCACCATGTCACTTGTGGGACTCATTTTTTCCTGCCCTTGTGCTTCCAAAAGCTGCCCCAAAGCCGTGTTTTCCACGCAAACTAAAATCCAGGTAGCAGGACAGTTCTTGGAAACACCTCCAAACTGAGGAACCTTTGCACAAAATCTGAGGGGGTTCAGCCTTCAGTCCTGAGGGGGGAATTTGTCCCTGGAAAATTCCGACTTGTAAAATAAAGGGAATATATCACGATAGGAACCTTTCAAGGAATATTTTCACCTGGCCATGCCAATCCCAAAGAAAACAATATCCATTTATTCAATTCCTGGACCGTGCCAACCACAGAGATATTATTTAATTAATCCAACCAAATGAATGTGGCACAGGAGGAATTTTTTCCCCTTTGGAAATGCACACAATAAAATAGCAGGAGTTGCTGCAGGTCTTGATAAACTCAGCTCAATGTGTTGGACTTTTCAAATGCAAATCCATGCTGCAGTCAGGAGCACGCAGTAACAGGGGCAGCAGATTGAAAATTGCACATTTGAGCAATAGCCAGAGCAAAAATGGGGCAAAAACCACCTCGTTGGGACAGGCTGAGAGAGCCCAAGGTGGAATTTAAATGACATGAAGCAGGAGAATAATTTAAGGTGAGCCAGATTTCCCCACTGAACTTTAATGTGAAGGGAATCGCTTCGAAAATGGCACAATAAAAATGAGGCAGGGTGGGAATGGCACCATCAGGGGTTGTGCTTTGGGACCAGTCGCTCCTCAGCACTGCCAATTCCTTCTAGGAGTCCTTGAAGGATCTTGGTCTGAGTTTAGAGACCTTTCCAGGGACAAAAAGGGCTCCAGGAGAGCTGGAGAGCGGATATAGGATAAGGGATGGAGGGACAGGACAAGGAGGAATGGCTTTAAGGTGAAGGAGGGTAGATTTAGATGGGATATTGGGAAGGAATTCCTGTCTGGGGGGGTGGGGAGGGACTGGGATGGAATTCCCAGAGCAGCTGTGGGTGCCCCTGGATCCCTGGAAGTGTCCAAGGCCAGGCTGGACACTGGGGCTTGGAGCAGCCTGGGACAGTGGGAGGTGTCCCTGCCCATGGCAGGGGTGGGACAAGAGGAATTTAAACCCTTTCTAACCCCAATCAGTCAGGGATTCCATGACCTGGACTGCCTGTCCTGGCCAGTTCCCTTATCCCAAACTCCTCACTGCTGGATCTTACCCTCCTTGGAGCCGGTGCGATCGGCGTTGGGCCCTGTGTTCGGGGTGTATTTCGTGTCCCTCGTGGCAGTGCTTTGTTTCGTCCAGTCAAAGTTGTCTGTGTCATCTTGAGTGAACAGGCAAATGTTCCCATCCTCGAAGCCACAGTGGAACTCTCCTGCCAAAACAAAGAACAGGAATTCAGTGGCCGAAGTTTTCCATCCAATCCTTATTTCCCAAATTCCTTGTCAATTATACAGTTTTCTTTCACATCAAGCTCAACAAAAAAATAAATCAGGGTCATCAATTTGTGCTGGTGCTACTCGAAACGATACTTAAATCTTTTTGCACAGCTCCTCCTCACATACTCAGATTTCCACAGTTACTTTTAGAGCTGTTGTCTCTTCTAACATTTCTAAAAAGCTGGGAAGAACAGAAGCATGTCCATAAAAAATGAAATATGGGTGAAAAAACATGGGAAGTGAGTTGATGTGGTTTAGGGATAGGAGACAGCAGCTTTTCAAATTGTAAACGTTATCTCCAGGTGGCACCTCCTAAATTATCCTTAATTTCAATAGGGATGGGAAAGGAAGAACTGGATAAAATGAGGCAAAGGAGCTTTGGGATGGACATGAAGGAAGTCTCCAAAAATCAGGATATTGCAGCACATGGAGGGATTGTCAGGAAGAGCATTGTGTCCCCATCACTGGATTATCATAACAAATTCCTGGGAGGAATAGCTGAATCCATATGGGAAAGAGAGGTGACTGCATCACGTCCTGGACACATCTCCTGGATTTTCACTGAGATTTCTGTGATGTACCTGAGGTCAGGTGGTGAAAGTGTTGGTCCAAAGAATAAAAATTGCCAAAATCCCGAAGAGGATTCCTGGGATCCTCTCCTGCATGGGATTGTGAGAGCCCAGTGATCCCAGTGATCTGCCCTGCTGGGTTAGGATGGGATGAGAAATTCCTCCTGTAATTTAAGAACCAAAACAAATCCAAGCTCGGAGGTTGAGCTCTCACTCAGAGCAAAACAAGGCCCCGTGGAGTAAAACGTGCAAAAGCTGAATTTCACTGCATGAACAATTCCTGCCAAGTTTACTCTTCCATTGATTTATCTGAGGAAAGAAGGAAATCTCCCTTCTCCAGGGAGCAGGCAGCTGCCTGCACACGGTGTCAGCCCGGGCTGGGGGTGGAGGCGTGCGATTTATATTCATGGGTAGGAGAAACTCAAACCCTCGGCGTCGGGGGATTGTTCCTCCCTGTTAAACGAAGAAGGTGGGTAAATGTTTGCAGGTTTGGGGTTTTGGGGAACTCTAAATCCACTTAAGCCACTGGAGCTTCCCTGTTAATCAGTGAGTAGAGAGGGACCTGGAGCTTAGTGCTGCAACACTCAGGTGATGCTGCAGGCTCAGAAATAAGCTTGGAAAATTCACTTTAACCCACAGGGTGCACTAGGAGTGATTTCCAAATATTCCTGGTTCTCTTCCTGCCTGTCCAAAGAAAAACACGAGGCCAAAGTGGTCCTGGGGGGATCAGGGAGAGCATTTCCAGCAGGCCAGGGAGGGATTCTGCCCCTCTGCTCAGCCCTGAGCACATCTGGAGTGCTGTGTCCAGCTCTGGGATTCTCAGGAGGGACAGGAAGGACATGGAGCAGATCCAGAGGAGGGATGTGAGGATGAGGAGGGCCTGGAGCATCTCCGTGCCCAGGAAAGGCTGAGGGAGCTGGGGCTGCTCAGTCTCGAGAGGAGCCCCAGCTGGGAGGGGCCCTCAGCTCTGGGTGTCCCTGGGTGTCCCTGGGTGTCCCTGGGTGTCCCCAGGTGTCCCCGGGTGTCCCTGGGTGTCCCTGGGTGTCCCTGGGTGTCCCTGGGTGTCCCTGTCCCCAGGTGTCCCCGGGTGTCCCTGGCTGCAGGGAGGGCTCCGAGCAGGGCCGGGCTCTGCTCCGGGGCCCAGCAGTGGCACCAGAGGGACGGGCAGGGGCTGAGCCCAGCAATTCCCCTGCACAGGAGGCACAACTTCTGCCCTGGGCAGGGCCCGAGCTGGAACAGAGCCCAGAGAGGGGCTGGAGTCTCCTCCCTGGGGATATTCCAGAGCCCTCTGGACACACTCCTGTGCCCTGCTCTGGGATGGCCCTGCTGGAGCAGGGAGTGGCACCAGTGACCCTCTGAGGTCCCTTCCAGCCTGACCCAGCCTGGAATTCTGTGCCCCTCCAGAACTGCCAGTATAAAACACAATCCTGTAAAACCAAGTTATCACTGGAATGCAGCTCCCAGAAACCTCCTTGGCTATCCTTGGCTTCCTTGGCTATCAGCACCTCGAGCAGATTGGTTTGGTTTCCCAGTAAATCCATCAGCATCATCGGATCCTCCAGGAGAATTCATTCCCTAAAGCACAGTTCCTTCACTGGCAGACACGACCATTCCGGGATTCCGGTCATCCCTGATAACCTCAGCATGATGGGAGCTGGTTTTAGGACCAGGGAAGGAATTCCTGGCTGGGAGAGTGGTGAGGAGCTGGGATGGAATTCCTAGAGAAGCTGTGGCTGCCTCTGGATCCCTGGGAGTGTCCAAGGCCAGGTTGGACGGAGCTTGGAGCAGCCTGGGACAGTGGGAGGTGTCCCTGCCCATGGCAGAGATGGAATGAGATGGGATTCAGGTCCCACCAACCCAAACCAGTCCCTGATCCTTTGATGGTTCCATGATTACACCCAAACCCTTCAGGAGAGAAGTCGACAGATCGACATCTCCGTCTTTATCCCAAGACTGGGAAAGGAATGACACGACCCTGCCAAAGCTCTTGGAATTCTCCAGGACTCAAACGAAGCTCTCTGAATGAAGTGCCAGATCTTCCTCTCATCCAAGAATTCCTTTTACACCACCTGAGCTCCAAATTCTCCTGGTTTACCCCACATTTTGTGGACTTGGCTTCCACTTCCATTTACCCAACCCCTTCCTGTAGCACAAAAGTTGCCGCTTCTACACAAAGTGATGGAATTAGAAGGCAAAATGTAAGTGAAGGAGAAAAGTTTTGATTCCCAGATCCAGTCCTGGAGCAAAGTGAACCAACACAAGGAATTTTCAGCCATTCAGCACTTTCTGCACTGCCCCTCCAGTGCCTTAAAAGCTGCATCAACTCCTTGTGCCCTCAGAGCTTCATTAAGAAACTCCACATCAGCAGAACAAAAGATTTTTTCCTCAGGTTAACAACAAAAAAAAAAAAAAAAAAAAAAATTCAGGCCAGATGGGTGAAAAAAAAAAGTCAAAGTTTGCCATTTATTTAATAGGCAAACATTGATTTCATGTGGAACACCTTGGAAAAGGTTAATGCTAAATGTTCTTGGCACTGAACGCTTCTTAAATAACGACAGAGGAAGAAAAATGGGAAAAAGCTCCTCAGGCTTTGCTCCAGATTTTTGGAGGAGCGTTTAAATAGATCTGGATGGTCTTGATCTGTTAATTAGTGAGCAGGAGGGCAGGAGGAACAAGCGACTCTTCCACAGGTGCTCCAGCCATGGCCCTAACGATGGTGCTAATTAACATTAATGAGAATGGTGGTTTTTGTCAGCTTTGGAAGTGGATTCAGGTCATTCATAATTTCCTTGCCAATTAGGGCAAAAGCTGAAGATGTTCTGGAGGTGAAACCCTTCATTTGTGTCATCTCTTCCCATAAAATCCAAGTTGGATGTGACTCCTGAACATCTCCTCTCTCCCATTATTCAGGGGTGACATCCGATTGTTAAAATTGAGCTTAAATCCTTCTGGTTTGCATTAAATGGTTTCTTTTAGGTGGTAAAAAATGAAGTGGAGATGTGAGGCTCCACCTCAGAACTGAAGTTTTTTGATGCTTCTTGCTTGGGTATCGCAGAAATTGCATAAAAAAGAAGGATTTAGGGAATGGGATTATTCCAGACTTGGAGCAGAAAGAGCATGACTTCAGTTTCCAGTGCGGGAATCTTATCCTGGTTGGATACAGCTCCTCCTCTTCGTTCAAAACCAGAAATCGGCCCAACAGGTTTAGGAACAGCAGGGATTTTGTAGGAAGCGCAGAAAAGGGAGCTGGGAAAGGTCTGGAGCCCCAGGAGAGGCTGAGGGAGCTGGGAAAGGGGCTCAGCCTGGAGCAAAGGAGGCTCAGGGGGGCCCTTGTGGCTCTGCACAACTCCCTGACAGGAGGGGGCAGCCGGGGGGGTCGGGCTCTGCTCGCAGGGAACAGGGACAGGAGGAGAGGGAACGGCCTCAGGCTGGGCCAGGGGAGGCTCAGGCTGGACATCAGCAGGAATTTCCCCATGGAAAGGGTGCTCAGGCCTTGGCAGGGGCTGCCCAGGGAGGGTTGGAGTGCCCATCCCTGGAGGGATTTAAATTCCATGTGAGTGTGGCACTTGGGGCCATGGGGCACTGATGGCCTCGGGGAATGGAGACAGGATGCAGACCAAGATTTCTTCCCTACCAAGGGATTCCACTCCAAAAATCGTCAGGGAAAACAAGCAAAGCAGAATTCTTCTGTGGCTTTGGCCACCTGAAAGGAGTGACCCTGGGGACCCTGCAGCTTTGGGTGAAAAACTTTCCCATCCCTCTCTTGAGCCGACACATTCCCTATTCGCATTCAGATGCCACCCACATTCCATCATGATCCTAAAAGACTTTTGGAAAATTAGTTTGAGATCTTAAAATCCTAGAGGAGCGCGAAGCACTTGGGATTGCATTTCTTCTTCCCATCAGAGTCTAGATTTAATATATTAATTAGCAAGAGTCTCATTCCCTGCTCGTTAGACTCCATGGGAGAGGCTCCTGCAGCTCCTGGCAGCTTGGAGCTAAGCCCTGCTTAATTATTTACACGTTGGACAAGATCTTCTGCAAATAAGTTTAAAATTTACACAGAGGCTTAAAGTGGAGTCTGAGGGATGGAGCAGAGCCCGGTCCTGCCTGGTGGAGCCGCCCTACAGCAGGAAAAATGGGAGACTGGACCTCCTTCCTTAGGCAGGAATATTTTCGGGATGTGTTACTAAAAGCAAGAATATTTTGTGACAAAAAAAATATGGATTTGTTGGGGTTTGGGAGAACATGATGGAGTAGGGAAGGGAAAACTGGCAGGAACAGGGTGGTTTTACTGGGATGTGCTAAAGCTCCATCCCAGTCTCCTGCCTGGATGTTTGTAGGGATTTGGTGTCCATGGAGAAGCAGAAGAACAAAGTGGAACTGAAGCCATTTCCAGCCTGGGACACCCCCGTGCCTGATCATGCCAGAGTTTGCATTTCCAGTCATGCCTGAGGAGCTGCGTCCTGAGAATTTGGGGAGTACCAAGATCCACCTGGGGTTTCCACATTTCTCTGTGCAATGGATCCGTGATTCCTGGATTTCTGTGGGGAACAACTTCCTCCATTTCAATCTGCAAAGGAGCTCCTGACTACCCTGGAAAGCATGGACATAACTCCAGAACCACAAGGAAGGCTCCAGGGAGAGCTCAGAGCCCCTTCCAGGACCTAAAGGGGCTCCAGCAGAGCTGGAGAGGGACTGGGGACAAGGCATGGAGGGACAGGACACAGGGAATGGCTTCCCACTGCCAGAGGGCAGGGATGGATGGGATATTGGGAAGGAATTCCCGGCTGGGAGGGTGGGGAGACCCTGGAACGGGCTGCTCAGCTGGGCTGGCCCTGCAGGGACGGAATTTTTGCTGCTGCAGGACCTCGGGAGGACCACAAAGTGTCAGGAATGGTTGGGCTTGGTTAGAGCCAGGACAGATATTCCTGAATTTTCCTGCTGTTCCCTCAGCAAGGAGAATAAAACCGGCTGGAATTTCAGCTGGGTGGTGGATTTTGGGGTTGGGTGATCTGTTTTGGGCAAGAAATCCTAGGTTGAAGGGTTTTTCCCAATATTTTTGGGTGCAACTGCATGGATGTGGTGACAGTAACATTTCCAATGGATCCTGGCTGTCCCTCTTTTAAAAAATAGGGGGATTTTCTCCCTAAGGATAACAGAATCTATAGAGAAGGAATTCCTTTGGATGAACCCTCTGGGGCAGTGGGAAAGAGGAGCTGGAGCTGTGATTTCCCTTCCTTTATCCTTGCTGGAACCAGAGGAATCACAAATGACACCTCCAGGTGGTTCCTGCCACCCACGGGCTGCAACTGGAAGTAAAATACTCAAAATTTACTTTTGAACTGTGAGGGACAACAATTGGAAGGACAGTTCTTCATGACGTGGAAGATAAAAAGAGAAATATTTTAAATACTTACGGAGGTGTGGATTCACCGGAGCTGGAAAACAGAGAAAAAAATCAAATTAATGCAAAGAAAAAATTCTAATTCTTCAATATTCAGATTATCCTAAATTTCCACTTGTTGAATATCGAAATTCATCTCCTTCACACTTTAAGAGGGTGGAACAGAATGAAATCCAAACCTTCACGGTGTCCACAATATCTTAACCATGGGAATTGCTTCCCAGGTTAATCCAGAGGAATTTGTGCAGTGCTAAAACCTGGGAATGGGATTGAAGGAGGAATTATTCCGTGGTTCTGTTTGCAGAAGGTTAAATTTGAGGATGGATGATTTAGGAAAAGGCCCTTCTGCTACGGACCCCACACATGTGGGAAGCAGAAGGATGCTGAGCTCAGGGCTGGGATTGCATTTTATTCACAGGAAACACCAAATTAAATTTTATCGCAAATTAACAGGGACATCTGGCAATGCCAGAGCATCACTCCAGGTTTTCCTGCTGCCCTTCCTTGCTTTAATCCCAGCCTAAGATTCAGCAAAGTCCTAAATTCAATCTGGAGTTTTCAAACCAGCTCTGAATTAGCACCACTTTATCCTGAAACAGGAGCAGCGATTTGCTCCAGCACAATCTCCCTAAGAAACCCAATTTTTACATCTTTTACCTACAAATTACCTCTGATTCTCCAAAAACCTCAATTTCATGAGCTCCCCGAGTGATCAAACCTGGAATTAGCTGCAATTGCTGGGAGCTGCATTGACGGAGGCTTGATATGGAACTAAATTCACAGGTTTGGATGGAAAATATCATCAGGTGTCACCTCGAGTCTCACGGTTTGGATTGTTCACAAAAACCAACGCTCTGTGTCACACCGAGGCACAACAGCAGACAAGAAAATGAAGGTGGTTAAGCTGAATTTATCCAGCATCATAAATTTGGGGAAAAAACCCCAAAACAACCAGGAAAAAAAAACCCCAGAAATCCCAGTTTTGGAGCAACACAGCTGCAGGACAACGTGTGATGGCTGAGGGGAGGTTGCCTCATCCATGACACAAAGGTATCCAGATAAATCAACCAGAAAGGGAAATTCATGGATAACTGAGGTCCTAAATTCCCAAAGCTGACTGAAATGCCTGGAAAATCCGTGCCCCTCTCAGGGTGGTGCTGGCCCTGCAGGGAGGGAATTTCTGCTGCTGCAGGAGCACAAAGTGTCAGGAATGGTTGGGCTTGGTTAGAGCCAGGACAGATATTCCTGAATTTTCCTGCTGTTCCCTCAGCAAGGAGAATAAAACCGGCTGGAATTTCAGCTGGGTGGTGGATTTTGGGGTTGGGTGATCTGTTTTGGGCAAGGAATCTTGGGCTGACGGGTTTTTCCCAATGTTTTTGAGTGCAAATGCATGGATGTGGTGACAGTGACATTTCCAACAGATCCTGGCTGTCCCTCCTTTAAAAAATATAGGAATTTATAATTTAGGGGGATTTAGAATTGATATTATCCCTAAGGATAACGGAATCTATAGAGAAGGAATTCTTTATTCTTCCCTGTGAGGGTGGAGAGCGGCTGGAATGGAATTCCCAGAGAAGCTGCGGCTGCCCCTGGATCCCTGGAAGTGTCCAAGGCCAGGTTGGAAAGGGCTTGGAGCAGCCTGGAATGGTGGAAGGTGTCCCTGCCATAGCAGGGGTGGCACTGGATGATCTTTAAGTTCTCTTCCATCCCAAGCCATTCCATGATTCCAAACCCTTTCTTTTCCTGAGATTTACCTCTCCTGAGCTCTGGGAAATGCAGACTTTGCCAACACTTCCCTGCCACAGGTGAAACCCCAAATCCATCCGTCCCCACCAGCAGCAGAGGTGGCATTTAGTGAAATGGGCCCCACGTCCTTTAGGGTTGATATTTCAGGGGCATTTAATGGAATTTTTTTCCCCTTGACATTAATCCAGGGATGAAAATAACAGACAGTGAGCTGGAGCAGGGCTGAGCTCAGCACTGATCCCAAAGAATCGCCCAGGATGCTCAAGACATCGGATTTTCTCCCAGATTCATTCATTATCTTTTACTGTCCATTGGATTTTGTTTGCTGATGATTTTGGAAAGGAATCCTGGATCTGTGGGATGCTTTTGGATGTTCTGCTGAATGGGATGTTCTGCTTGGACATCCCCCACTATCCCAGGTTTCTCCAAGCCCTTCCAACCTGGCCTTAGACATTTCCAGGGATCCAGGGGCAGCCACAAGTTCCCCGAACCTGTGCCAGTGTTTTCCCCTCATCCTAAAATATTTCTTCCTTAGATCAAGCCTGAATCTTGTTTAGTTTAAAACCACCACTCCTTGTCCTGTTGCTCCAGCCCCTAATCCCAAATCTGTCCCTAAATGTCACACTTCCATAATTCCTTGTTTACCACCATCTCCCCTGCCACAAAATTCCCACTAAAATGATAAAAATTTCCCCCGAAACACATCCCATTCCCATCCCAAACTGCTTCATGATCCTCCAGCCTCCTCTTTAAGGTCCCTCTTGCCCATTCATTGCAATTTTTACAGCAGAAAAACAAAACAAAAAGAAGAAATTCAGTTATTCATTAAATAAATGCCCCAAATTAGGGATTTGGAGAGATTTAACAGAGGATTGAATTCCTGGGAATATGGGAAACAGGATGGATAGATACTGTGTTTTTCTTGTTAAATTTAAGTGGATTAATCTTTGTCACTGTGACCTTTTAGAGGGAAATTTATAAATGCCCTGGCATTATTTCTTACATAAATTTATAGATTATATCATCTTGCACGGGACTAAAAACCAGACACTTCTTAAAAAGAAAATAATTCACAATAAAATAAAAACTGCTCATTCTGGGCAAAAAAAACAGCTTTGTTTGCAGCTTTTTCTTCAAAACTCGCCCTTCAAAAGAAGGATCAACTTGAAATCTGCTGTTTTATGAGGACATCAAAATTATGCCATTATTGTGTCATTATTTGGCATTAATTTATCCAGATTTTTCCTTATTTCCCTCAAAAAATTGGACGTGATTTTGGGGTTTGGATGTCCAGAATTTCATTGGTTGGGTGTTTTTGTTGTTATGAATCACCCAAGAGGCAAATTTTTTCCTCTCTCCCGTTTCTCCCCAGATCCTCCTTTTTGGGATGACCACGCTTCACATGTTATTCCAGGATTGGGAACAACCACACCATTCCAGCAGGCCCAGAACATTCCCAACCCACACTTCCTGGAATATCAAGTCCTTACCACTGTATTTGATGACCCGAATGGTGGAGTCCCCCTCCCCAAATCGGGTGATGGGCGTCAGGCGGACCTCGTAGGCCTCGGGCTTGATGAGCTCCGTGAGGTTGTAGGTGATCAATTCCCCCTTCTGGATGTTCCCGTTCACCGTGATTTCCTGCTCCCACCAGCGCTGCTGGCCAGCCTGGAATCAAAAGGATTCAAATATCAGGGATTTTGGGATTTGTCTTCACCTTAGAAAGCAGAGCAGACATGGGCACCCTTCAAAATTCCAAAAGAATTAGAAATAAAACAAGGAATGAACTCCTTATCCCACCATGGAATATTTCTGTAACAAACAACACCAAAAATTGGGAATATTTCTTCCAGAGGTCCAATGGCCCTTGGATGTGTTTTGGGGCAGGAAAAGTGGGGAGTTCCCCCATTTCTTGAGGATTTGGGATGCTCACCAGGCAGGGATTACAGCAAAGGACCAAGGGCCAGTTTGTGGTGACACAGAAGCACCCAGAAGTTGCTGCAACATTTTGAAAGCCTCCCTGTAGTCTCAATTTCTTTAAAAATCTTCTTTTTACGCTTAAAACTGACTTGTCAAAATCCTAAATAACCCTCAATTTTCCTTTCAAAACTGCTCTTCATTCCATCAGCTTCCCAAGGCTGGATTTTTTCCCCCTCAAAGGCAATTCCTTGAAATCAGAGGACATAAATTGACCCTCAGGATTTGTATCCCGATTCCATCCATGAATTTAAAGTAACATTGGCCAAGTGCAGTGGAGGAGGAGTTTTTGGGATGGGAATTCCCTGGGTCCATGGGGTGGGAGCCGCCTCCTCGTTAAGGTAACGAGGTTTTAGTGCTGTTTTGGGGGGCACAAGTTGGAGGTAATTACAGCACCCTGGGATGGAGTTGGAATTCCAAGCATTCCCAATTTTGTTGATGAGTGAGAAGGGAATAGGCTGCTCGTTAATGACCTCAGGGCTTAATTACCACCAAAATCCAAAGGAATGGATGTAATCCAAAGATGGATGAATTTCCAACAGTGGAAATCAACAGTGCAGCCAACAAAGGCTCACGTGGAAAAAAATGGGAAGCGCAGATTTTTGGGATTTATTGACTGCAGTGTTATCAACATCCAAATCCAGTTTCTTTTATTTATCCAATTTTTTTAATATGACAAGCAATGAAAAGACAAAATAAAATCTAATTGAGGAGGCGGCACGAAGCCAGCCCCACATTGTCCGTAAAATCCCTTCAAATTATAAATAAGCAGAAATAATCCAAATTTACGATTGGATTTTCCAATATTCCTGGCAGATTCCCTGCCTTTTTGCAGGCACGATCTGCAGGAAGCGAAAGGAAACTCATGGAATATTCCCCCCATCCCAAGCCCACGGCACGGGAGCAGCGATGCTCAAAGGAGATGTTCCACAAGGTTCCTACACCTGTCAGAGCTCTGGAATTCTTCCCTAGGTTGTGTTTTCCATGGCAGAGCTCATGAAGGATGGAAGAGCTTTTATTCCCAAATTTAATTTGCTGCTGCAATAAGAATACACCTGAAATAGTCCTAAATTTACCATATTTCAACCCAAAAAACTTGAATTTGCAGGAATTTTAACAGCTCCAAGCTTTAAATTCAGAGCAGAGATGTTGATACTTTTCTGTTCAAGTATTTTACATGAGAACAAGGGGAAATTTCTCCACGGAAAAGATGGGAAATATTGGAAAAGGGCAGTGGAGTCCCCATCCTTGGAGGGATTTCAAGCCCTGTGGAGGTGGCACTCGGGGACACGATCAGTGGTGGCCTTGGCAGTGCTGAGGAATGGTTGGATTTGACCTCGGGGCTTTTCCAACCTCAGGCATTCGAAGATTCCATGAACTCTCCATATTTTTATGGATCATGATCACAACAAGGCACCCACTGCTGTTCCTGGTATAATTTCTCCAATCTTTACTATGAAGCCAATTTTATCTGAAATAAATGTTTGATTTTTAATTTAATCTGAAATAAATATTTGATTTTTAACTGGGAATTATCAACAGCAATTTCTAGAGGATCCACAAACAGGGAATAAATTCTTACGGAGCTAATTCAGCCCAAAAATGGGAATTCAAAGTCTGTTTATATTTTTAATTTTGCCTCAACAGATCCCCAAAATATTTAAGTGATGCCAATACATTCATGGAGGCAGCAGGCCTGAAGGGAAAATTCCCTGATTTCACTTCCTTTGGAATTACAGTTGTTTATTCCTTGCCATGCATTCCAATTTTTATTTAATTTCGTTTTTAAGAATGAAACTATCCAGTTGAACACAAGGAATTTTCACGAGAAGATTAAAACCATTTATGCCCCAAAAATATCATTCCATGTTTGTGTCTGGCCCTTCCACAAAATTAAGAATTAGAGAAACATAAAAGCCTGGAAAAAATTGCCTAAATTTTAACATTAAAAAAATACTTAAAAAAAAAAAACCCCAAAGAATAGAATTAAGCTTTTTAAGCCACATTTGATGTCATTATGCCAATGATATTTGTGAGCACTGTTGGACAAAAATGAAAAATATTCCCTATTCCACCTCACCTTTGGATAAGGAACCACAGAAACAGAGATTTCCCAAAGAATTTCCATAATTAACGAGTAAAATTTGCAGTTACCCAAACCAATTTCTATCAAATTCAGCCTCTGCTTTGAATTCTTGTCCTTTTTTACACCCCTCAACCAGCAGCAAGAAAAATCTCCATTATTTTCTCCTTTCTAAGAGAAAAACAATTTGATTTTTCCTTTCAGGATGATCCCTCCAAAGCCAGGGTTGGCTATCAATATTTCTCCATAGGAACCAACACAGATTTTTTTTTTTTCCCTTGCAATCAACACCAGCTCAGTTCTAATCCTTATTTTTCACCATGGAAACCGGGAAAAAAAAAATCCAAAACAACACAAAATTGTCACTGTGTTGGATAGAAAACAACGCTGTGCCCGATTTTCCAGCTCTGCTGTTGAATAAATAAATAAATAAATAAATAAATAAATAAATGTAGAAATAAATAAATAAAAATACAAAAATACAGACATAAATATAGAAATAAATAAAAATACAATTAAATAAATTTATAGATAAAAATAAATATAAATTTATAGAAATATAGAAATAAAAATAGAAATAAATAAATAAATAAATAAATAAATTTTTAAAATACAGAAATAAAGAGATATAGAAACAAATAAATATATAAATAAAAAAATATACACATGCACAAATATAGAAATATAGAAAGAAATACAGAAATAAATGGATTCAGGATCTGCCAGACCCAACTTTGATTTTCCCACTTGGGAAATCAATCCAGCAGTAGAAACAGAGCCATCATTCCAGGAGCTGCTTCCCAAACCTCGGAAACACCACAGCCTTGGGCTGAAAAATATGGAAATAATTGAAAATAAATGGAGCCCAAGATGCCGTAAAAATGGGATTTAATTCCTACAATTCCTTGGGGTGGTGGAAACTCCCAGCACCAAACTGGTGATGCTCTGATTCCACGTAGGAAGCACCCAACGCTGTCTCCCTTGGAGATCTGGGAACCACTTCGGCTCCCCTGGATGGGAAAGAGCCAAATCCTCATCACCACTTTCCCAAAATTCCCTGTACAGCCCATCCCTAACACTGAGCCTGTGCTTTTTTCCATGAAAGAGCCAAGACTGAGGCTTCCAAGAGAAAATCCACAAGAAACACAACCATAAAACATCTCCCTGCACCTCAATTCCTGTGTCCAGAGCTGGAATGTCTGTAAAAAGCAGGATTTGCTTGGAAAAGGAATTTTTGAAGGGGAAAAAGTCTCATAATCAAAACCCTTTTCCTAACAAAGATATGGATGAAACTCAGGTGAGGAATTGACTTTGGCCAAGATGGAATTACAGCTTTCCAGCAGTGAGGAACTGACTTTGGCCAAGCTGGAATACCAATTTTCCAGTGCTTTGGGAATATTTATGAAGCTCTGAGGAAAAATGCGAGCAGCTTCTGGAGCATTTATTTGCATTATCCTGTCATTAATTAAGCAGAGCATGTCCATGCTCAGGCAACTTTGAGCACACCAGGTTTCCCTGGGACAGGACTCCTTTTTTTTCTTGGAATATTCAGGAATCTTTGTTCCCAAAGGTGACAGAAAAGCAAAAAGGGGCTGTAAATGTAGCAGATTTTTATTCCAGAAGGTTGGAACCACCCCGGTGCTGCCAATAAAAGGGGGTTCATTCCATGTCTTTTGTTGGAAAACTATATCCTCTTAAAGCCTTGGAATTACGGTTTTCCTGCAGAGTCGATCCTCTGGGATGATTAAAGATTGATTCCTTGTATGCTCAGATATGTCCATAAAAAATAAACAGCTCCTCACTCCATTGTTCTTGGCCTATTGATTTCCAGCACAAATTCCTTCATTGACTCCCGGAGCTGGACAAGGATCTCTTTAATTAATGACAACGTTAATTGATGACAAAAAAATTAATGACAAAGTCAATGAATCCATTGGCTACTCCATAAAAAACTGTGGCGGTGTTCGAAGTCATTCCTTTGCAATTTATAACCACACGGATTGATTTTCCTCAAAAAATTTAGAGATTTCTTTGGAAGTTTTATACCTAAAATTGGGCTGTTCAGCTCACGAACAAATATTCGATTTGCACATCACAGAGGGAAAACTCCCAGGGAGTGTTTGCCTTATTCTTGCTTTTCTTTCACAGCTCTGACTGGAAAACAAGCAGAGTTATCCAGGTGGGAACGTAAAATTGAGCAGGGGGTGGCTCCTGTGTCATCTTCATTCCCTAGGACGGATTTGGAATGGCTCGGTGGCAAATATCTGCGATTCAGGCAAGCTGTAAAGGATGTTCTGTCCTTGGTGGCAGAGAATTTTGGGATCATGGAATATCCCGAGCGGGAAGGGATCCCAAGGATCATCCAGTCTGGCCCTGCACAGACACCCCAACAATCCCACCCTGTGCACCCCTGGGAGCAGTGTCCAAACGCTCCTGGAGCTCTGGCAGCCTCGGGGCCGTGCTCATTCCCTGGGGAGCTGTTCCAGAGCTTATCCCACCCTCTGAGGGAAGAACCTTTCCCTGATCTCCAGCCCGACCCTCCCCTTGATGCCGTTTTGTGTTTCGCGTTTTTTCTTTACATATTTTCAGTATTATCTACCCTTATATTTGTGGCTCATCATATTAGTGGCCAGTTTTCCCAGTATTTTTCCATGGCCTTTCCCTAGGCAGAAGGACAAAACGAATTCTCCGAGCCCCGGGAGGTGCAAGGCTGCTGTGCTACCTTGGTTCTTCCTGGCTACCAAGGCTGAGAACAACTCTGGGAGATCTGTTTCATGGACAGAGCACAGCGAGTGCTGATGGGAGAACTCCAGAGAAGGCGCTTGACCTGGGGGGGGGGAATTGCATCATCACTTGTCCCCCTAACTGGTGCTTTTCATCAATTATGCTAATTTCCTAAAACCTTTAAAAACTGTATTCACCCCATGTGGGTGGGCTTTTGTGGACATCTTTCCGTTACTGCCCCTGAAGGCCTTCCATAAAGATCCACTTTTAGATTACCTCCTGTGCTAAAAATTATCTCGAGTTTCATTTCCAGGTTGGGCAAAACACCCTGGCCCAGCTCCAGCTGTTCCCTGGGTCCCGACCCTGTCGCAGGGAGGAGAGGTCGGAGCTGCCCTCAAGAGGATGTTGAAGACCACAGCGAGGTCTCCCCTCAGTCTCCTCCTCTCCAGCTGCACAGTCCCAGTGCCCTCAGCTGCTCCTCACACAATTCCCCTCATCTTCCCCTCCTGTCTCTCCCTCATTAGTATTTCCATACCCAATCAGCAGAACCCCAAACCCTCACATGTCTTTCCGTGTGGAGTTGGTCCCGGCTCCCTGCTCTCCTGCAGAGGTGGTTCTCAGCTCCTGTTGATCCAACTGGGACCAAAAGCTCGAATCCAGCCCAGACTGGGCAGGTGAGGCTTGGCTTGAGCCAAGGATAAACCGATCCAAAGTGTCCCGAGTGGGAGTCAGGCTCTGCTCCCAGGGAACAGCAACAGGACAGGGTGAAATTCAGATGTGCCAGGGGAGGTTTGGGATGGGTATCAGGGAAAGGTTCCTCCCTCAGAGGGTGGAATAAGCACTGCCCAGGCTCCCCAGGGAATGGGCACATTCCCAAGGCTGCCAGAGCTCCAGGAGGGTTTGTACAATGCTCCCAGGGATGCACAGGGTGGGATTGTTGGTGCGTCTGTGTAGGGACAGGAGCTGGGCTGGATGATCCTTGGGATCCCTCCAGCCCAGGATATTCCATGATTCTCTGATTTGGCAGTTGCACAAAAAAATTCTCTTTCCCTGCCTTTTCTGCTCTAAAGCCCCTTCAACCGTGGGCACAATCATTCCCAATTAAACAATTACTAATCCAGGAGAACAATCCTGGGCATGTAATTGACTTTCTTCTTGCAGGATTAGATCAACAATCCTCCTGGACTTGCTCCTCCCACCCATTTTCATTATTTCACTATTTTATAACGTTTCTCATGTTGTGTAATTGGTTCTTTGTGATACACACAAAAAAAATTTCTCTTTTTTCCCCCTCTTTTTTAGAAACTAAAATTCCCAAGTCTTTAGGAATAAGGAATGTGGAGTCCAAGGATGAAGAATATTTTAGATGCAGGTTTCATGGGCTGCAAATTGACAGCTGAGTGATTCAAGTGTCAGGAACAGCTGCTCCTGAGCCAGATTTATTGTCTGGGATCTGAGGGTGAAAGAAACGGGAACACTCTCGGGAAAGCTGGGCTAAGGAAGCCACCGAGCCAACAATTAAATCCTCTTTCAATGTGGAAAACAGCTCCGGGTTTGGAGGCGGGATGGGAAATGGTCACCGAGAGAGGGATCCTTTCTATCGGAGTGAAATCAAACTGCAGCACCGATATCTGCTAAAACCGAGAGAATCGGGATAGAAACCACTCTGCCTCCTGGTTTTCCATGCCAAGGGATGCTAATAAACAGTCTCTGGAGCTCTGGATTAGGACACTTCAGTCTGTTTGGTGAATAAATGGGAATTGGGGGGATTTCAGAGCTGGGAGGGGGAGGTTGTTTGTTTGCTTTTAACAACTTTAAGCACAGGGACAGAGAGAGGGACTCTGGATAAAGGCCTGGAGTGCCAGGACAAAGGGGAATGGCTTCAGACTGGAAGAAAGTAGGATTAGATGCGATATTGGGAAGGAATTCCTGTCTGGGAGGGTGGGGAGGGGCTGGGATGGCATTCGCAGAGCAGCTGTGGCTGCCCCTGGATCCCTGGCAGTGCCCAAGGCCAGGCTGGACACTGGGGCTTGGAGCAGCCTGGGACAGTGGAAGGTGTCCCTGCCCATAGCAGGGGTGGAATGGGATGGGCTTTAGGCTTCCAAACCCTAACATTTTGGGATTCTGGGATTCTTTAATCAGAAAGGCAATAAGATATACCCTCATTCCCTTTCCCCTTAGCCCTTTATCCAGGGCTACAGGATCTGTGCCATGGCACCCCCAAGGAAATTCCCTGCTCCATTTTCCAGCCAGTGTCCACTCAGCCTTCCCAGGAAGCCTTTCCCAGGCACACCGTGGATATTTGAATCCCCCTGCCTCTGCTCGGCACTGAGTGACAGCAGAAGTTAAAAATCCAATCAACCCAGAGGGTGACCAGGAGGAAGCGACGGAGCCGTGACCCGCTCGGGGCTGTTTGAGGAGATTGTCATTCCCAACCCACGGACTCCGCAGGCTCCCGGGGCTGGGAATAAAGGAAAAGTGGGAGCTTGAATCTTTTATGGAACAAGCTGGAACAAGCTGGTCTCTGGTTTACAAGGACCAGCTGAATTTTTATGACTTCTCCACAGAGGAGCCGTTTCTTTTCTAGGTCACCGCGGCTGCGGGGACGTGGCTGTCACCCGCTGTCACCTGCTAGGAGCAGCCACCGCGGAGATCAGAGCTGCACGCCCTTCCTGGCTGCTCTGGAAAAGTCTCCCTGGTTTTATTTGCTTTCATCCTGCTGCCAGGAAATATCAGAGAGTCGGAGGCGCCTGCCCGGAGCTCCTCAGATGCTGGGAGTCGCTAAACATTGTCGTTTATGGGGAAGAAATGGGAATCTGGCTTTGGGGACAGGCAAGGTGTGGGAAGGGAACAGTTCCACGTGATGCCGGAGGGAGCTAGAGAGAGATGGCTGGAGCAGCTGTAGGAATGGAGCTGCTCCGGGATCTCCAGGTGAAGCTCCTGCTCCACTTGGGAGCGCCTATGGAAAAGCGCAAGGATATTCATGGCTGCTCCAAACGGAGGCAGGAGACGGAAGGGGAGCTCCAAAAGTGGGTTTATCTGGGTGGATAAACTTCCAGGAGCAGAGAAACCCTCTGAGGGATATTTGGGACCATTTTTCACACTCACGGAAATCATATTCTTGGAAAAACTGCCCAGGGAAGGGCTGGAGTCGCCATCCTGAAAGTGTGGATGTGGCACTTGGGGACATGGATCTGTGGTGGCTTTGGCAGTGCTGGGGAGTGCTTGGATTTGATGGTCTGAGAGGGCTTTTCCAACCCAAATATTCCATGACTGGACACTTAAGGAAAGCAGCTCCTGGAGTGTTGGTGTCTCCAAAGGCTGACCAGGGAATACACACAAGGATGCTTGGAAAAGGAAAAAACCTGGAAGAATCTGGGTCACTGAATCTGAAGCCAAATCCGAGGCTGAAATGCATCACCATCGGAATGTTCTTCAGAGGGCTCTTACGGAGAAGGAAAAACGTTCCTTCTGTGCAGGAATGTCTTGGCAGACCTTGGCACATTCCCAAGGAAGTTGAGGGTGACCAAATCCAGGACAACAAGGTTGCCCCCATCCTTCAGCTCCAGGGAGTTACAAATGAAGGGCAGTGCCCCTGAGAAAGGGAAATTCCCTGTGCTCCACACTTCCTTTTCCATAAATGCTCCACGCAGGAGGATTTGGAGCCTCCTGAGCTGCTCTCGGATCCAGACCTGGGGTCCTGATGGTGTCCCGTGTCACAGATTTATGGCTGATTCTTTTGGCCACCAAATAAAGCCCAAAGCAAATCCCATAGTGCTCCTGGCAGATGAAGTGAGGTCTCACCAGATAATTCAGAGCCTAAAGGCTCTCCAAGACAAGTCCAGGAGCTGGACTCGATGATCCTGGTGGATCCTTTTCACCTCAGGATGTTCTGTGATTCCATGAGAGGCTGCACTTCTCCCTGACCATATTCCCCATGGACACGTGAGGAGAGGCAATCGCTTGTTCCCAGTCCCTGCCAGAGCCTCTTTCCCCTCTCCAGAGCTGGGATCTGCTCTGCTCCAGGAGCAAGGAAACCTGAGGAGCATGGAAAGCTCATGTTTTCAGGATATCCCATGGAAACAGGCTTGGAAAACTGGGGCTGATCAGCCTGGAGAAGAGAAGGTTCCAGGGAGACCTCAGAACACTTCCCAGGATCTGAAGGGGCTCCAGGGAACCAGAGAGGGACAATTCCTCAGGAACTGGAGTGACAGGACACAGGGATGGCTTCAAACTGAGAGAGGGGAAAATTAGTTTGGATATTGGGAAGGAATTCCTGGCTGGGAGGGTGGGGAGGGGCTGGGATGGAATTCCCAGAGCAGCTGTGGCTGCCCCTGGATCCCTGGAAGTGTCCAAGGTCAGGTTGGACACTGGGGCTTGGAGCAGCCTGGGACAGTGGGAGGTGTCCCTACCTTGGATCAAATGAATATGTCCGATTTTGCCAGCATTTTTTTGGGAAGAGAGGGAATTTGGATTTATTGTCCACATGTTGTGGGAATGTGAATGGGCAGAGCTCTGCCTGGGGATTATTTTTGATCACACCTAGAGAAATTCCAGGCCACGGCCTCCCAGAGGAGCTCCTCTGGATGTTCACAGCTCAGTCGTGGAGCAGGGAGGGTGGATAAAGCCAGGAGCAGCTTCGGTGTCAGAGTGTCCCAGAAAAAGATCAAAGATTCCCAGAATGGTTTGGGCTGGAAGGGACCTTAAATCCCACCCATTCCCACCCCTGCCATGGCAGGGACACCTCCCACTGTCCCAGGCTGCTCCAAGCCCCAGTGTCCAGCCTGGCCTTGGGCACTGCCAGGGATCCAGGGGCAGCCACAGCTGCTCTGGGACTTCCAGCCCAGCCCCTCCCCACCCTCCCAGCCAGGAATTCCTAATTCCCAAGATCCCATCCAGCCCTGCCCTCTGGCAGTGGGAAGCCACTCCCTGTGTCCTGTCCCTCCATGCCTTGTCCCCAGTCCCTCTCCAGCTCTCCTGGAGCCCCTTTAGGCCCTGCAAGGGGCTCTGAGCTCTCCCTGGAGCCTTCTCCTCTCCAGGGGAACATTCCCAGCTCTCCCAGCCTTTCCCCACAGGAGTTCAAACTCTCAGCTCTGAATTCCCTAAGAGAAAATCTGCAGAAATCTTATTTTCAGCATAATCCGTAAATATTTCCCCGATCCATCTGGAAGTTAGAACCTGTTTTAAACAGCCAGACGCAGGCCTGGCACAAACCTCACCTCAGAGCTGTGAAGAAGCAGCACAGGAGGAATCAGCCCTGAAAAGTGGGAATTTGAAACCAGCACCATTCCTGCTCTAATTTAATTTCCCAAAGACTGGAACATCAATAAAAAAACGTGTTCCTGCATGTCACAATCTTTTTGGTTTTGGCCAAACTCTCCCTGCCTCATTCCACAAACGCAGGAAAAAACAAAACCTGTTTAGATTCCCAAAATCGATGCGTGCAGGGAGATCTTTGGGACAGAAAATATTCCCTCATCGGAGAAAGATTAAAATCCTTTATAGGAACAACATTAGGAATATCTCAATAGAAATGTGGAATTCCAAACCTTTCTCTTCTCTCACTGAATTAATTGCTGCAAATGTAATTTTTGGGACTGGTTCTGAAGAAAACTTTCAAGGTTTTACATTTCCCAGAGCAAATCCAATGGAAATTCCCAGCTGGCAAACGTCATCCCCTTTGGAGTAGATGTGATCTATTCCCATGATCCTGAGAGAAGGAATCTGCAGAATTCCTGCTCTTCAGGTGGCGTCTGAAATGTGCTCCAATAAATCCATTTCTCCCGGGCGACTTCAGTTCCCGTTTTCCCATCTTTCCATTTTCGCTCCATAGGCAGAAAAGTGACAATTCCCTATTTTTGTGACTTCACCTGACAGGACCTTCCCTCCCCTCCTGGCTTCCCTGATTTCTCATTAAGCCAAGACTGATTTTTTTTATCAAATAATATTTATAATATTATCTGTGATGGGTTTTTTTTGTATTCTCCTTAACCAGTGCTTGGAATGCCAGAGGTTTTCCCTGTGTCCTGCCTTCCCAGCTCTAAATCCCGCTCTGGGACAGGAATTTCTCTTCATTCCAGGGACAACAGAGGTGACCTGAAGCAGGATGTGACAGGAATGTGTCACACTGGTGACTCAGCCAGGCTGGCAGCCTGCTTTAATGGGATATTGGGAAGGAATTCCTGGCTGGGAGGGTGGGGAGAGGCTGGGATGGAATTCCCAGAAAAGCTGTGGCTGCTCCTGGATCCCTGGAAGTGTCCAAGGCCGGGCTGGGAGCACCCTGGGATAGTGGAATGTGGCACTGGATGGGCTTTAAGGTCCTTCCAAATCCAAACCATTCTGGGATTCTGGAGTTCCATGAAATAAAAAGTGGGGGAAGAGCTATCAAATGAACCCAGAGACATTTCCACCTCTGCAATCCCACTTTATTCCAACCATGGAATTTCTTCCCCGATGTTGTTCTCCTGTAAAACCTAAAAACCCCAAGCACAATTTGGCTCTAGGGGAAGTCCCCACTCTGCCCCGTTCCAGGCTCCTTTACCCTTTAAATTTTCCTTATTAAGCACAACCTTTGGGTTGTTTTCCACAAGCACCTGGAAAAACCCGGGAATGGAGCTGAACAACTCTGGGACTTCAAAGAGGCTCATGTTTTCGGAAATGGGATTAAAAATATCGTCAATATTCCAGCAATTCCACAGGAAATGGAAGGCCGGGTTGGATGGGGCTTGGAGCAGCCTGGGATAGTGGAAGTGTCCCTGCCCATGGAACTGGTTGGGATTTAAGGCCCTTCCATCCCAAACCAATCAGGAATTCCGGGATTCTATGAAAATTTACCAACCCGAAACCAGATACCAATTAATATTCCCAAAAAACTGCCTGGATTCTGTCTGGAGAAGAAACTGTGCCTGGAGCAGGGGAGGGATGCTCCGATTTCAGCATTCTTAATGCACCAGGAATTTCGGGATCAGGGAATGGTGGGAATCCAATCAGGAGCAGACTCCAGCACACTGACCCACTCTTAGCCCTTTTCCAGAGTTTTCCAGTGCATCAGGAGATTAAAACCAAGATTAAAACCAGGATTAAGAGCAGCTCTCCATCTCCAAACCCCATTCCCACCTGGAAAAGCTCCCATCCCATTCCTACAACCAACATGGCCCAGCCATGAATCATCCAGCATTCCAAAGGGTGCTCATCCCATTCCATGCTTAACTCAAAACCAGCAAATCCCAGTAAAAACTACATTTTCCAAGTGGAATAATTATCCAAGACAAACAATCTGCTGGGAGCCAGCCCTGGGGCTGTAAATAAAAATCAGGATTTTAATTATCCTCCGTGTTCCAAAGGGAATTCCTGAAGGAATTGTGTCCAAATGGATCCCTGGGTTCTGAAGCAGCCAGGCTGGAAATGGGGCTCCGGAGAGGAAAAATGGGAATGTTTGGATTAGGCTGGCACAGAGCGGAGTAACCCCGGTTAATTCCATAAATGAATAATTAAAGTGAAATGAAAATTAAACGGGAAAAACAGCTAAAATTCCTAATGCAGTTAATTCCATTAGAAATTCCTTTCCTTCAGCAAGTTCCTTCCAGAGTTTCTTGATTCCTCCCGGGCTCCGGGAACCCCAGAGCTGATTTGTGCCCAGCAATGCCAGGAATTGCATAAACACGGATTAAACATCCCCCGTTTTCACTGCAAATTCTTTGGATTCAGGAAGATCCCAACTCCAGCCCCGTCCAGGTACCAGAGCCCTTCCCTGGGCGTGTCCCAGGAACTCCACAACTTCCAGGGAAGTTGCCGAAGCACAAATCCCCATAAATAAAATGCTAAACTTGAGGATTTATTTTTCCAAAGCTCATCCCAATGGGAAATCTGTGGGATAACAAAGAATTTCTGCCTTATATTTTCCAAAAAAACCCTCTGCAAAATCTGTTTTAATCCCTCACCTCGTTGTCCCTGCCCAAATTATTATTCCAGGTCCTGATTATCCAAAGAAAGATTTTCTGGATCAATCCATTGGGGAATTATTTGAAGGAAAAGATCAGGAGGAGGCTGTAAAATTCCCGAAAAATATGAGCTGGATGCTCCCAAAGAAGGAGGCAAATGGAGAAGGATGAGTTGGAGGAGGATGTGGTGGCCAAGAATGACTTGGAGGTGGATGGGTTGTGGGAATGGACCAGGAAAATAAAATAAAGTGGAACAAAATGGAATAAAATAAAATGGAATAAAATAAAATGGAATAAAATAAAATGGAATAAAATAACATAAAATAAAGTAAAAGTAAAATAATGTAAAATAAAATAAAATAATAAAGTAAAGTAAAATAAAATGAAATAAAAATNAAATAATGTAAAATGCAATAAAATACAGTTTAAAAAGTAAAATAAAATAACATAAAATAAAATGAAATAACATAAAATAAAATAAAATTATGTAAAATAAAATAAAATAAAATAAAATACAATAGAATTCGCTAAAGGCCCAGCAGATGTCCCAGAGCCCAGGAGGCTGCAAAGGCTCATCCTGTCCAGGTGATTCCCGTCTCACCTGGCGAATTCCCAGGCGATAGGCCAGGATCCGATCCACGGCATTGGGATTCATCTGCGTCCACTGCAGGCTGTAGGAATAAACCCGGGGCCGGTTCTGCCACAGGGGGTTGTAGGTGTCGTAGTAGAATTCCGGGGCGTAGGCTTTTCCTGGGAAAAAAGCATGGAATTAGGGAAAACAGAAACCACGGAATCTCCAGGCAGCCAGGGAATAACGCCACAAGCCAAGAATTCACCCATCCATTGGGAAAAGGAGGGAAAACACAGGGAAATCATCAGGAAATAACTTCAGCTGGGCATTCCTGGGATCCAAGGGTTGAGATCCAGCTGCAGCCACTCCTCATTCCTGGGATCCAAGGGTTCAGATCCAACTGCAGCCATCCCTATTTCCAGGATCCAAGTGTTGAGATCCAACCCCTCATTGCCAGGATCCAAAGGTTGAGATCCAACTGCATCCAGCCCCTCATTCCCAGGATCCAAGGGTTGAGATCCAACCTCTTATTCCTGGGATCTAAGAGTTGAGATCCAACTGCAATTCCCCCCTCCTCCCAGCGTTTGGAGTGGTTTTGTTCAATATCTTCTTCCAGAACCACATTTTAGGATTATTTTCCTCCATCCACATTTTATAAGGATTCATGGCCATGCTTTGCCTTTATCACAATTTCCCTCCTCCAGGTGTGGGCATGGAAAAGGAAAAGTTCATGGATCCAGTGGCAAAGACAGTCTGGAATCTCTGCACTGCTCTCAAAATAGAGCCCCAAACCCTCCTGAGCTACAGCAGGAGACTCCAGGACTGCCACAAATGATAGGAAATTTCATTCCAGAGCTGGGAATAGGATTTGGATATTCCCAGTGGTTGCTGCTGCCTCCACGCCATCTTTCCCCTCCACATTCCCAAGTGGAAAGGCTCCCAAGCTGACCTGAAAAAGCTGGAGTGGTGCCTGCTCTTTGCTTAGTTGTGGTTTGGACAAGGCAGGAAAAGGGAATCTCCCAGGGAATTGGGAAAACGAGGGCATCACCGGCACCTCCGAGCCTTCATCCTTCATAAATGTGGGAAAAACTAAAGATGATTTCTCAAAGAGAGGACAAAACATTCCTAAATCCACTAAATCTGAGTTCATGTTGACTTAAATCCACAGAGAGGGTTTGCCAAGAGATGGGGTGGACGCTCCATCCCTGGAATTGTCCAAGGCCAGGTTGGATGGGGCTTGGAGTGGCCTGGTTTCCTTAAAAATGTCCTTTCCCATGGCCTTTTCCAACCCAAATCATTCCAAGATTCCATGGTTTTCGTGGAATATTCCATCCTTGCCTCGTCCATAAGAAACAGGATGGGGGCAAACCCAGTCCATGGTTTGCTGTGCTTCACTTTGCCACTGAAAATATCCAAAAATCAGGGAAAACCTGGAAAACCAAAATATTTCCATGTGTTCTCCTCCTGGAAAGGTCCAAAAGATGCTTTTCATTAGAGAAAAAATGAAGTAGGATGAGGATTTCCGACTTCCAGAAGTTTCTACTTCCATCCTCTACTTCTGCAGGGATTTGGCAGTGGGAATAATTAGGAAAGGGCTGGAAAAACCTGGGAAAACATGGCCTGCCTGTCACATGGAATATGAGAGGGGTGTGGATTCATTACTCCCTCCCCTTAATTGGGGTTTTAGGAGCTTGTGCCAAAATGAACACTGAATTTTGGGATTTTCTCCTCAAAACTATCCCTGCCTCCAGGTGGAAATAGAGAGGGATGGGAGGCATTTCAAATTCCAGATGGGACAATTCCCAACAGGAGAAAAGAAGAGGAGGAAAAAATGCCTTGAAAAAAGCCCAAAAATGCAAAGGAACAAAGGCAAAATCCAGGGAATAAACACCAACGCGGCACTTATTGATCCAGCTTTTCCCTCTCCAGCCACGCTTTTCTTTTGCAAGGATAAAAAGCCCTTTTAGCCGAGATATTTTTCCCAATTGCCGAGGGAAGGAACAAACACAATATTCCAAGGAGAGGGAGCAAAGCAAGACCGCTGCTGGAAAAAAAGGACTGCAGCGGGAATAAAAAGGGAGCAGCAGTCGAAACGATTTGTTTTCCTTGTTTCGGAGAAGTGGGAATAATGGGAAAAGCTCATGCTGGATGCAAATTATCCTCTTCCCACTCCCAGTGCTGTTGGATATAATGGGATCTCTGGGGGGGACTGAGAGGAGCCATAATGAGCCACTTGTCACAAGAGGGGCACTTGAACAACGCCGTCACCTTTGGGGGAATAATGAGGCCCCATGAAGAGCTGCATTATCCCAAATCTCTGTGCACGCAACGCTGGGAATGGAGAGGCTGGAAATTCAACAGCACAACACTGAGACCTTCCCTTGTAAACTTCGGGAAGCGGGGATGGAGTTTGGAGGGCAGGGAAAACTGACACGGCCTCTGGAAGTCTGGGAGTTATGGGGAACTTGGAAATGTCCCCTGTCCCCATAGCCCTTGGCTCTGGATCTTTGGGAGAGGACGGACAGGGAGATCCTGGAGCAGACCCAGAGGAGGGATGTGAGGAGGAGGAAGGCCTGGAGCATCTCCGTGCCCAGGAAAGGCTGAGGGAGCTGGGGCTGCTCAGCCTCGAGAGGAGCCTCAGCTGAGAGGGGCCCTCAGCCCTG
>VZTD01003898.1:675168-706967 GCA_013397725.1 Rhagologus leucostigma | reverse complement strand
TAGAGAACTGTCCTGAACAAGCCAGGAATTCCTTCCCAATATCGTATCTATCCCAACTTTCTTCCAGTCTGAAGCCATTCCCCCTTGTCCTGGCACTCCAGGCCTTTATCCAGAGTCCCTCTCTCTGTCCCTGTGCTTAAAGTTGTTAAAAGCAAACAAACAACCTCCCCCTCCCAGCTCTGAAATCCCCCCAATTCCCATTTATTCACCAAACAGACTGAAGTGTCCTAATCCAGAGCTCCAGAGATTGTTTATTAGCATCCCTTGGCATGGAAAACCAGGAGGCAGAGTGGTTTCTATCCCGATTCTCTCGGTTTTAGCAGATATCGGTGCTGCAGTTTGATTTCACTCCGATAGAAAGGATCCCTCTCTCGGTGACCATTTCCCATCCCGCCTCCAAACCCGGAGCTGTTTTCCACATTGAAAGAGGATTTAATTGTTGGCTCGGTGGCTTCCTTAGCCCAGCTTTCCCGAGAGTGTTCCCGTTTCTTTCACCCTCAGATCCCAGACAATAAATCTGGCTCAGGAGCAGCTGTTCCTGACACTTGAATCACTCAGCTGTCAATTTGCAGCCCATGAAACCTGCATCTAAAATATTCTTCATCCTTGGACTCCACATTCCTTATTCCTAAAGACTTGGGAATTTTAGTTTCTAAAAAAGAGGGGGAAAAAAGAGAAATTTTTTTTGTGTGTATCACAAAGAACCAATTACACAACATGAGAAACGTTATAAAATAGTGAAATAATGAAAATGGGTGGGAGGAGCAAGTCCAGGAGGATTGTTGATCTAATCCTGCAAGAAGAAAGTCGATTACATGCCCAGGATTGTTCTCCTGGATTAGGAATTGTTTAATTGGGAATGATTGTGCCCATGGTTAAATGGGCTTTAGAGACTCTGATTTCCAGGCAGAAAAGAGGGAAAGAGATTTTTCACATTCCTTATTCCTAAAGACTTGGGAATTTTTAGTTTTTAAAATAAAAGGAAAAAGGTTCAGATGGTCCCTTTTAGAGAAAATGGTCAGCCAGGATTGCTCTTCCCGTGGTTCATCGGGATCACTCAGCCTTTTTTCCCGGAGGAAAATAATCCGTTAAAGGAATTGCTGCCACACTGGGCACCGCAAATTCCAGCTGGGACGAGAGCAGAGCAGCACGGGGATCTGTGCAATGCCACAACTGCCCCCAACCCTCTGTCCCTGAAAGTCCCAGATGCCAGCTGGAGCTGCAGAGGGTGGGATTGGTGTCGGCTCCTTGTCCTGCAGGAACAAAGAGCGGGAATTCTGCGGCCACGGAGCATTCAAGGAATCATTTCCTCATCTGTTTCCCCCTTATCTCGCCATCCAGTTCTGCCAATTCCTCGGAGTCTGGTGCTTGGGAAGCTTGGAGCTCTGTCCCACGTTTGTGGCATTCCCAGTGACAGGAGCTGGCTGTGAGCGATGAGGGAGCAGCTCCCACATTATCACAGCCCCTATAAACATTTAGGGAAAGGAGATAAAACCAGGGATTTATAAATGCTTCCCCCTTTTGGCAACCTCAGCTCCAGCCTTTTCCACCCTTAGAATGCTGGGAGAGCACAAATCCTAAATAAAACACTGCATTTAACTGTGTGAAAGACCGGGAGACACGGAGTTTATGGAAAACGCTGCCCGTTCCCGTGCTCTGCTTGATTCCAGGATCTCTGTTTTATGGAAGGGTTGCAGGAAGAAGGAGAAGATGTTTTGTTCTTTATTTGCATTTGGGAAAGGCAACATCCTTTGGGAAAGGCGTCTCCTCCTGGATCTGCTCCTCATCCCAGTCCTGCAGCTGGATCATCCCCGTCACCTCCAGCCTCCCCAGAACCACGGAAGCAGAAAATCAGGGAATTATTTGGGTTGGGAGGGACCTTAAGTATGTTCATGGAGATGTGGCCTTGCCCTAATCCTCCAGGAGTGACTTCTAGGGCTTTCCCTGTCCTCCAGGAATGACTTCCAGGGCCTTCCCTGTCTCCAGGAGTGAATTCCAAGGCCTGGAATGGTTTGGGCTGAGCAGTGCAGAGCAGGGTTGAAGTTAATAAAGTCTATTAATATTAAAATATCAATAATAAATAATTCCCTGGAAGCAGCTGCTCCGGGGAATTCCTCACTGCAGGCACAGACAACCCCACACCTGCTGCTCTCGCTGGGAACTGAGGGATGAGACTTTCCCACCCTTCCCAGGAAAAGTCTCTTCCCAAAATACTTACAGATTTATTAAGATCTTGGAACTTGCAGGGAAGGGATGATTTGGGAATAAAATGAACTTTTAAATGTCCAGTTGGGGCACAAATTCCAATTTATCTGAGGTCTGTCCGTCCCAAATGGGTTTAGAGTTTCCCATTCCCATTCCAGGCACAGAAACCCAACATCTCAAAGTAGGAAGAGTGTGGAATGCTCTGCATGGCATCCATGAGATTCCTTCTGCACCTGCCCTTCACTGATTCCTCCTCTTCCCTGGGGTTTTCCCGAGGATCCAACTCCTCCCCAGCGACACCCAAAGGTGACATCTGCTGGCTGAGCCGTGCAAGAGCTCCCGTTCCTCTTCCTGCAATTCCTGCTGCTTCCTGCGCGGGATTCCCAATCCCACCAATGCTTCCTGCTCATCCTGACCTGACCCCAGGAGGCCAAGGTGTTCCTCAGCTCCATTTCCATCAATCTGGGGCTGTGATGCCTTGAGGGATCAATAAATCCAGTTTTAGCAGGATTTGGAGCTTCCTGCTTCCCACACTGGGATCGGCGAGCTTTGGGAAGCTCCCATTCCCAGATATCCAAACCTGCCAGCATTCCATGCCTTCATTTTTAGATGGCTCGCACACACCCTACAGGCAGGAAGCAATTCCTAAAGCAATGGGATCCACAAAACCCCAAAGAAATCCCTGGCTCAGTGTGGAGGTGACAATTTTCCTGTCACCAGCAGCAATCCTGCAGAAATCCCACGGGAATGGCAGGTGAGGAACGGGGAAGCAGTGTCACTCGTCAGGGAGTGCCGAACACCCGATTCCTGAAGGATGGGCAGGGAAAGGGATGGGATATCCTGGAACTGTAAATAATAAATAATAAAGTGTCACCACACTGAATTAGGATAAAACCCCAAACCCCAAACCCTCCTCTGAATTAGGATAAAACCCCAAACCCCAAACCCTGCTCTGAATTAGGATAAAACCCCAAACCCCCAACCCAACCCTGAATTAGGATAAAATCCCAAACCCCAAAGACTGAGACGGCCTTGGGGACATTCCCAGGATTTGAGAAGAAAACAGGGGAATATTCGGATTGAGAACACCCAAACCGCCCCCTCTGGGGCTGTTTCCACACCACAAAGTTTGGGTTCACCAAAGTGGATCTGGTTTTTTCCATCTTCACTCAAAGCAGGGTTTTTCCCTACCAAAAATATCAGGAGTGGACGGTTGGTGGGAAAAATGTCCCATATTAAAAGCAAAAATAAATATTTAAAGGCATAAAGCAAATGGAATTTCTGAATTCCTGCTGAGGGAAATGGGAATTAGAGAAAGGGAAAATCTTGGGTTTATCCTAAGGAAAAAAAAAATCTGTATTTCCAGCACAGTTCTTGTTTTTCCCAGATAAAATTCCTAAAGATCTGTCCCTAACCTGCCCCAGTGACTGACATTTCTTATTCTTCCCTAATTTTTCAAATAATTGGACACTTCCAATGGAACCACAGGAATTTTTATCCCACCCATTTTAATGGGATTTAGCACAGAAACACTTCACGGAGTAGAGTAGAAGAAGGAAAAAGGGAAAATATCCCTAAACTTCATTTTCCGTTGGCATCTCATGAGCCAGAACAGCCATGGAGCCTCTGTGTATTTATTGGGGATATCAACAGGAGAGAGGAAAATCCTTTAAGCCTGGAAATTTGTGGAATTAAGCCTGGAATTTGGAACTGGGAATTTTGTGATGAGAGAGGGAGAGGGCCGGGCTCAGGAAATGAAATTATTGTGGTCTTGAGCCTGATGAATTTGGAGCAGATTCCTTCCTTCAGGAAGCAAACCGTGACTTCAGGAATTCTCAGTGCATCCATCCCAAAGGATTCAGGGAACAGAGCAGGAACCCTGATCCCTGAATCCCTTGGGAAAGCCCAATCTGGCACCACTGGACCTTTTTCACGTGGCCAATCCAACACCACTCACTCCACAGTCTCCAAGGAAGAGCCAAGGAGCTCAGCAAGGATTCAGGAGCACATCCAGCGGTGGATTTGACCACCAGACAGAGGCTGTTGGCTCCCAAAGTTCATTCCATGAGTAAAATTCCAGCCTGACAACTGGAAGGTTCTCCAGGCAAGGAATTAGAGCAGAAAATCCTATTATTCCTTTCTGCTTGACCATGTTTGAGAGTCATTGGGTTGGGTGGCAGGAGGTGTCTTTTGGTGGGGGGAGGCATCCCAGGGATGGGTGTGGGGCTGTTCCAAGGAATATTCAGTGGCGTTTGTGTCAGGTTTTTTTGGGAATGAGCATAAAATGCATTGGGACACACCAAGAATTCCAGAATGGTTTGGGTTGGAAGAGACCAAACTCATCCCATTCCACTCCTGCCACGGCAGGGACACCTTCCACTATCCCAGGGTGCTCCAAGCCCCGGCCAACCTGGCCTTGGACACTTCCAGGGTTGGGGCAGCCACAGCTTCTCGGTTGGGGCAGCCACAGCTTCTCTGGGAATCCTATTCCAGTGGGAATTTGGAAATTATTCCAGCTCCATGCTGAGGACCACGGATATGGAATATCCTGAGTGGGATCTACTGGGTTCTGCTACTGGGAACGGTGCCAAGGGCACAGAGCCAACACTGAGGCAGAAATTCCTGAACGAGTTTCCAAAGAGCTCCTCCCAGAGGTGGATTCTGGGATCATCAGAAGGGATGATCCAGTGTCCATCTCCTCAAATCCCAGGTTCCTGGGGGAATGGAAGGCAGGAGATGCGAGATCCTCAGGCAGAGTGAGGTACCTGAGTGTCCCATGGTGGGTGTTGGTTGGACCAGATCATCCCAGTCTAAATAAATTTCTCTTTTATTTTTCCTTAGTTTGACCCACCAGATGTGACCTAGAGCAGTAATTCTGTGGAAAGATTTGCCCTGTGGAACACTGGAACAGCTTCCCAGGGAATGGGCACATTCCCAAGACTGCCAGAGCTCCAGGAGCGCTTGGACACCGCTCCCAGGGGTGCACAAGGTGGGATTGTTGGAGTGCCTGTGCAGGGCCAGGGGTTGGATTTGTGATCCTTGTGGGTCCCTTCCAGCTCAGGATATTCCATAATTCCATGGAAATACATTAATTAACCACTTTTAATGAGACAAAGTCCCGCTGTCACAAGGAGAACCTTCCAAAGAATGGGAATATCCTCACACAGCACATCCACAGTGAAATCCAGGAGTTATTCTCTAAATAAAAGCGTCCCATTAAATATCTTTCCCTGTTCATCACTGCTGGAAGCATCTAGGATAAATATCCCAAAATTCTGAAAAGAACTGGTTTTTATGGCAATTGGTTAAATGCCACCCTCGGTACAGAAACTCTGCTCAAGGCGTTGGGAACAAAAACTTTCCTCCCACGGGAAAAATAATCCAAGTGGTTGGTGCTGGTTGCACTGGATCATCTCAGTGGTCTTTTCCAATCTCAGTTACTCCTGCCACAACCGGAATGCTGCCATGGATGGGGATAATCCCTTCTGGAGGGATTGACAAGGAAGGAGTGCTTGGATTGTCAGGTTTGCTCGGCTCTCAATTCAGCATCACCAGCTCCAAAGAGCTTCCACGAGCCCCAAGGAAAGGGAAAGCTCTGATCACGAACTAACAATTAAAGCCTCCCTAATTAGCCCTTGATCGGCTTGATGTTGCACTTGGCCGGAAGCACTGCCAGGGTGATATAAGACAAAGTAAATAATTAAAGATGAGCTCATTAATTAATGCAATATCCCACGGCAGAAAAATTCCAGAGGCCAGAACAACATGGAATTAATATTCCAAACTGTCATCCCTCATTGGTGGGATGAGAAGAAAAGGAATTAAGTCCATGGAATGCTGTCAGAGCTTTGTTTAGCCCTGCCCAGGGCTGTGATGAATAATTGAAATATTGAATTTTAATACTAAATCTATAGCCCTTCTAAGCCAGCCCCATCCACTGTGGACAGAGATTCCTGGTGTAAATTAAGGAAGGAATTCCATAAAGGTGTGTATCCAGCCCTGATTAAAGAATTTAATGGATAGGGAACAAAACTTTGTCTCTGTCCCTTAAAAATCCCTCTTTGGACACAATTTTGGGGACCAATTCAGCCCAGGGCAGCCAAAGCAGAGCAAATTCCAGTTCAAGTAGGTCAGGCTTCCCGAACTTCTAAGTTGCTGAAGAGAAATGTTAAACCAAGACTTGTCAGGTAAACTCAGTTCTAGGTAATCCTAATCCTAAACGGCTCCCCAGGGGCACAGAGAATGGTGGAATTGTTCAGGTTGGAAAAGACCTTTAGGATCATCAAGTCTGGCTGTCAATCCACCACCCCCATGTTCACCACTGTCCCATGGCCTCAAGAGCCACATCCACGGGTTTTGGACAATTCCAGGGACTGTGACTCCACCACTGCCCTGGGCAGTGTTTGACAGCCCTTTCCATGAAGAATTCTTTCCCTATTATCCAACTTCAACCTTTCCTGGTGCAATTTGAGGCCATTCCCTCTTGTCCTGTCACTTGTTAATGATGCAGAATAATAATAATAATAATAATAATAATAATAATAATAATAATAATAATAATAATAATAATAANAAGGACAAGGACAAGGACAAGGAGGAGCAGAAAAAGAAAGAGAAGAAGAAGAAACAAATCTCACTTCATCCCTCATCCCTCCTTTGCACACTGGGAACGTGGAAAACACAGAGATCAACAGACCCTGCCTTGAGGAACCCAAGCCACCATGAAAAAGCTGTTCCAGAAGTGTCCCCAGCTGGCCAAGACAGGCCGTGACCCAGGCAGGGCTCAGGTGTGTCCTGGAGGAACCTCCGGGACCTCAGCAGCTGCTCCAGGGAGGGAGAAGCTCCCTGTGGTCATCCCCCTCCTTCTCCAGCATCCAAACATCCAAACCCTCCCTCAGGGAGGCTCCTCGGCCTCTGCCATTCATGGATCTGTTTTGATTTATTCGCTCCCAGCCCTGGCAGGGTTTTACAAAGCCACTTTTTGTTGCTCTCTGGATATGATCTGAACTATCAAGCCCTGAATAAAACAGCGAGATGGTGAAGCTGTGAGGAGCATGAACTCGGCTCTGCTTCCCCACAAACACAATTTGCCTTGTCACTTCTTATTTATTTCTAAGAGACTGGCAGGTTACATCTGCCTCACGTTGGCCCAGATGCTATAAATTAACCCCTTTTCCAAGTGTGATTTATTTGGCTTTCATCTCCTCCAATCTGGCTCAAAATATACAGGAAAAAAAAAAGGAGATTTTGCAGGCTCTGGGGTCAGAATAAATCTTTCGAGCCAGGCTGCTCTAAATGCTGCACTGAAAAGCTTTCTCTGAGCACACGAATGGTTTTCTGCAGCTCCAGTCCAGCACGTTTCTACTTCCCTGCACGAAAAACCAGAAATAAACCCAGCTTAAAATGGGTTACAACAACCCATTATTCCCCCCAAAACAAAAGCTCCACACAACTGCCACATTCCTGCCTTGCAGTTATGTATTGGGCTTTTTTTTTCCAGTCATGTCGGAGAAGTGCCCAATTTCTTGTCTCTATTCACATTCCCAGTGAAATCCAAGCATCTTTTTTAACCATTTCATCTTTTTTTTTTCAGCATTTTCAGTTCCCCAGGGCTTCGACTCCATCTGTGCTACTGAGACTCAGGAGCACAACAGAGCCACTGCTCTGAGAGCAGTGTCAAAGAATTTATTTCCTAAATAAACTCGGGTTTAACCTTAAAAGACTAAGAAAAGTCAAAGTGTTACTTCCAGTATCCTTAATCCGACATAAATTAACAGCATGGGATGAACCCTAAATGAGCACAGGGAGGGATGGGAGATGGAAAACACCACAAAATCATTTTAGGACTCATCTTCAGTTTTGAGGTTTTCTCAAACCAATCCAACTGCCCCAATCTTGGCAAAATAATTGCCTCAGAATAAATTTCCACAGTCTGGGAGCAAACCCTGATGAATAAATTGAAGCAAATTTACTCAATTGAGGAAAAAGACTTTTTCTGGTTTCCTCCAGAGCCGCCTTTGGAATTAAACTCTCAAGATTTGGAGAAGTTGGTGGCTGTGAAAACACCTCCAGCAGGCTCTGAATGATGTGAGCCAAAGGCTGGATCCCATTGGGAAGGTGCAGAACCATCAGGAATTGTGGGATTTACTGTATTCCCACCACATTTGTGCCGTGTGAAATTCCTGCCAAGGGGATGCCATTCCCATCATGGAATGGTTTGGGTTGGAAGGGACCCTAAAGTTCATCCAATTCCACTCCTTGCCATGGGCAGGGACACCTTCCACTATCCCAGGCTGCTCCAAGCCCCATCCAACCTGGCATTGGACGCTTCCAGGGATTTGGATAAGTCCAAGATAGGAAAAAAGTCCCCACATGAAAGCAGACCTACGTTTTTTCCTGCTAAACCAAATTTTACTGAGGATAAAAACCAACTGGGGAGCTGGAAAAAATAGTTTCCTTTATTCCCAAAAGAGATGGATCTGGAGAGTCTGTCCTGTTATCAGAGCAGGGTCCCGGGGGGGAATCTGCAGCTCTTCCAATAAATCCTTCCCTTTTCTTCTGGTGGCAGAGATGCTGATAAAAATGTTCATTTTCCTGAGCAGTGACAGAATTCAGGGAGCTTCCAGGCTGGCAGCAATCCCAGAAGGAAAAGCCCGTGTCCAGGTGATTCTAACTGGAGTCAAACTGGGATAAAACCCTAACAACAATGGGGCATCTTTCCTTCTATGGAATTCCTCCTTTAAGCACCCTGAATTTCTTCTTGGTTGGTTTCTTTTCCCATCATTCCTTTCCAAGCAGCTTTTGGGGGAATTTTGAGCTGAAACAGGGCTGTTGCTCTGACAGGAATCCCTGACCTGTTTGGGTTGGAAGGGACCTTCCAGATCGTCTCATTCCAACCCCTTCCGTAGGCAGGGATACCTCCCACTATCCCAGATTGCTCCAAACCCCATCCAGCGTGGGTTTGGAGACATTTTAGGACTCTTCAGAGAGGCTGAGGCTGCTCTTGTCAGCCTCCAAGAGCCCCCACTGACCCCCCACTGAGCCCTCACTGAGCCCACTCCCAGCTGGTGCAGAGGAACCGGGAATTCTTCACCCACCAGGGCCTGGAAAACCAGCCTGGAGGAATGTGGAACCTAAAACCTGATGGAATTCCAGGAATCAGAACACCTCAGCTTGGACACATCTGCTGCAGGCACTGGGTCTTGCAGGATCAGGCAGCAGAGCCTTCCAGTTCCAGTTAATTTCATTGATTTCCAATAGAGTTAAAATCAAGACTTCCAACCCCCCAGTTTTCCAAGATCCAAGTTTTTCAGCTCCAAGATCCCGAAGATAAAAGACACTCCAAGCTTGGTTCCATCAACACATTAATTACACACCACGGGTAGATCCTGGGGGCTGCACAGCCTCCCCCAGCCTGAGATCTTAGGGAAAACTTCCCAAAGTCCTTTGCTGCTGGAGAAAAGGAACAAATCCCAACATCCCTCTGTTCCCAAGGAGCTGGAAGTTGTCGGAGCCTGTGACGTGCCCACCCCACTCTCTGAGCTGGAGAGAAGAGGAAATCCAACTTTAGTGCCCACTTCAAACAGCGGAATTTTGCTGCCTGATGAGTCTCTCAGGCTTCCTTCAAATCCACCCTGACAGGTGCCCTGGGACAAGGAATATTTTCATTTGCCATCGAGAAATACTGATCTTCAAATGAGCTAAGTCTCCTTTTTTCCGCCAACCACAATCCCAACAAAGTTCCTCAAGTTGATTCAACTTGGACATGAGTCAAGATGGATCAGCTTCTCCAAATCTTGGGAACTTTTTGGCAACCCAAATAGGAGCAGGGTTATCCAAGAGGTCCTCCAAGACCCCACTGTCACCGAAACTCAGGAATAAAAGAAACTCTCCAGCACCATCTTTTAGGTGATGGAGAATCCAGAATTATTTTATTCCGGCCAGGATGTGCCATGGAAATCATTCCATCCACACATCCCAGGATATGCAGTGGAAATCATTCCAACCACACAATTATTTACCAAACTTTTCCCATATTTATACATAAAAAACCCTAAAAAATTCTCATTCCTTGGTCTCAAACGACCCCGTTCTTAGTATTGTATCTCCTCCCAATTATCGAGCCCTTCCATGCCAATTTGGTTCCCATTTTTTGCTTTTCTTATCCATCTTTTCCCACCCCAGATGCTCCAGTCCCTGCTAGGGGCTGATGTTTGGTAATGTCCATCCATCTCCTTCTGGCTACTCCCAACCCGGACATTCCAAACTCTCCAAGTCTGGGAATCTCCTCTTTGTTGATCGAGGCCTATAAAGCCCCACCCACCAAAACCCAAACCCTTGATGAGCTGAGTTTTGAAGAGAAACTTCAACCCTCTGGGAAAGTTGAACAAACTGACCAAAATTCCTTCAAAAAAACATTACAAAAAAACATTTTAAAAAGTTGATTCATTTGCAAATTCACACCTCCTACCTGTGACGAGGAAGCTGCAGCGGCCGGCACCCGCCTCATTGATGATGTTGCAGTTGTAGATGCCGTAGGAGTCGCGGGAGAGGCTGCTCACGGTGAACTCGGTGGAGTCCTGCAGGTCGAACTGCCCCGTGCGCAGCAGTTTGCTGCCCAGGCGCCACTCGTAGCTCAGCACCCGCGTGGGGTAGGCCCGGAGCACGCGGCAGCTCATGGTGACACTGCGGCCCTGGCCCTGGCGCAGCTCCAGGAACGCCGGCTCCACAGCCGGGGGGTCTGCAGAGACACAGGGAGGGCAGGAGGGTGTTAGAGTGGGCAAACCCGGCCTAGGGACAAGATTAAGCAAGGTTCTTGTTTAGGACCTGGCCTAGAGACAGGACTAACCCAGATTCTTCCTTAGGACCCGGCTTGGAGACAAGACTAACTCAGGTTCTTGTTCACGACCAGTCCTAAGAGACAGGACTAATCCAGGTTCTGCTTTGGGACCCGTCCTAGGAGACAGGACTAACCCAGGTTCTTGTTTAGGACCAGTCGTAGAGAAAAAACTAACCCAGATTCTTGTTTGAGACTAGTCCTAGGAGACAAGACTAATCAAGGTTCTTGTTTAGGACCTGTCCTAGGAATCAAGACTAACACAGCTTCTCGTTTAGGGCCAGTCCTAGGAGACAGGACTAACCCAGGTTCTTGTTAAGGAATCCCTTGGAACAACACTGAATAAAACCAATAAAAGCCTTGTTTTAACTCAGACACGGATTGGAGCGACCTGGTCTAGTGGAAGGTGTCTCAGCCCGTGGCAGGGGGTGGAATGAGATGGTCTGGAAGGTCTTTTCCATCCCAAACCAGCCTGGAATTCTGGGACTCGGTTTGGATAAAGTGCACAAGGAACCAACACCACGGGCACAGAGCTGAGCTGGTGACTCCGGTTCAGTGGGGACCTCTCCTGTGGGCACATTCCCGAGGCTGCCAGAGCTCCAGGAGCGTTTGGACACCACTCCAGGGATGCCCAGGGTGGAGTTGATGGGCTGGATGAACCTTGTGGAATCCTTCTAACTCAGGATATTCCATGATTCCATGAACTCCCCACCCCAGCAGCTGCTGTCAGGCTTCACCACAAATCATCTCTGGATCTTTTCTCTCCATTCCAGTGGTGGCTTTGCTGTCCCAGTAAGCCCAGAATGAACCAGTTCCCCCCAGCCAGAACAGCCTGTTCTGCCCTAACGCCAACGAAACTGATTTTAAATAATTCAGTTTCGCAGCTTCAAACTCCGCCAGACTTTTGATTCCGGCAGACCACCAAATAAATAAAATATAACCGCTGTCCAGTATGTCCACAGACCCAACTTCCCGCTGCCATTTGCCTTTGGAAAACTTCATCACTGCTGGAAAACAAGGATAACTTGGCCAGAGCAATGCTGGTGCTCAGCTCTTGTCAGCACGGCTTTCTAGAACCAGGAACACGCATGGAAAATGTGTTCCCAATGGGATGCAAACCAGGGAATGCCAGGACATTCTGGCTCTCTAAAGAACGCAGCTCATTTTTTAACCCCCAAGAGAGAAGAATTCCTGAAATCCTCCCCTTCCAGGGTGTCACAGGGAAGTTTTGTATCCTTGCTAAGAGCTGTTTTACACGAAACATTAAAATACAGAAGTGCTGAAGAGAAGGATCTTCAGAGAGTCCACTCCAGCTCCTTTTCCATTCTTTTTTCCTTTTGCTTTCCTTTCTTTTTCTTTTTTCTTTTTTCTTTTTTCTTTTTCTTTTTCTTTTTCTTTTTCTTTTTCTTTTTCTTTTTCTTTTTCTTTTTCTTTTTCTTTTTCTTTTTCTTTTTCTTTTTCTTTTTCTTTTTCTTTTTCTTTTTCTTTTTCCCTGTCTTTTCCTTTTCCAAAAGGAGCTCCCCTTCTCCATTCTCTTTCCAAGAGCATTCTATTCTCAGACTCTCCACTGATTTCTGTCTCCATCCCAGCTATTAACAACCTCCAGACTCCTGATATTTCATTCCTTTTCTCATGGAAGCTGTGACCATATTCCCTCCGCTCCTGTAATTCAGAATCAAATTCCATATGTCCTGCTGTTCCCCATCTCTTGCTTAGACAAGAATTATGCTAAACACGGACAGCACGAAATTAATGAAAATGTTGGTGATTGGGATATTAAGATAACAAAGCTCAAAGCTCACAATATCCAATTGTTGTATTTGTAATAATCATCCTTTATCCTGGAAAATAATCCAAATTCCAGAGCCTAAAGGGGCTCCAGGAGAGCTGGAGAGGGACTGGGGACAAGGCCTGGAGGGACAGGACACAGGGAATGGCTTCCCACTGCCAGAGGGCAGGGATGGATGGGATCTTGGGAATTAGGAATTCCTGGCTGGGAGGGTGGGCAGGCCCTGGCACAGGGTGCCCAGAGCAGCTGTGGCTGCCCCTGGATCCCTGGCAGTGCCCAAGGCCAGGCTGGACACTGGGGCTGGGAGCAGCCTGGGACAGTGGGAGGTGTCCCAGCCATGGCAGGGGGTGGAATGGGATGGGATTTAAGGTCCCTTCCAACCCAAACCATTCTGGAATTCCACAAAGTTTGGAATTACTGGGAGAAGAGCACCAGGATCTGGCAAGAAGGGGAGCAGCAGAAGTGGGACACGGGGCTCGGTGACATGGGATGTCAAAGTGACTCTGAATTATCCCTTACACAAAATCGTCCCAAAAAATAACTGACGAAAACATGAGGATGGGAAATCCACAGTTTGAAAATTCCACTGATCCCAGCCTGATTTTTCCTCTCCATCGATTCAATATCCCAATGGCTTGGTCTCAACTTTGAAGCCAGAATCTTCCCTGGTACAAAAAACTTCAAATAAAAGCCCAGAGAGCCTAAATCCCCCATTCTGCAGCCTTATTGCCATGGATAATATCCCCCAGTTTTCCATCCTCAGGAAATTCCATCACATTTTGACTGTTTTTTAACCCCAGGCACAGAAGAAAAAATACAAGAGAAGATAAATTCGTAAGAAATTCCATTATTTTCTCTCCATCCTGATTTTTCCCCTTTCAACACAGCCCTGTAGTGTCTCCATCCGCCCTCTACAACTTCTCCACCTTTTCCTGCTTCCCTAATTTTCCCAAGGCAGTGGCTTTGCAGGGAACTGTTGGCTTAAAGACAGGAATTATCCTCGAGAAAGAAAATATTCCAGATCTCCGCTGTTTTCTCAGGGAGATCTGTGCAGCTGCCTCTCCCAAATCTCCCGTTTTCCTCTTACCACCCTGTCTTAAACTATTTGTACTTCCCAAAAAATTCCTAGATCCTCATCTATAATAGATATCAGACGAATTACCAATCAAATTTACTAATATTTACTATTTTTCAGGCGTTTTTTCACCTTAAGTTGAAAGTCCTCAATTTTTTTTCCCATTCCAGACAGGATAATTCCATATCTGTGACCTCTCCAGCCCTTCCAGCCACACCAAAAGACACCTTTAAATCCAGGGAAAATTCTCCCTAAACTTGGAGCCAGGCACAGAACAATCTCTAAAATAACAACGAAAAGATGCTCAAGCAGCATCTGCTGAGGACCCTCCTGATCCTAAATCCCTGATGAAGAGCAGAGAGAATTTTGAGACATGAATATTCCGGAAGCTCCGTGTTTGAGGTGTTAAAAAGCATTTCATGGATGATTTTTCTATCATTTTCTCCCCTTTGCTCATAAATCCTTGGAATGTTTGAACATCCAAAACTCATCTCTGGCTTGGAATAACGTTCCCTCCTTTGTTTTCCTTGCTGCTTCCATGTAATGCTCCGAATCCAGGGAACAATTTCACCTCCCCGTGGTGGCTCTGTTTAACGACTTTAACAGAAATTTATATTCAGGCCCTGCTCTCTTCTCCCCCTGCTTTATTTACTTACAAGCTACTTTAGCCTTATAAATAGCTTTTAAATGAAACTTTCCCCTGCCTTTAAGGTCAAAAGAGTCTTTAAACCCCACAATTCCCATCTATCCAGGGGCTGATGATCCCCAGTGACAGGAAGAGAAAATTAACTCGGGCTGCTCATTCCCGAATCCCACTTTTGCAGGTAATAACTTAAATGGGAAAGGGGAGGGCTGATAAAACCCCCAACCGGAGTTAAGAGCTTGTTTTTCTGTCGGGTTTTTCCGTTGTTTTTATAGGATTGTGACTTCCCAGATGCTCAGAAGAAAAACTGGAGTTGTTTGCGACTTCTCTGCGTTGAACTCATTTGCATCAGCTCTTCCCCAAGGCTTTGGCAATTTGATTTAATTTACTCTTCCCCTCCTCATTCCCTTCATAATTCCACTAGTAGTTTTGGAAAAATATCCGGCAAAGCTGCCAAGGGAGCACGGCTCATTCTCTTCCACAATTATCTTTGGGAAGCAAACGGGGCTCGAGTTAAAACAGGCTCTCTATTAATGTTTAATGAAGTTTTTTAGCCTAAGTACATTCATGTTTTAAGGATTAGAAAACGGAAAAAGGAAAGTTCTGGAGCTATCCGAAGAAATGAAGAGATGTTGGTTTGGTTTGAACCTGACAGCTGCTGCTTGTGGTGAGGATCAAATCCTGGTTTTTACCGTGGGATTTGTTAAGGAGAAAATTCCAGGAATTTATTTCCACCGCGTGGCCCCAAGCAGAGGCTTCACCCGCTGGTTTGGCCTCTCCAATTTGCATTTTAAGCTGAGCAAATAATGAATTCTCTCTCCCAGTAACGGGAATAATAAATAAATAATCATAAAAAATAATCATGATGGCTCTGCTCGGTTTCCATCGGGTTTGTGGCCACTGTTGGATTCACACCACAGGGATGTTATCCCACAAAAACCTGGGATGGAGAAGGAATAACCTTGCATCGGTCCTGGGGTAGGATTTGCACCCCAGAAAACCAGAGGAGGAGATGATAAATCAGGTTGGATGACAGAATTTATCAAGGTGTTATCACACCCTCACCACCTAGGTGAGGGTGGAAAAATACCTGGAATTAAGCTGGAAAATACCTGGAAAAGACTCCAAGATCACCAACTTGACCAAGTCGCCACATGCCCAATAAACCTTATCCAAAGTGCCGTTTTTCCTCCTTTTTTCAACATTTTCAGGGATGCCGACTCCACCACTTCCCTGGACATCCTATTCCAATGCTTAACCACTCTTCCAGTGAAGAAACTCTCCCCAAAATTCTCATCTTGACCACCCCTGGAGCAACTGCAGGCCGTTTCCCCTTGTCCTGCCGCTGGTTCCCTGGGATTGGGTCTAGATGGGGACGAGGCTGCACTGTTGCCCTGGGGATGATCCAGGATATTCCCAGGCCAGGTGGGAAGTGGGAATCTCCCCTTCCCAGATGTGGAATGGTGCTAAACCACCACCTGTTTAAGATGCCACCAAATCCAGGATGATTTTAGCCAGAGCCGTTTCCAAGATGGGATGGAAACCTTCCATAAATTATTTTATTCCCTCAGGGATGTGCACTGCAAAGGCAGAGCCATTCCAGCTTCCAAGTCATTCCAGCTTCTTCCCTTTCCTTGTGTTTTCTGAAGTTATTGAGGGTGTGTTTGCCTATGAGGAAAAGTTCCTTCCTGGGATTTGTCTCCTGCCTGGGAAGGAGGAGACACCAATGAAGATTTGGACCACGAAATTAATTTGGTTTTTTTTCAATTTTATGTCCCCGCCTTTGCCTCTGATCCATCATTCCCAGGCTCTGAATGTCACCCTCAGGAAAAGCATGTGGAATTTCTTCAACTTCCAGCCCTGAATCTCCCAGGAAACATCCGGAAATGTTTTGTAGATGATAAAGCAGGTATTTTATAGGATGTGGTTGGAAATGGGGGTTGTGTGTTTTATAACAAAAACTCCAATGATTTATAAGGATACTTAATGTTTCTGTGGGAATGGACTAGAATTGGATGTACAGGAAGGACCTGGAGCTGCTGGAGCGAGTCCAGAGCCACCAGGATGATCCAAGGGATGGAGCAGCTCTGCTGGAAGGAAAAGCTGGGAGAGCAGGGAATGTTCAGCCTTGAGAGGAGACCAGGAGTGACCTCCCTGTGGCCTTGCAGTGTCTGAAGGAGCTGCAGGAGAGCTGGAGAGAGACTTGGGACAAGGGATGGAGGGACAGGACACAGGGAATGGCTTCCCACTGGAGTCCCTGGTGGATTTTTCCTGCTGGATTTCTGGTGGATCCTCTCCTGGGAAAAGTTGAGTGTTTTCTGTCCTAAATTTGGGATAAAAGGGGCAGGATTCACAAAATTCCAATTTGCTTCCAGGGCCTGAAGGGGCTCCAGGAGAGCTGGAGAGGGACTGGGGACAAGGCATGGAGGGACAGGACACAGGGAATGGCTTCCCACTGGAGTCCCTGGTGGATTTTTCCTGCTGGATTTCTGGTGGATCCTCTCCTGGGAAAAGTTGAGTGTTTTCTGTCCTAAATTTGGGATAAAAGGGGCAGGATTCACAAAATTTCAATTTGCTTCCAGGGCCTGAAGGGGCTCCAGGAGAGCTGGAGAGGGACTGGGGACAAGGCATGGAGGGACAGGACACAGGGAATGGCTTCCCACTGCCAGAGGGCAGGGCTGGATGGGATATTGGGAATTAGGAATTCCTGTCGGGGAGGGTGGGGAGGGGCTGGGCTGGAATTCCCAGAGCAGCTGTGGCTGCCCCTGGATCCCTGGCAGTGCCCAAGGGCAGGTTGGACATTGGGGCTTGGAGCGACCTGGGATAGTGGGAGGTGTCCCTGCCCATGGCAGGAGTGGGAATGGGATGAGCTTCAAGGTCCCTTCCACCCAAACCATTCCATGATTCCGTGAAACAGCCAGAGATAACTGAAGGGAAGGAACCCATGGAAGCTGTTGGCAGCAGGTTTAAGGCAAATATTGGGAATTTTTCCTTCGGACAACTCATGGCCATTTTTTATTCTGAAGGAAAGATCAGAACCAGAATCCGCTGGAGAAGCAGCACTGGGAATTCAGCCTCCAGCAGATCCCAGGATGCTGGATCCTGCTGGGAATGATGGCTCAATTCAGATGCAGCGCAGGGCTCATTGTGATGCTGGCAAAGCCTTTCCCAATTCCCACCCCTCCGCAGTTGTTATTCCCGTGGCTCTCCAGCCTCCAGCTGTTCCTTCCAGGCACCTCCAGCTATGCCGGGGATTATTTCCATATGGAATCCAAAACTCGAATGAAATGGAGCTTTGAAGCTCTCCAGGCCCTGACTTTTAACGCAGTAGAAAACAAAGCAGAATCGTAATGAAACAAAAAATAATTCCAATCAGCTCCCTGGCTACTCTGGGAAAGCACCCAGGGAAAGGCTGGAGAGCATTCCCCACTCCAGCAGGGCTCCATTCCAAGGGATTTGTGTAAATACCCAACTGGGAGCACAGAAGTGCTCTAACCCCAGCCCTGCTGGAACCCAACCGCCCAATCGGCCCCCTGGAAAAATCCAGGAGCAGCTGGCAGCTCCGCAGGCAGCATCCCCCTGCCAGCCCTGCTCCATGGGGATTCTTCCAGGATGAATCCATCAAAACCCCAGGACCCTTAGGAGAACCCCTCTGGCCACTCCAGGGACAATAGGAGTCATTCCCTTCTCGGTATCCTACAAAACCACTCTCCAACACGGGAATGTGGGAGCACATCTCAAATCCGGACAGATGAATTATTCAGTATGTACAACTCCTAAGTGATTTCCAGATGTTATCCCTTTCTATGCCATGATCTCCATGGAAATGCCTCCCAACAACTTCCAGAAGCAGATGGATATGGAAACATCACAATCCCAGAGTGCCTGGATCTTTTTAATGGTTTAAATCCATAATTTTTCCAGAGAAATAAAAATGAAATATGCACATATTTAAGAAAAATCATAATAAACCCCATAAAGGATAAACAGAATTATGGATTAAAGTGGCATTTGCTGGATTATGGGACAAAATATTCCTTGCTTCCCACAGACGCCTGGGGAAAGCAAAAGCAAATTTACTTAAATAAATGGGAAAAACCCCCAAAAAGGACTGATTTGGGAATAAAATAAGAGATCCTGATAATGGCAAGGAGTCAGGCAAAAAAGATTCCCGAAAATATCATTTTGAGGCAAAGGGAATCTTCCCACAGTGTTGGACTTATGCTGAGTCATTTAATGAAAATTCTGAGGAATGCCCCATCCCTACGGCTGCCCTTGGATCCCTGGAAGTGCCCAAGGCCAGGCTGGACACTGAGGCTTGGAGCAACCTGGGATAGTGGAAGGTGTCCCTGCCCATGGCAGGGTGGAATGGGATGGGATTTAAGATCCCTTCCATGCCAACCTACTCTGGGATTCCGTTTGGGATTTGAATCAACTCTCCTCCCGTAGGGATCCAGCCAGGGGGGAAACATCCTGGCCTATTCCTGGAGCGACTCACACCAATTCCCTTGGAATCTTTAGCAGGAAAATGATTTTTTTATTCATTCCTACAACAAACATGCCATCATTCAAGGGGCTGAACTCTACTGGACATGAGCAGAGGATGGAAGAGGATGGAGACTGGTTTGAGTTGGAAAGGACTTTAGGGATCATCCCATTCCCACCCCCTGCCATGGCAGGGACACCTCCCACTGTCCCAGGCTGCTCCCAGCCCCAGTGTCCAGCCTGGCCTTGGGCACTGCCAGGGATCCAGGGGCAGCCACAGCTTCTCTGGGAATTCCACTCCAGTCCCTCCCCAGCCTCACCGAATCCTTCAAGGACACTCAAATACCTGGTGAGGGAGGACGAAACAGGGAAGAAAGGTGGGAAATGCACACGGGAAATTGGAGATAAGGCTCTTATCAGCAGAAGGGAAGTGCTGGATTCTGTTCCTGGTTCCCTCGGGCTGAGTTATTGACAGGTGACACTGATACCGTCGGTGACACTGGGCCAGCTCTGCACACAACCCCATTAATGATTTAATGGGGCGTTTTAAACACTCTGCCCACTCCTGAAACCTCTCCCAGAGCTCCCTGCTCTGCGTTTACTTTTCCAGAGTAAAACAAGGGAGCTGCAGCCCCTGAAGCCACCTCGTGATTCCAGAGAGAATCCCGGAATAGTTTAGGCCGGAAAAACCCTCAAAGATCATCGAGTCCAACCATCCCCCAGCACTGCCAAAGCCACCACTGCCTCATGTCCCCAAGTGCCACATCCACATGGCTTTAAATCCCTCCAGGAATGGGACTCCACCACTGCCCTGGGCTGGGCCACCCTTTCCGTAGGGAAATTCTCCCTAACACCCAGCCTGAACTTCTCCTGGTGCAACTTGAGGCCGTTCCGTCTTACCCTGTCCCTGGTTTCCTGGGATAAGAGCCCGATCCCAGTTGGCTGTCCCCTCCTATAGATGCCACCAGTGCCACCCACCTCCTGCACAGCTCAGCCAGCCCTGGTGACCTTCACCCCCAGAGTTGGGATCACCTCCTTGGGGTCACCATGTCCCAACTGCGGCCACACTCCCAAAAAGTGATGGAAAAGGATGTTACAGCCTCAAGTGCCAAATAAACAAGGGGTAAACATGGAAAAACCGAGCAGGGGAGAGAGGAGCAGAGTCCATCTGGAAACACCTGGGGGAGATCTCGGCACAACGGCTTGAAATAAAAAGCATTTTTTACTCAGACAGGGGAGGCAAAGAGACGTGAGGAGAGCAGAAAACACAGAAATGTGCACATAAAACGAATGTATGGACTTCAAACAGCACCAAAACCCCATTTTTACTGCTCTTCTGGACAGTGTTTGCAGCAAATTTTATCTGCCTTGAAACAGAGATCAGTTCTCACCTCTGTATTTTATTTCTCCTGTGGACAAGGTCGCTTCAGAACCACATAGGGTTTGCTTTTGTTGATCAGAGCAGAGAATTACCAATAAACCCCCAGATTTCTTTCTTTCTCTGTCCTTGGGAGATTTGGGGCCTGTTTTACGTGCAGGAGTCGCGGCTTTAAGTTAAATTATGCATTTAGCTTTGGGCCAGGTGATGCTTTCATCTCCTTCAGAGCTTGGGACTCGACTCAGAACAAACCTCAGAGGCTGAAATTCACTGAACTGCCCCTATTTTTAAGCAGCCGAGGTCAGGGCTTGAAAATCTGGGGTCAGGGATTGAAACCCTGGAGATGGCTCAGCCTGGGATCCGTGGAAAATGAGTGGGAATCAGTTCAGAGCCGGAGGGCAAACTGTTCTCAGGTTACCAAAAAAAACCACTTCGGGCAGGTTTAAAGAAAATAGAAAAAAAAATTAGGGCCAGAAAAGGTCAGAGCAGCAGGAGAGGGGCAGAATGGGAATTTATTGCAGCAAATTCTCAGCCCAGACAGACATTTCTCCCCTGGACAATTCCCGGTGTCTCCTGAGAAGGAAAAGCAGGACAAGGTGTCCTCAGCTGAGGCAGAATGACCAGTTTGGGGTGTATTTACCCTGTTTTAGTTGTCCTGCGTTTATCAAACTCTTAATGGTGGAAGATAAACGGGAAGAGGTTGAGAAATGAGGTGTTCGGTCCCTACAGCTCGTGGGAGAGAGGCTGGAATCTGCTCCCATTCCAGAGCTGAGCACTGGAGAGCTGCAGCAGCACAGCTTGGGAATGAACAACATTCCTGAGAGGGAACAAAATCCTGGAGAACTGGCTGTGGGACACCCTGGACACTCTCGGTGAAGCACTTCGGAAGAAGTACCAGGGCTGGAGAAACCTTTCCATGAAGGAGTTTTCCAAATATCCATCCTGAGCCTCCCCCGGCCCAGCCTGAGGCCGTTCCCTCTCCTCCTGTCCCTGTTCCCTGCGAGCAGAGCCCGACCCCCCCGGCTGCCCCCTCCTGTCAGGGAGTTGTGCAGAGCCACAAGGGGCCCCCTGAGCCTCCTTTTCTCCAGCCTGAGCCCCTTTCCCAGCTCCCTCAGCTGCTCCTGGGGCTCCAGCCCCTTCCCAGCTCTGTTCCCTTCCCTGGACACACTCCAGCCCCTCCATGTCCTCCTTGTCAAGAGGAACCCACAACTGACCGCAGGATTTGAGGTGTGACCTCAGCAGTGCCCAGCACAGGAGACAATCCCTGCCCTGGTCCTTCTGCCACCTATTCCTGATCCAATCCAGGTGCCACTGGACTTTTTGGCCACCTGAGCACCACTGGCTCCGACAACAGCTCCAGGAGAGGCTGCACCCAAGGACTGAAAACAGACAAAGGTGACCCAGGGAGGAGCTGAGAGTGACAAGGCCAAAGCCCAGAGCTCCATTCACCAGCCAGCACCAAGCCAGCAGGGCACAAAGGAAGCTGCCTCACAAAATACGAAGTTCATCAATTTCAATGAAATAAAGGGTTGCTGGAGAAGGAATCAAGACCCTCTTACCGTCCTCAGTGAGGGGGAGATTGAAGAGTGAGCTCGGCTTTATTATCCACGGGAGGAGCAGGTGGCAGAGCAGGGCTCACACCATTCCCTAGGAGCAGATACAGCTGGAAAACACCTTTATTCCATAAAATATGAGCTGGAGAGGAAGCAAAAGGATGCTGTGCTGCTGGTTGCCCTCCTCAGGAACCATCCTGTGCTTCAAATCGGACTTTTCATCCCTCACAGCCAGATTTTACTGCTCTATCCTGAGCCTCTCTTAGCTCCATGCAAGGTGTGGTGGCTTCAGACTAAAAAAGGGTTTATTTAGGTGGGAAATTGGGAAGGAATTCCTGGCTGGGAGGGTGGCAAGACCCTGGAACAAGGAAATTGTAGTTGCTTCATCCCTGTAAGTGTCCAAGGCCAGGTTGGATGGGGCTTGGAGCAGTCTGGGATAGTGGAAGGTGACCCTGCCCATGGCAGGGGTGAAATGGGATGGGATTTAAGGTCTCTCCAACCAACCCCAGTGAGCCCCGAAGCTCATCCTTCTGTGTGGCCACAGGGAAAGAAGGAATTACAGCTCCTAAAATAAACCCATCCCATGATATTCCACATTTCAGATGTGCTGCACTTTAAAGTCCAGCATTAAAGCAGAGCCTTGCTCTGAAATGAAACTGCTCTGAGTAGATCTGACATAAAAAACCTCAGAGAAAAGGGGTTTGAGTCTATTCAGACTTTCCTGGTGCTGAATGCTGGGAGTCACTGAATCCCATTTGGAAGATTCCAAGGAATCAGGCTCTGCTCATCATTTCCGAGCCTGGAATTGCATGTAGGTTCTACTACAACTAAACAAATAAACTCCCAGCTAAATAAGTAAATGCATAAATAAGGGATGTCACCTCTGTTTATGGGGCTGCTTTTAGGGCAGATGGATTTGTCTTCCGTGTCCAGCAATTTCATACAGAAGGGAATAAACTCCAACATTTCCTTGTTTTCCTCCTCCCGCAGGAGTCTATAAAAATTTATATTATTGCCGCTAAGTCTGGTTTTTCCCCCAATGTTTTGCACAGAATTGCCTTTTTGTTTCCAGTAAATCCATATATTGCTGCTCTCTTTCTTCCAGCTGTTTCCTCTCGTCTTGGAGTTCATCTTCCCACTCAAACAATTTTATCAAGCCCTGTTTTATCTCCAAAATTGAATTTTCAAGGTTACTGAAGGAATATGTTTTTCTCTCTTTTCATTTCCTCCCCGAGCTCCATCAGGGCTCACGTTGGATTTATTTGGGAGCTCTGCATAGTCAGTGGGATTACTGGGTTTATTCAGCTTCACTGCCATGAAAAATACCCCGGAACACCCTGGATCCCTGTTTTCCTTGCTTTCCCACCATTCTTAATTCTCTTGGAGCAACCTGGGATAGTGGAAGGTGTCCCTGCCCTGACAGGGCTGGACCTGGATGGGTTTAAGGTCCCTTCCAACTCAAATCATTGCGGGATTCCGGGATTCTTTTCCACATCAGCCAAAGCCCAAGTCCATGACTCAGAAACCAAGTATGACCCCTGATTTTTACCTGGAGTAGGACACTTTCCAACATCCCAGGTTGCTCCAAGCCTCATCCAGCCTGGCCTTGAAGTGGATCCAAGAAGTTTGGAGAATCCTGAAGGTTGACAACAACCGTGCCCATGGCAGGGGATGGAACTGGAGGAGCTTTAAGGTCCCTTCCAACCCAAACAGTCCTGGGATTTTATTATTTTCCAGTTCCAACAGAGATGTGGAGGCCTTGGCAGTGCTGGATATCCTGCTGGACTCCATGATTTTTCCAACCTCAGCCATTCCAGGGGTTTATGTTTGGTCTTCCAGGTTCAGAGCCACAGATTTTAGCTTGCAAAGGATAACGAAACCCAACAGGAACAGGGTCCCCAGGGAATGGGCATGGCCCCGAGGCTGCCAGAGCTCCAGGAGCGTTTGGACAGCGCTCCCAGGAATGCCCAGGGTGGGATTGTTGGGGTGTCTGGGCAGGGCCAGGAGTTGCACTGGATGGTCCTTGGGATCCCTTCCCACTCAGGATATTCCATGATTCCAAGATTATTCCAATAGAGGAGATGTAGAGACGTCGCTGTTTCCCCTCCGTAGCTCCCAGTGTGTTGAGGGTACCAAACCCAACATCCAATGGATCATTCCAGAAATTACCGGGCTCCATGAAACTTCTTGGAATGATTTTACATTGCCCAGACACATCAGAATTATCCTGATAAAAGAAATCACAGAAGAATGGGAATCTGTGGCCTCTCCACTGCAAGCCAGGACCTTCCTAAAAGGAAAAATCCCCATCCTTTGTTGGAAAAATCAGTCCCAAATCCTGTCATCCTAACCGGGAATGGGAATTCCTTGTGTCCCTGTCCCTTTCTCCAAGGCAGCCCTGCCACGGACAGGAAAATGAGGATAGGATCAGTCTGTTCCTTCATAGAGAATAAAATGTGCCAATAATCCATCGGAATGATCAAATAAATCCAAAAAAACCTGCCCCATCTGGAGGGAAACTGTCAATTAGAGCAGGGAGAAAAGTGGCTTTATGATAAAAATGTCTATTAATGGGCACTGGAACTGCAGTGGAGCCTGGAAAAGTGAGGGATTCGTATCAACTGCGAGTGATATGAATCAATTGCGAGGAATAAGCATCAATTTTAAATGGTTTGAATTTATTTTCGAAAGTCTGAACTAACTGGAAATACCAATTCCTCTGAAAAAAATTAGAATGTCCCAGATTTTGTTTATCAAACCAATAATAAATGGAAGGTATGAAATTCCCCTTTATTCTGTGGAGAGCTTCTGAGTATAAGGAGAGCGTGAAAATTCCTGCTACAAGGAATTTTCTGTCAGGAATTTCCATCAGGGAAGCTCCTCATGGAGCCACCAGCCCGTGGAGACCATCCCCAGGATATGAGCGTGGTCTCCGCAGTGAGGAGTTGTGGTCACACCAGCAGCGCTATGGATGATGGATAATGGCTGGAGACATTCCCAAGGAAATGATGGTCCATGGAAGCTCTCCCAGGCAGGTGGAGGAACTGGACAACATCCAGGGTAAGATCCATGTCCTACCAAACCAAGGGCACAGATGCAGAACCCTTCAGCAGCTTCATTCTCCAGGTGCTGGGGCACCTCCAGTCCTGGGGGAAATTTTGGGAAGAAAGACATGGAGGGGCTGGAGTGTGTCCAGGGAAGGGAACGGAGCTGGGAAGGGGCTGGAGCCCCAGGAGTGGCTGAGGGAGCTGGGAAAGGGGCTCAGCCTGGAGAAAAGGAGGCTCAGGGGGGCCCTTGTGGCTCTGCACAACTCCCTGACAGGAGGGGGCAGCCGGGGGGGTCGGGCTCTGCTCGCAGGGAACAGGGACAGGAGGAGAGGGAACGGCCTCAGGCTGGGCCAGGGGAGGCTCAGGTTGGACACCAGCAGGAATTTCCCCATGGAAGAGGGTGCTCAGGCCTTGGCAGGGGCTGCCCAGGGAGGTTTGGAGCCCCCATCCCTGGAGGGATTTCAAAGCCCTGTGGATGTGGGCACATGGGGCAGCAGTGGCCTTGGAAGTGCTGGCAACAGTTGGATTTGATGATCTTTGAGGGCTTTTCCAACCTCAGTGATTCCACTCAAGACTCCTCTTGCCTTCAGAGATTTCACTCCTGATGTGGTTCCTCAAAGCCTGGTGGAACCCAAAGAAAATCTCTCCAAAAAATCATCATTATTGCAGACTCTCCCAGCATTCCCAGCATCCAGCGACTCCAATACTGAATCCAGCATCCTCTGGCCCAGCTCCACTGGAAAACCTGATTATGTGGGACACAACGAGCTCTAATTCCATTCCTGCTGGAAAGAATCTTCCTGCTGATGCCGTTCCCAGCTCCACAGGCAAAGTGATTTGCAAACCTCCCTCTTAACAGCACTGGACAACAGGCCTGAATAATAATGCTGGAATTGGGAATAAAATCCAAAGGATTTTGGAGGGAGCACAGGGAAGGCAGCAGCTTGTCTTTAAATCTGTGGATTGCCTTCAAGACTCTGTTTCATGAGGGAATTAAAGGCACGGGGTCAAACATTGGAAAGTGAGACAGGAGGAGAGGGATTTATGGAGCTAAAAAATCAGCTGGGACAAATTGCAGCAGCGTCCATGGACAGAATTATTTGTGCCCTGTGTCAATCCAAATAATCTTAATTTTTAATGCTGTACTTTGCAGCCAGAGTTCTGTTGAAATCCATATTTTGTGTAATTATGGGAATTAATCTCCAAGTATTACAGGAAAACAAAGGGAATGTATTTACTCAGCATCTTCTGCTCTTAATATGGAAATGGTAAAAAACAGCTGAAAGGACAATTAATTATTCCAATTTACTTTTCCATAATTGGTGTTCACTTGTCCTTGTTTTTTGCGACTCCTTTATATTCCAACTACACCATTCCCACTCATCCCGCTGTTCACCTTCTTCCCATGATAACTGTGGGGATGCATATCCCTGAATTCCACTAGACCTAGAGAAGAATTTCATGGATTTTCCTCAACTCTTTTGGGCTGGAATTCCCATTTTCCCTTCAAATCCAGCCTCTTAACTTGTTATTGATTGGGAGTAGAAGAAGCTGTGGCTGCTCCATCCCTGGAAGTGTCCAAGGCCTGCTTGGATGGGGTTTAGAGCAACGAAAGCTCTGATCCTTCCTATTTTAAATATGGATATGGAATATTTTCATCTATTCCCACTCATTCGTTCTTCTTCCAAATCCAAAACCATTTCTGGAATCCTCTTTGCTCCTGCCCTCAGACAATGCAGGATCATCCTCTCCAAGACCAATTTCCAAAAAAACCCCAATACGAGTAATTCCATTTTCCCCCCCCCCTAAGTAACATCTCTGTTTATTCAGGTTTTGGAATGCTCTGGGTTTTTTTGAATTTTGGAATTTCACATCTCAGGAAGGTCTCTCCGTGATAATAATTCTAATATTAAATAAGAAAAAATTCAAGTGCTCTGGTTCTCATTTAAATTTTCCACGGTGCCAGGGTTTGCATATTCATCACCTCCCTGGGTCACCAAACTCACGCTGCCCTTGACCTTGCTAAATGTCAAAAAGCTCCTGGGATTTCGCTTTCCCAATCCAGCCATCCGTGATTTCCATATGTTTTTCCCTGCCTTGCTCCGTGTGGGTAAATTACACCCAAAGCCATAACTGCCTCTGGGTTATTCTGAAATCAGCCTCAATCAGATGACGATCTTAGAGAAGAGATTTTGTTGTTTTACAGTTTTTCTGGGAAGTTTCTGGACTAGGAATTGAGGAGCTGGGAATGATCCATAAGCAAAACACCGGAACAGTGGGAATTATTCATCTGGAGTCCCCAAATCTCTCTATATTTATATATAAAACTAAACATATCAATAAATATCCCCATAGGAAGGTTGAAGCTTCAAGCTCAGCTTAGCAGCATCGACCTGTGCCATATCCTGGGAAAATCCTTTGGGCAGGAATGTGGAATTCCTCGGATACAACCACCAGGGTGCTTCAGAAAGCAAATCAAAATTATAAAAGCAATGGGAGCACCATTCTTTTGATATTTTAGAGTTGTTAAGGTTATTTCTTCATTGGAGGAGAAGGAAAAAAATGGCTCAGAACTAAAAAAACTAGACCCAGTTCTAAACTTATTTTTAGGCTGTCCTTTCTCCCACCACAAACAGCCCAAATTAAACCCAACTTTTATCTCTGGAGAAAGAATTCATTCAGAATGTGATGAATGCAACAGCCTGGGAATGGATTGGGTTATGTAATATTTGTCCTGAATATTAATCAGCTTTTCCCACTCAAATCTTCAATCAGGAGGGGAAAAAAGGATGTAAATAATATTAATATTAAATGCAAATTCTGATTTCCTTTATCATTTCATCCTGCTTAAACACAGATTTAGAACAGATTTATTTAAAAATCAAGATATTTTCCCCATTTGATTTCTCCAGTTCCTTGGTTATCCCTTTTTAATGAGTTTTCATAATGAAAATTTTATAATCTGGCCGATTTCACTCTTTGGGATTTTCCCCACACTGCTCATCCCCATTCACAAGACAATTCCATGAAGCTGGTAAATTCCCATAGGGACTGACTGCCCTACCTGTTCAAAAAGTTTATCCTCATTACTTTCCTAAAATTCCAAGAGTTTTTAGCTCATTAATCCCAGTCCCATTTCGGATGGGGAACGCTTCCCTCTCTCACAACAACTTGTATTTCATTATTAATACAATATTTGCATATAAATATTTCATCAGGCAGATATTTCGAGAGTAGACCCAGCACATTCCTGAGCTGCCAAATTGCCTTTCCAAGGCAGAAAAATTCCTTTTCCCATTCCCAGCTGCAAAGAAATCTAAAATCAAGGAAAGAGGACTCAGGGCTGGATTCTCCAGCTGACGGAAAACAGGAATAACTCATTTATGCTGCTCCACTCCACACCTGAGATCATCACTCAGCCTCAACTTTCTCCTTAATTAGCTCTGTTCCATTCCCAATGTAATTCCTGCAGGACGAGCTCCTTTTCCAGAGTTATTTCGAGTTTATTACTGAGGAAGAATGACACAAATAAAGCCGAGCTCCGCGGGAAATTCTGAGTATCCCGAGGTGACCAACAAAGCTCTGCCAGCTAGACTTCCATGAAATATCTTGGATGTTTTAAGGGGCTTTGCAAGGGTTTGGAGATGGATGAGTTTGGGAAGGCATTTGTGCTGTAAACAGGATTTCATGGAGCGCGGAAGGAAAAGGGAGATGGAAAATGCAACGACAAAAGATCCTGTCCTTGCTGTCCGATCACTTCCTAACGCACATGATGGAAACGTTGCATGAGGTGGCACCTGGTGGCACTTTTATGTCCCCAGCCCTCTCCTGCAGCTGGAAAAGTGGAGCTGGTAAATCGTCCCTGGGTTGTGCCCTGTCTGCCACCAGCAGGGTTTGATTTATCCCTTAAAAAATTTATTTATCCACAATTCAGCAGGAAAATCATAAAACAGAATCACCAAGGGGTTTGGGTTGGGAGAGACCTTGAAGATCATCCATTGCCACCTCTGCCGTGGGCAGGGACACCTTCCACTATTCAGGCCCATTTCGACCTGGCCTTGGACACTTCCAGGGATCCTGGGGCAGCCACAGCTTCTCTGGGAATTCCATCCCAGCCCCATCCCACCCTCCCAGCCAAGAATTCCTTCCCAGTATCCCATCTAAGCCATGATGGGAAACCAAACACAGAGGACGACTCATCTTGGAGTAACCTGGGATAGAGAGAGGTGTCCCTGCCTATGGAGGGGGTTGGAATGGGATGGGCTTGAAATTCCCTTCCAATCCAAACCATTCTGTGACTCCAGGATTTTCATTTTTCTAGAGAAGTTTTAGGATTTAATGTAAACATGAAAAAGCAAAAAATCTTAGACCACAGCTCGAGGCCAAACTGTGGCCAAGCCCATAAATCCACAATTTTCCTGGAGAAGTCCCAGGCTGGGATCCTGACACCACAGAGATGGGATAAAGAGATGGCAGCAGAAAAGAGAGGCTGGGAAAAGAAAAGACTCATTAGATGAGGGGGTCAAATTGAAAAAAAACCCCTTTATCTTCGAATTTGCTTTTCATTTTTCTTTAGTTTGACCTACCAAGTGTGACCTAGAGCAGTAATTCCATGGAAAGATTTGCCCTGTGGAACACTGGAACAATTTCTCAGGGAATGGGCATGGCCCCGAGGCTGCCAGAGCTCCAGGAGCGCTTGGACACCGCTCCCAGGGGTGCACAAGGTGGGATTGTTGGAGTGCCTGTGCAGGGCCAGGGGTTGGATTTGTGATCCTTGTGGGTCCCTTCCAGCTCAGGATGTTCCATAATTCCATGGAAATACATTAATTAACCACTTTTAATGAGACAAAGTCCCGCTGTCACAAGGAGAACCTTCCAAAGAATGGGAATATCCTCACACAGCACATCCACAGTGAAATCCAGGAGTTATTCTCTAAATAAAAGCGTCCCATTAAATATCTTTCCCTGTTCATCACTGCTGGAAGCATCTAGGATAAATATCCCAAAATTCTGAAAAGAACTGGTTTTTATGGCAATTGGTTAAATGCCACCCTCGGTACGGAAACTCTGCTCAAGGCGTTGGGAACAAAAACTTTCCTCCCACGGGAAAAATAATCAAAGCTTTCCATAATTTCTCTCCATTCATCTCCAATTTGTCACTTGCCAGGATGTGAATAAAGGGAGCAGAATTCTAAACACGGAGAGATGAAAGGAAAAGCTCCTGGAAATACCTGTTTAACTCCCACTTCTTGGAAGCATTTTCAAGTTGTGTCTCTTCTCTCAGAATTAGCAAAATTCTGCATCTCAAGCAGAACAAAAATGCATCAAAAAGAGGGGTTTTGGCAACAGGAAAAGGTGGGAAAATAACAGCGACCCAAGCAATGCATCCCCCAGAATCTGGGAGTCAGCAGGAGTCATCCCATGGGATGCACCAGGAACTGCCTCAGGTCCTGAGGAACTGGGAAGCTGCTGGAACTCCTCAGCCATGGAGTCTTTTCTACTTTTCACAGCAAATTCGTGCCAGAAAAAGGGGAAAGAAGCCACTTCCCCCTCCTTATTTAGAGGGCCCAACATTCCTCTGTTTCTATGGTGGCTCTCATTCCCAGATTCACAGAATCGTGGGATCACTGAGGTTGGAAAAGAGCTCCAAGGTCACCGAGTCCCAGCTGTGCCCGATGCCCACCTTGTCCCCAGCCCAGAGCCCTGAGTGCCACCTCCAGGAATTCCTTGGGCACCTCCAGGGATGGGCACTCCAAACCTCCCTGGGCAAGCCCCTGCCAAGGCCTGAGCACCTTTTCCATGGGGAAATTCCTGCTGATGTCCACCCTGAGCCTCCCCTGGCCCAGCCTGAGGCCGTTCCCTCTCCTCCTGTCCCTGTTCCCTGCGAGCAGAGCCCGACCCCCCCGGCTGCCCCCTCCTGTCAGGGACTTGTGCAGAGCCACAAGGGCCCCCCTGAGCCTCCTTTTCTCCAGGAGAAAAGGACTGAGCCAAGGACAGCAGGCCCAGACCCCTCAGTCCCAAGTTCCAGTGGGATCAACCCACTCCTAACACAGCCAACACCACAACCAAGAGAAACCCACAAGGGAGGAGATTCCGTTCTCCCTTCAGCCTTGACTTTGGGATTTAAAGCAGTGCTGGAGCAGCAGAAAAAAGCCGGGATGGAAGTTCTGCAGATCCCAGCCATGTAATCAAATGCATCAATAATTTGTTACAAAACAGAGCCAGGAAAAACAAATCAGCTGCTTATCAGCACCGAGGGTGTGTGAGGCAGCAGCTCCTCCCTGGAGGCCCCAAAAGAGGTCACTTGTGCTGAGCCGCTAAAAAGCCAAGTGACAGAAGACTGGGGCCTCTGAAAGTGCAATAAATGAGGGCTGCACTTCATAAAACACCCAAATTAAGTCCTGACAGCGCAGGGAAGTCGCTCAGTGACTGCTCAGATCCACGGCACAAGGAAAGGCTCATTATCCCCCCGATATTCCCCAGAAACCACCTCAAACCAGGCTTTCCGTGTTCCAGCAACAAATGCCGCACATTTCCAAAATAAAAAATAACTGATTCCCCCCTCCTTTTCCCTCTCCATTCCCGAGGCTGGATCTGGATGCGGATCAGCTCCCAGGGAACAGCTCTTGCCCTCCTTTTTTCCTCCTTGTTTTACACAGCAGCAACAAACGAGCTCAAGATCAGCTCAGCATTTAGAGAAATCTGTCCTCCTCTCTCATCTGCTTGTTCCCGTGTCAAGGAATTCAAAGCTATGGGGAAAATAATGATTGCCTCACGCTTGGCTTGTT